>BPTQ01000003.1:232326067-232529555 GCA_019973895.1 Chrysanthemum seticuspe
ACCGGAAACAACCAAAATGCTAAAGGATTTTGGCAGAAAGTCATTGCATACTTTGAGAAGGAGGTTGGTGCAGAAAGAACGTACAACTCTATCATTACAAAGTGGAAAAATAGGATTCGTCCTAGAGTTGGTCAATTTTGTGCCATTTACAACAATGCTCTCAGGAATTACGGAAGTGGTGAGAATGACCTCACTGTTTATACAAGAGCGTGTGATGAATACCAACTAGTGTGTGGTCATCCGTTTGTTTTGGAGCATTGTCGGAAGATTTTGAGGGACCTATCTGCTTGGAAGGATAATGAGATGCCGAATTTTTTAAGCCAAGATGAGGGTCGCAAAAAAGCAAGGACTTCAACCGACTCGGATGTGCCTGCTAAACCAATTGGTCGTGATGCCGCAAAGAAGAATAAAAAGAAATCTTCGGAGTTTTCGAAAGCTATGATTATGGAAGGTGTTGCCGAGAAATGGGGCATGATCAAGTCCAAGGCATTCGGGCAGAAGAAGGAGATGGCAAACGTATACTATGATTTGAAGAAGAAAGAGCTAGAACAACGGCAAATCGTGTTGGAGATGGAGCAAAAGAGAGAAGAAAGGGAAGACAAAAAATTGGCACTAGAAGAACAAAAACTTGAATTTGAGCGACAAAAGAAATATGATACAGATCTCATGTTCTATTGCACGCCAATTGACGAATCTTTGCCCGCAGTACAACAACAAACAATGCAGAAACTCAAAGAGGCGATCAAGGCACGCCACAACCTAGATTTTTAATAAGTGTTGTAATGTTTTAATAAGTTTCGTAATGTTTTAATTTTATTTGAATTATTATGTAACTTTTTAGTTATTAATGAAATTTTATTTTGTGTTAAAAATGTTTTTTTTTTAAATGAACTTGGTCGCCCTTACTGGGGCACATAATCGCCTGAAGATCGCTGGAAAAAGAAAGCTAACATGACAGGAAAAATGAGGAGGATTGAATCCCCCTACTGAGGGCAGCCTAACAATAACCAAAATTGGAGTGTGTGCATTATAGTAGGTGGGTGAAGATTAAAGAATTTTAAAAGGGTGTTTGTATATTTATAGGCGGGTGGAGGTCAAAAAAGCTTAGAAGGGGTGTTTGTAGGATAATATATTTGATAGAATGACGTGTCATAAATAATAACATCGGCAAATAAAAATATCAACCATATATTTCGACAATATATTGACTACTACATTTAATAAAATCCGCATATTTTGACAATAGATTAGTTTAATTTTGACAATATATTGACATTGCTATGAATTTAATAAAATCCGCATTAAGCGACTGAAATACATTAGTTTAATTTCGACCGTTTACATGTCAAATCAAAAATATCTATAGGATTAGCAAAATGTATCACTATTTATCTTTCTAACATAAGAAAAGAAGCATATAACGTTAGGATCCTGTTTAATAAACCTTGTAACATCCGCATACCAAATAATCAATAGAATGCGAGACATATGACAGTTGAAACTAACAACATAAACATGAGAGTTGAAACTATAACTAGTGACATCTGATAACAATAAAGACATTAGAGATCCGGAAGGTTTACCAAAATGAGACAATGATGTATTGCGGAGTACCAATCGTGTATTAGCCAAGAGAAAAGTAGACAACTGGTCGCATTCGACAAAGATGAGTATGTACGATGCAAGTGCAGTCATGCAAAATGTCTCAGACCGTATGTAATATTACATTTTCTTATACATGTTTCAAAATTAATACTATGTGTACTTGTGTATAATCTTAATTTTTTTTTAATGTTGTACGATTATTAGCAATGATCTTACTTTTCTCAAAATGTATCCTCGATCATCTAGAAGATTAGATGTGATCGCTTGAATAATGACAATAGGAATTAGGGGTCTTTACTCTTTAGTTGAATAAAATTAACAATAGTGAACAAGTGGTCTTATACTCGAAGTATATTTGATAATAGTACCTATCATTTTAATATTGTTACGCTCAACTACCATAGCAACATATATTATTCTCTTTCCTCGAATTATACTAAACGCGTTTTCTTTTACCATCTCCTACACGGTTTCACACACAAATCACAAATGACGCATCATTTCTTTCTAGTTTCTATCCATAGTCTTCACTCTTCATGCAATGTAACAAAAGTTTACATTTTTACACAACTATAGGCTCTTATGAATCTTATCACATTTGGCATTTCTTTCCATTTCACGTAGCAAAAATAAGTTCCCATGCGTGATGTAGAGAAAGTGAAACAATACGAGTTATTGAGTTTTTTCAACACTAATTTTAGTGCTAAACCGAACTAAACTAGCTGAAGTAGCCTGTTAATTTTTCGATATTTACTTATATGATTTTTAGTCGGATTTTACTTAATCGTCAAGCTAACTAAACTATATCTAAAATATGTAGTAGAACGTCATAATAAGAAACCATGCTCAATAAATTCACTTGCCCCTTATGTCCTCTCCCTACTTCCGCGCATTATGCATATGTATCCTTGCAAAGAATCAGAATTGTATGCATGCTAAAACACATGAATGAAAACCTTTATACTATGTCTATTAAAAATATATAAAAATATATTTATGCAAATATTTACTTTTTAAAGCGGCAATTTCCTGTATTTTTCTCCGACAATGCACAAAATAATTTTATTACACATTCGATTCCGGCTATTTGGAAGTTGGAACTTTTTTTCTTCGGTTAGTGATGGCACATAAAATCAAAAAGAGAAATGTTATTTCCTCTTACACATCTTTCTACTTATCCTCTTATCATTTATGTGTCAATCATCTAACGGTGAAGGAGAAAATGAGCCATGTTTATAAGTTTATGAATATTTGACACCTGAATAGTAAAACGATAAGTAGAAGGTTGTGTAGGAGGAAATACAATTTTTAAATCAAAAATTATCTATGTCTATGTCTATGTTTATGTTTATAGTATCTATTTTTATTTGGGACAATCTAATATTGCACCCCATTTATTCCTTCTTCTGCACCCCAATAGGCCAATCATTGGTCCTAATCATTGGGCCAATGATTGGATTTCTTTTTTTTTTTTTTTTTTTTTTTTTTTGTATTTTTGTTTTTTTGTTTTATGTATTGTTTTTTTATTTAATTTTGTAATGTTCAGGGTATATGCACGGTGTATTTATTTGTGTAATGTTTTTATATGTATAGTTTATTTAATTGTGTAGTGTTTTTATATGGTATTTATTTTATGTTCATTTTTTTAATTGTGTATTTATTTTCATTTAATTAAACAATAACAATAAAACATTAGACTTTAAAATATTAAACAAGTTCACGTGCCAAGATGAAAATTTGAAAAAAAAAAATTGTTAATCCTTCGTATATTTAAGGTAAAAGTTCACATATTATTTTATCTAAAACTATAACACAAGCAAAAATATTTAAGGTAAAAGTTGTCAAAGAAAATACTTAATTATGCACAAAATTTAAAAAAATCCCACTAACTACACTCTCAACCAATCAAATATCATCTCTTCCCACTAAAAGTCAAATGTGGACATTTAATACGGGACGGAGAGAGTCGATATGTTAGGGTTAGACATTAGACGTTCAACGGATGAGTCGATATGTTATGGTTACACATTAGACGTTCAACGGATGAGTCGATATGTTAGGGTTAGACATTAGACGTTCAACGGATGAGTCGATATGTTAGGGTTAGACATTAGACGTTCAACGGATGGGTCGATATGTTTAAGCCATGGCAGTTGGAAATTTTTTTTGAGCCATGGCAGTTGGAAATATTTCTATGGTATTTTTGAGCCATGGCAGTTGGAAATTTTTTTTGAGCCATGGCAGCTGGAATTTTTTTTTGAGCCATATCTGTTTTTGGTTCTTGAGGCAGTTGGTTGCGTATCTGAAACTGCTTATGTAATAAGCAGTTTCTAATGGTTGCTTATCTAAACTTGGTTTTTTTTAAATGGTAAAAAAAATTCGAGATACGGCGATGATGATAAAAAATACTTTTGAGATAAGGCGATGATGATAACCGAAACCGAATGGACGGTAAAGTGAGATTTTATCACTTTGCAACCTTCGGGTTTATGCCTAACATTTTTCCGAGGCGATGATGATTTTTGAGCTAAAAATTTTCTGAAGCGATGATGAAAACCGAATGGACGGCAAAGTGAGATAAAATCTCACTTTTGCAACCTTCGAACTGAGCCTCAAAAAATTTTCGACTACGTTTTTTTTTAAGTTTTAAAACTGATTCATAAAAAAAAAAAAAAAAAAAAAAAAAAAAAAAAAAAAAAAACAAAAACTTGTAAAAAGTTGTTACTTTATTTAGTAATAGTGTAAAAGTGATAAGAAAACTTTACTTGTAAAAAAAAACTAATACAAAAACTTGTAAAAAAAAATAAAAGAGTAAAGGTAAAAAAAAAAGACTTGTAAAAAACTTGTACAAAAAAAGTGAAGAAAAAAATAATTTTTACAATCATTGGCACGGAACCTATGTCCCAATGATTGGGATGAGAGAGAAAACCCTAACACCTCCTAAAATTTTTCTAGAGGGTGCAAGGATAGTAGGACCCTTCATTAATCAGCAACCATTGGGGCCGTTGAGGACTCGAGGCTAACCCACTTTGACCCTAATCACATCGAACTATATTTTTTTGTCTCATATGGTTTAATATTTAAAACATTATGAAAATTCTTCTTGTTTTCTCTTTGAGTAAATTACACGTTTGGTCCTCAAAATTTTTGCAAATTTCAAGTTTAGTTTAAACGAGTGTGGAACCCGCGCTATGCAGCGAGATTGGCTTCAAAGGACTTACTTTGTAGCGACACTTAAACCTTAGGGATTAATTTTGCCAAGTTGCTATAGTTAGCAATTAATTCTACAGGACTTACTTTGCAACGTCGCTTAAACCTTGGGACTATTTTTGCCAGATTGCTATAGATAGCAATTAATGCCGCATGACTAATTTTGCAGCGCCACTTAAACATCAGGAACTATTTCTGCCAAGTTGAGAAAATTTGCATTTAATGCTCCTACTTTGAGTCATTTGTTCTCCCCATATTTAGTATATATATAGAATTTCAACAGAATTAATGCGGTCTTCTTAAACGTTTGAAATGTTACTCGTTGTTAGTCCAATTTTGTAACACCGTTAAATATCTCTCGTTATCTCATGTCACGTGCCACACACATAAGAGAAAGAGTAAATTACACCGTTCGTCCTTGTGGTTTGCGTTGACCGCAGGGTTTCGTCCTTTGACCAAAAAAATTGCACCGTACGTCCTTAAGTGTGAAACGTTATGCGCCACTAGTCCTTTGACCAAAAACCGTTAAGTTTGACCGTTAAAAACCCATCATGTGACTTGCACATGAGGGTAAATTCGTCATTTCAAGAGCATAAGGACGAACGGTGCAAGGACGAACGGTGTAGTTTACACTTTTATCAATCTTTCTGGAAATAATAGTTCAAACAAATTGAAAGTATGTGGTTTAAGTTTCTACTGTATTTATGAAACTTTGATTTTGCAAGTGGTTAATTGGTCTTATTTAAGAATAATCTCCTTAAGTTTCTTCTATGTTAATTCGTGGGACTAAGTCACATATTTAAACCCATTTCACCTTGTTCACGGGGTCAACCCCATTAACTGTACGTCCAATTTAAATCTTTCCATTCTACGATAAAACAAATTTTTAAAGTACATTATGAAACAATGCTCATCATAACCAAACCACCGATTGTGACCCGTTTCCAAAAAGAGTTCGTTACTAGCTGAAAACAAAAACCCATGACCTCAAAATTCAAGCCTTAACAGATGAATACTCATGATTGCAATTTGAAACAAAAAGACTCGATAGTCAAAAGAATTTTGAATTTGCTTCAGTCTTCTTACAACCTGCCTCATCGTAGGTCTCCCGGAAGGTGTTTCAGCGGTGCAGATCACTCCCAAATCCAACAAATCCATCAACACATTTTCAGGCCCGACCTCCCACATTCCCTCTCCAAAAGCCTCCTCGCTCCTCTTCTCTCGCCTCAACATCCCAACCCACGTCACAATCGTGTAACCATTCTCCTGACCCGAAAACGTTGAGTCCAAAGCCCTTTTATCAGAAATCAACTCAAGCAACATCACTCCATAGCTATAGACATCCACCTTTTCAGACGCCCGACACGCTAAAGCATACTCAGGTGCCACGTAACCAAACGTGCCCGCGACACCTGTTGTCACATGTGACTCAAAACCTTCTAGAAGACGTGACAACCCGAAATCTGACAAGTAAGCATTTAAATCATTGTCCAGTAAAATATTGCTTGGCTTCACATCTCGATGAAGTATACGCGGATTACACTCGTGTAAAAATGCCAACGGCGCGTATGTCACGTCGCGTATGTCAGATCTTGGGCGCGTGGTTGGGCCCACGGCGCGTATGTCACGTCAAAAGAATCACGGGGTCACGATCTACACGATGGGGTAGGTGGTGTAAATTCCGGTGACGCGTGGCCGGATTCCGGTGGCCGAAATAGTCGCCGGCGGCGAGGTCTAGAGGGAGATGGGAGAGGTGTGGTGCGTCGGTTGGCGTGACAACAGATCTGATTAATAGTGATGAGTTTTTTTAAGTGCGGTTGTGTGGTGGTAGGATGAGCTAGTGATGGTTTTGGTAGATTTATTAAAGAGAGAAGGTGGTAGGATGAGCTAGTGATGGGTGACTGGATCAGGTAGTGGTGGTGGAGGTTTTTAAGGTGATGTTGGTGGTTGATTTCAATGGTGGTTTAGTAAAAGGTGTTTATATAAAGAAGATGATGTAGAACAGAGAGAAAGAAAGTTGAATTTGACTTTTATGAATGTATGTGATGGTATCATGTACGTATGAGTCAAAACTATGAAGGAAATGACATTTTTACCCTCATGTGCAAGTCACATGAGGGAGTTTAACGGTCAAACTTAACGGTTTTTGGTCAAAGGACTAGTGGCGCATAACGTTTCACACTTAAGGACGTACGGTGCAATTTTTTTGGTCAAAGGACTAAACTTTGCGGTCAACGCAAACCACAAGGACGAACGGTGTAATTTACTCTAAGAGAAATTTGGCAATTTCACTTGTCATTTATCTTCATCGTCTTTTGTTATTGATTTTTGTTTTCTTTTAAATATTTTTTTTTGCTATTTATCTTCATATGTGAGACACACTACTTAGGTTGTGTTTGGCGAAGGGCCTATGAGGAGCTTATTTGGTTTGGGCTTTTAAAATAAGTCGGCTTATAAATAAGCCTCGTTTGTTATGCAGGCTTATGAAATCATAAGCCCCTAAAAAGAGCTTAAAACTTTAAGCCCCATAAAAGAGGCTAAAAAGTTTAGCCCGAGCATTTTGAACAATAAATTACTTATTTACCTACAAAAATATCTAACACATACAAAAACTCATTTAATTGTGTCCGTTTTAGTAATTCTGCAATAATAAGCCTAATCTTAAGCCCATTTGCAAAACAAATTTACAAAAATACAAATTTCAACTTCGGCTTAAAATAAAAGCCCCAACCTCAGCCCAAGCTCCAGCCCATTGCGACAAACATACCCTTATCCTCACTACCACCACCATGGACATGTTTGGCAAAAGGCTTATATAGGGGCTTGTGCTTTTAAAATAAGCCAACTTACAAAATAAGTTTGTTTGTCACACAAGCTTATGGAGGTTAATTGCTTATAAATAAGTCACAAGCTTCCATAAGCCCAAGCCCAAAAAATGAAGCTTATAGGGGCTTATGGATTGTTAAATTACTTAAATACTTTTAAAAATATAATGAATTATCACGTAAAAGCTGAAAATATATGTTAATTTAATTTGATGTATTTTATGTGATTTTACATTAATAAGCTTCAGCTACAACTAATTCGCTAAACAACTTTATAAAATTAGAGTAAACTACACCATTCGTCTTTGTGGTAAGCGTTGATCGACAAGTTTCGTCCTTTGACAAAAAAAAATGCACCGTCCATCCTTAACTGCGAAACGTTATGTATCGTTAGTCCCTCACTCTAACTTGCATGACTAACGGTCGTTATACCTCATCCACTCGAGGGTTATTCAGTCTTTTCCCACCCATAAGGACCAACGGTGTAATTTCGAAATTTTTCGAAAAATTTTATTTCGAAACTTTTTCTCCGAAATTTTTTTTTCCGAAATTTTTTTTCCCACATTCCCTCTCCAAAAGCCTCCTCGCTCCTCTTCTCTCGCCTCAACATCCCAACCCACGTCACAATCGTGTAACCATTCTCCTGACCCGAAAACGTTGAGTCCAAAGCCCTTTTATCAGAAATCAACTCAAGCAACATCACTCCATAGCTATAGACATCCACCTTTTCAGACGCCCGACACGCTAAAGCATACTCAGGTGCCACGTAACCAAACGTGCCCGCGACACCTGTTGTCACATGTGACTCAAAACCTTCTAGAAGACGTGACAACCCGAAATCTGACAAGTAAGCATTTAAATCATTGTCCAGTAAAATATTGCTTGGCTTCACATCTCGATGAAGTATACGCGGATTACACTCGTGTAAAAATGCCAACGGCGCGTATGTCACGTCGCGTATGTCAGATCTTGGGCGCGTGGTTGGGCCCACGGCGCGTATGTCACGTCAAAAGAATCACGGGGTCACGATCTACACGATGGGGTAGGTGGTGTAAATTCCGGTGACGCGTGGCCGGATTCCGGTGGCCGAAATAGTCGCCGGCGGCGAGGTCTAGAGGGAGATGGGAGAGGTGTGGTGCGTCGGTTGGCGTGACAACAGATCTGATTAATAGTGATGAGTTTTTTTAAGTGCGGTTGTGTGGTGGTAGGATGAGCTAGTGATGGTTTTGGTAGATTTATTAAAGAGAGAAGGTGGTAGGATGAGCTAGTGATGGGTGACTGGATCAGGTAGTGGTGGTGGAGGTTTTTAAGGTGATGTTGGTGGTTGATTTCAATGGTGGTTTAGTAAAAGGTGTTTATATAAAGAAGATGATGTAGAACAGAGAGAAAGAAAGTTGAATTTGACTTTTATGAATGTATGTGATGGTATCATGTACGTATGAGTCAAAACTATGAAGGAAATGACATTTTTACCCTCATGTGCAAGTCACATGAGGGAGTTTAACGGTCAAACTTAACGGTTTTTGGTCAAAGGACTAGTGGCGCATAACGTTTCACACTTAAGGACGTACGGTGCAATTTTTTTGGTCAAAGGACTAAACTTTGCGGTCAACGCAAACCACAAGGACGAACGGTGTAATTTACTCTAAGAGAAATTTGGCAATTTCACTTGTCATTTATCTTCATCGTCTTTTGTTATTGATTTTTGTTTTCTTTTAAATATTTTTTTTTGCTATTTATCTTCATATGTGAGACACACTACTTAGGTTGTGTTTGGCGAAGGGCCTATGAGGAGCTTATTTGGTTTGGGCTTTTAAAATAAGTCGGCTTATAAATAAGCCTCGTTTGTTATGTAGGCTTATGAAATCATAAGCCCCTAAAAAGAGCTTAAAACTTTAAGCCCCATAAAAGAGGCTAAAAAGTTTAGCCCGAGCATTTTGAACAATAAATTACTTATTTACCTACAAAAATATCTAACACATACAAAAACTCATTTAATTGTGTCCGTTTTAGTAATTCTGCAATAATAAGCCTAATCTTAAGCCCATTTGCAAAACAAATTTACAAAAATACAAATTTCAACTTCGGCTTAAAATAAAAGCCCCAACCTCAGCCCAAGCTCCAGCCCATTGCGACAAACATACCCTTATCCTCACTACCACCACCATGGACATGTTTGGCAAAAGGCTTATATAGGGGCTTGTGCTTTTAAAATAAGCCAACTTACAAAATAAGTTTGTTTGTCACACAAGCTTATGGAGGTTAATTGCTTATAAATAAGTCACAAGCTTCCATAAGCCCAAGCCCAAAAAATGAAGCTTATAGGGGCTTATGGATTGTTAAATTACTTAAATACTTTTAAAAATATAATGAATTATCACGTAAAAGCTGAAAATATATGTTAATTTAATTTGATGTATTTTATGTGATTTTACATTAATAAGCTTCAGCTACAACTAATTCGCTAAACAACTTTATAAAATTAGAGTAAACTACACCATTCGTCTTTGTGGTAAGCGTTGATCGACAAGTTTCGTCCTTTGACAAAAAAAAATGCACCGTCCATCCTTAACTGCGAAACGTTATGTATCGTTAGTCCCTCACTCTAACTTGCATGACTAACGGTCGTTATACCTCATCCACTCGAGGGTTATTCAGTCTTTTCCCACCCATAAGGACCAACGGTGTAATTTCGAAATTTTTCGAAAAATTTTATTTCGAAACTTTTTCTCCGAAATTTTTTTTTCCGAAATTTTTTTTTCCCAAATTTTTTTGTCCTTAACTTTTTTTTCCCAAAAATCGTTGCATGTGAAAAAAAAATTCGTCACACGTGAACTTTTTTTTCCGTCACATGTGAAAGTATTATTAGAATTCTTTTTTCGAGATTTTTTCACATATGAAGAAAAATGTGAAATTTTCGTCATATGTGAAAAAAATCACATGTGACGGATAAAATTTCCAAATTTTGTTTCACATGTGACAAAAAAAAAATCGAAAAAAAAATTTGAAAACAAAAAAATTCGGAAAAAAAAATTTTAAAAATTCTTTTGAAAAAAAATTTCAAACTTTTTTTTTTTCGAAAAAAAAATTTATTCGAAAAAAAATTTCAAATTTTTTTTTTCGTTTTTTGAAAATTCTTAAAAAAATTGGTTAACTTATATTAGCAATTAGATTAAAATGGGAAGAAAACATATAAAAACAGACAAAAACGCATAAAAATGTTATTAAAATTGAAGAAAACGTATAAAAACGTGAGAAAACAGGACGAAATCGTATGAAACCGGATGAAAACGTATAAAAACAGACGAAAAAAAATTTTAAAAATTTTTCGAAAAACAATTTTGAATTTTTTTTTCCGAATTTTTGTGTTTTCATTTTTTTTCGTCACATGTGAAATTTCCGTCACATGTGAATTTTTTTTCACATATGACGAAAATTTCACATTTTTCTTCATACGTGAAAAAATTTCGAAAAAAGACTTTCTAATAATTTTTTCACATGTGACAAAAAAAAATTTCATGTGTGACGATTTTTTTTTTCACATGCGACGATTTTGGGAAAAAAAATTCGGGAAAAAAATTTTAGGGAAAAAGAAATTTTCGAAAAAAAAATCTGGAAGAAAAAAAAAATTCGAAATAAAATTTTTTGGAACATTTTGAAATTACACCGTTGGTCCTTATGGGTGGAAAAAGACTGAAATACTCTCGAGTGGATGAGGTATAATGACCGTTAGTCATACCAGTTAGAGTGAGGGACTAACGATACATAACGTTTCGCAGTTAAGGATGGACGGTACATTTTTTCGGTCAAAGGACGAAACTTGTCGGTCAACGCATACCACAAGGACGAATGGTGTAGTTTACTCATAAAAATATAAGCTTCAACTTTAACTTTCGGCTTATGATATAAGCCCCAGCCCCAGCTTCAGCCATAGCCTCAGCCCCAGCTTATTGCGCCAAACATACCACATATCCATAGCAATAGCCACAACTCACCGCTTACTACTTTTTAAATAAGCATTGAAAAATTATCTTTTTTAAAAATTAGGCAAAGCTCGTTGCTCTTTTGACAAACGACCACTAAAACTTAAATTGCTCATTGCTCACCGCTACCATCCTCAAAAGCTCCACAACACTCCGTGCCAAACATACTCTACATCCACCTCATTATCCACCGCAACATTTGATGACGTATAGTCTATACCCGGGTCACGAACCCGCCCCAAAGCCCAATACTGATAAAGCCCAGCACGCGATGGGCTACGCTGACAAGCGTTTAGGCCCACGAAGGCCCAAATACGAATCTATTTACGGAATAGATATTGGATATCTCCTAATCAAGGAGATAATCATTCCTCAACCGACTTAGGCGGGGTACGCCGAAGGTTGAGGAACACGGAACCAACAAGGATTCCGTGCGTATATAAAGGGAATCACATCCCTCATTTAAGGTACGATCTACAAACCCTAACTCTCCTTAAACCCTAAACCGATTACTTACTCTCACGCCGGAGGATAATCGTGGGAAACAATCCCACGATAAGCCTAACGGTGTCTTTTGTCTTTTAGTGCGCAGGTCCCAAGCAACAATCCTCAATTGGTGTAGGAACCGGAGCTTTAAACAAGGAACGTCCAACTTTTGCATCAACAAGTGGCGCCATCCGTGGGACCATTCACTAAGAACCAAGAACTAGGATGACAAAGCGATCGCAATCAGATTTTACTAGAAAGAAGGTGCACAGCGGGGCAACCCCCAAGCAGATCTCTGGGACAACCAGCGCTGCTAAGAATCAGGGATCAGGCCAGGATTCGGCCTTCCCTCTGGTGGAACCACTCTCGGGGACAACCCAGACAACAACTACCACCACCAGTGCCAGAGACCCGCTGCGCACTCCTTTTACTCCACTCCAATCGGTGCTAGAAGCTAACTTCACAAAAGCACCCGACGCACCCGACAGGAATAAGGGCGTGTTGATAGAAACGGATACCCCTATTCTAGAGGGAGTCGTTCCGGAATTAGAGCCAAGTAGTTTTGTCTCTCAAAATTACGAAGCCCTAGCTATCCTCATGCAAGAGGAAGCAAAGAAAAGACCAAGTCGGAGCCTGCATGCTCGGCTAGACTTTGGCCCAGAGTTTGGGACATCTCCACCGCGTCGTCAGAAGGAGAAACGCGGGAAGGGTAATCGCCGACCCCCAGTGTTCAATAGAATCGGAAGGAGAGTCGAGGAAGATGATACATCTGACTCACAGCCTATGACTGAAAGTGAGGAAGATGGGAAGCGCACCAGTGTCCACACTAGACTTGGTGGCCGCAGGGTACAAGATAGACTAGGGGAGCGATATTCCCCAAGTGAAAGCTCCCCAAGCACAAATTCTGAGGACAACCGGCGTAAACGCCGAAGGGGAGAGGAACTATCTTCTAGTAATTCCTCGGACAACGAGGACAGTGAGACTGGACATTGGAAATCCAGAAGAAAAAACCGTGACCAAGAAGAGGAGGATATGTCTCTCCCATGGTGCCGTCAGAAGGTAGATGCGTTCACTAGACGTATCAGTGATTTTTCGGAGAACAAAAAGAGGCGCATGCCTACTAATGTTAAAACCTATGATGGAGCAGGTGACCCTGATGATCACCTAAAAATTTTTGAATCAGCCGCAACCATTGAAAACTAGCCACAACCTGTATGGTGCCACATGTTCAATTCCACACTGGTGGGAAATGCGCGGAACTGGTTCAACAAGCTTCCACGCAGAAGCATCAATGGCTTCGAAGAGTTGAGGAAGGCATTCCGCCTAAACTTTACTCAACGAAAAAAGTGCGCTAAAAATCCCATTGAACTCGCTAGAGTCAAACAGCGCCAAGGGGAATCCACAAGCGCTTTCATGGAGCGCTTCAAGGATGAGTGCATGCAAGTCAAAGCATGTCCCGAAGTACTCAAAATCTCAGGGTTCATGAATGGAATCAGCAACCCGGAACTTATTAAAAGATTGAATGACCGGATTCCCCAATCCTTCGATGAGGTTATGAAGCGTACACGGTCCTTCGTACAAGGAGAAGCTGCCGCAGCGGATAGCAAGAGAAGCTACTCCAACTACCGGTCACAGGAACAACCTAGGAGACAATCCACAGATCGGAATAGTAACCGTAACAGGAACTATCGCAACCAGAGGAATGGACGCGACAATGACAAATATACCCCACTTACCAAATCGCCAAAGGAAATACTCGCAACAGAGGGCGCTAACTTCCCGAGACCACCACAAATGCGCACTCCAGAGGATAGGCATGTCGGCGGTGGATACTGTGATTACCACGCGCAGAAGGGCCACACTACTAACGAATGTGTCCAACTGCGCCAACTCATTGACAAGATGGTCAAAGAGGGTAGATTGGACCATCTGGTCAAGAATATCAAGGAAGGGAAGGACAAGCAAAAGAGTGGCAATAAGAAAGAAACGCCTAAAGACAAGCCCGACACCATTTACATGATACAATCATGGCAGCGGGTCACAAAGCAGAAGGTAAGCCAGGATTTTTCACGGGGAAAGGAAATCTCGTTCCCCACCTTAACCGCGAACAACGCAGTGGTGGAACCACTTACTATAGAGATAAGTGCGGGGGGTCACGACATCCACCGCATGTATGTTGATGGTGGAGCTTCTGCTGACATCATGTATGAGCACTGTTTTAAACGACTGCGTCCCGAAATACGCAACCAGTTAACCTCAGTCAGAACAGCGTTGACTGGTTTTACAGGTGAGAAAATATGGCCTATGGGACAAATAAGATTACCTGTCAGCATTGGAAACGAAGAACACTCCGCAACGGCATGGATGGAATTTATGGTGATTAAATCTCCCTCGCCATACAATGGCATTATTGGGAGACCAGGAATTTTAGCTATGCGAGCAGTGCCGTCAACAGCGCATGGGATGCTTAAGTTCCCAGTGGAAGGTGGTATTGTTACTCTTTACAATGCCACTATACCACATAGAGAATGCAACACGATTGCATGCGAGACCGCACCAACCCCAGCACAGCGGACTACCAGAATTCCACATCTGAAAGTAGCAATCCACCCAGAATACCCAGAACAGGAAATAGCCATCGGACGGTCACTATCAGACAACGGCAAATCAGCTGTGTGTGCGCTCCTGCAAAAAAACTTAGACATTTTTGCATGGGAGCCAAAACACATGACTGGGGTACCGCGCTCAATCACAGAACACAACCTGCGAATCTGGCAAGGGTACTCGCCTGTCCGCCAGAAGAAAAGCGGCCAAGCCCCAGAGCGCGCGCAAGCGATCCTGGCAGAAGTACACAAGTTGGTCGATGCGGGAATTATGCGCGAAGTCTACTACCACGACTGGCTTTCTAATCCAGTAATGGTCAAAAAGAGCGATGGTAGCTGGCGAATGTGTGTTGACTTTACGGATCTTAACAAAGCGTGCCCACAGGACTGCTACCCATTACCAAAGATAGACTGGAAAATAGAGTCTTTGTGCGGGTATCCATTGAAGTGTTTCCTAGATGCGTACAAAGGGTACCATCAAATTCAGATGGCTAAAGAGGATGAAGAAAAGACGGTCTTCCACACAGGCCAAGGTGTTTACTGTTACACAAAAATGCCCTTCGGCTTGAAAAACGCGGGTGCCACCTATCAGCGGTTAGTGGATAACGTTTTCGAAAAACAGGTGGGCCGCAACCTAGAAGTCTATGTCGATGATCTAGTCATCAAGAGCCATACTGAAGATGAGCTAATACGCGACATTGAGGAGACGTTTAAAACTCTACGAGAGGTAAACATGAAGCTGAATCCCAAAAAGTGCACATTCGGCGCTACTGAAGGCATGTTCCTTGGATACCTGATTGAACCCGACGGCATAAAACCATGTCCAGAAAAGACAAAAGCGGTCATCGAACTTCCTTCACCACGCACGTTGAAGGAAGTCCAATCTCTTAACGGAAAGTTGGCCGGCCTGAACAGGTTCCTATCCAAATCAACAGAAAAATCGTTACCACTTTTCAAAACACACAAGAAGTGCATAAAGAAGGGTGATTTTAAGTGGACTACGGAGGCAGAGGAAGCCTTCACGCAGCTTAAACAGCATCTGGCAACACTCCCAACGCTCGTCGCACCCCGACCAGGGGAAGAACTGATCATGTATTTGTCCGCAACTGATGGAGCAATCAGCGCAGTACTACTAACAGACAGGGACTCAGTGCAAACCCCTATCTACTTTGTAAGCAAAGCGCTAAAGAAGACGGAGGTGAACTACACTGCCATGGAAAAATTGGTTCTTGCATTGGTGTTTGCTGCTAAACGGCTACGCAGGTATTTCCAGGCGCACCCGATTGCAGTCATCACCGATCAACCAATCAAGCAGATCATCTCTAAACCTGATGCATCAGGCCGACTCCAGAAGTGGAGTGTATTGCTGGGCGAACACAATATCTCCTACAGACCACGCACGGCAATTAAAGGACAGATTCTGGCAGATTTCATAATTGAAAAGCCAGACACCGATAAGGTACCTATACCAAATAAGACGGAACAACATGATCCATGGATCTTGTTTACAGATGGATCCTCTTGCATTGATGGTTCAGGAGCAGGCCTTATCCTTACAAATCCAGAGGGTATGGAATTCACCTATGCACTGCGCTTTGAATTTACAGCGACAAACAACGAGGCAGAGTATGAAGCTCTACTTGCTGGACTACGCATTGCAGCTCGAATGGGTGTACAGAACCTAGAAGCAAACGTGGATTCCCGGCTAGTAGCCAACCACGTGTTGGGCGAATACGTGGCTAAGGAGGATAACATGATCCAGTATCTTGCCAAGACCAAGACGCTGATCAAAGGTTTTGACAGGTTCACCATCAAACAGGTTCCTAGAGGGGAAAACCGCAAGGCGGATGCACTGAGCAAGATTGCCTCGACAAGTTTTGCACACCTATCAAAGCAAGTTCTGGTAGAAACATTGAAAAGCAAGTCTATCTCAGAGATGGAAGTCTCCACAATCATAGAGGAGGACGGTCCTACATGGATGACACCGATAATGGACTTCCTGAACAAGGGAATGCTACCCCAGGAGCAGAAGGAAGCTCGCAGGATACGGCGCACAGCGCAGCGATTTGAAATCCGAGACAACATCTTGTACCGACGCTCCTTCCTGCAACCATGGCTCCGCTGCGTGGGCCCATTACAGGCAAATTATGTGCTGCGAGAAATCCATGAAGGTTCATGCAGTATGCATTCGGGACCACGATCCGTTGTAGCACGCGCCATGAGATCAGGATACTACTGGCCTACCATGCACCGCGATGCGCGGGACTTAATACGGAAGTGTAACGATTGCCAAGTGCACAGGCCCGACCCATGCCAACCACAGCACGAGCTAACGCCAATAACATCACCATGGCCATTCTACAAATGGGGTATTGACATCGCAGGCCCTTTTCCCGTCGCAGCGGGGGGATTAAAATTCCTCATAGTCGCTATAGACTACTTCACCAAGTGGATTGAAGCAAAGGCGGTGGTAACAATCACTGGCAACCAGGTGAAGCGCTTCGTATGGGATAACATCGTATTCCGTTTTGGTCTTCCTGGGGAAATCATCTCAGACAATGGAAAACAATTCTGTGACAACCCCTTCAGGGACTGGTGTGAGAAGCTACGCATCACACAGCACTTTGCGTCAGTTAAACACCCACAAACCAATGGCCTAGTGGAACGGGCGAATAGAAGCTTAGGCGAAGGAATTAAAACACGCCTGGACAAGCACAAAGGGAGATGGGTGGAAGAACTATCACATGTTTTGTGGGCGCATCGCACCTCGATCAAAACCAGTACAGGAGACACCCCCTTCTCTCTAGTCTACGGGACCGAAGCCGTCATACCAGCAGAAATCGGTATGCCAACTATCCGCACTGCTGAGATAAATGTGGCAACTAATGACGAAGAACAGCGTCTTGACCTAGATCTGCTAGAAGAAAGGCGTGAACGCGCAGCTATACGGGAAGAAAAATCGAAGTCAAGAATGAAGGGATACTATGACGCTAAGGTAAGAGGTGTCTCATTCAGACCAGGTGACTTCGTCTACCGCGCTAATGATGCAAGCCACGCAGAAGACACAGGTAAGCTTGGACCGAAGTGGGAAGGACCCTATGAGGTTACTGAAGCACTAGGAACAGGCGCGTACAAGCTACGGGGCTTGGATGGTCGTGAACTGCCACGCACATGGAACATCTGCAATCTCAAAAGATGCTACCTATAGGAATGGCTATGGCCAAGCGCACAGACGCTCAGGCATTTTACTAAAGTACTCAATAGATAACTATGTATTTTTTTATTTTCCTTAGTATCATGTTTTTATCTTCTCACAAACACTTGCAAGTATTAATAAAACGTTACGGTTTCTAGCTAACTCCGTGACACATTTTAATTTGTTACTTCCATATACTGTATGTTTTAACAAGCCCTTTTATTTTTGCCTACATGGCGTGCATGCAATATATAAACCCACGATGGTCAAAAGGATAAGTTAACCTAATAAACAACTTGTTGAGTAAGAGGGTTGCAAACCCATCAACGCCGGATCATGTATCCTTGTTAAACACCTTGTTCTCAAGACGTTGGAATAAGCTTTGTGCGCACCCCACGACAGATGCGCATCAATGCATATGCGCACGTTTAACAACTTTGGAACCAAGACACTTGATTCCTTAATTTGGTATTTACAGTACGCTGCATATCATTAACATACACGATTATGATACTTGACATTTTTAGGATCTTCATATTTGATTATGGATTTCTTATATTGTTCAAACTTGCCTATACAGGTTACACAAACATAATTCTTTCATGCAATGACAGTACGAATTGCAACAACATTCACACAAACTCGACAAGAGATATTTTCATTAGATAACCATGAGTCATTGGTATGTGCTAAAACACATACCTTTTCATCATCAAAACTGACCCAAAATAACCAAGAAAAAGCCGTTTATTGCTAATATTTGTGGTTTTCTTGAGTTTGTGCTTGTGCAGGTACGGATATGTAAAAACACACAAAAAGGAGCCAAATCAGACAGAAAACCGAGCACGAGAGAAAGAAGAGTGCAAAAGCTGAGGCTGAGATAGGAATTTGCAAGATTGGTCCTTTGATTATTTGAAGAATGACAAGAATGATCCTTGGAAGATTTTTCAGATATTACATTTTGAGTCCTTTGAAAATCAGAATTATCACTTTTGGTCCTTGAGTTCTTACTTGGTTCCATTTATCCTAAGCCTAATTCTTATACACTTTGGTCCAAAAAATAAACATAAGCCACGGCCCAAATCCATTATCCCATCCACCCGGTCCAATAATAACAAACCCGGCCACCCTTTATTAATATATCCCAACCCGTTATCCACTATCCAACCCACCAACCCGTTATTTTACCCGAGTCAACACATAAAAACCCGGTCAACAACCTTCAAAATACAATAAACAAATACCAAACGCGCCCTTTGCCCTATCTTCTTCCCCGACCAAACACCCATTTACCCACTTACCTTTTACCACCAATTACCCATCCAAACCTTGTACTAGCATCTTCTCAAGACCTTCTAGATACACCTGACATGGCAGGGATGGGATCCCACGTGGCCTTTTCAAGATACCTCATTGGATGCAACACGTCACAAGGTGAGATGGCAATCAAGGATTGGAGCTGATGATTCATGGGATTTGTGTGGCTGCTATTTGCTTCTAGGCTCTTCTATCAAGGAATCCCAAGCTGATTCAAGGCTATAAAAAGACCCTCTTGGCTCACATTGAAATCGTCCAATCTCTTAAGCTTTAGAGAGATTTTGACCATTTATTTTCTGTCATTGCTCTTTTATCTTTAAGTAGTTGTAATTTCATTTTGAAGTTGTAAGCAATCTTTTGTTAATGCAAATCTACTCTTCAGTTTGTTTAATGAATTTCTGCCATTGATCTTTTGATTGTTAATCTGATTTTAAAGCTTGTGTTATTAGTTGTTAAGACTCACAGAAGCTTATCTAAGCTTCTGTGATTTTGAAGTTTCTCAGATCTTGTTCTCAATTTCAGTTTTCCAATATAGTCAAACAAAGTCAAACATTTTAGTCAAAATGTTTTTGGATTAATCTCTGTTCTAAAATCATTTTATAGCTGAGTTTTAAGTGGTTTTTGAGTTTCTGAATTCATTTGTGGGAAATACTAGTTGATGTCATCATGTTAAATTACATTTTTGAACTTGAAAGAGTGTTTGGTTTATACTTAATTCTTGGATTTTAGTCCATTTGCACAGCTGAATCTGAGAGTTGTGGTTTCAATTGATGTTTTTATAGCCTTAGTAATCAACATTTAAAGTTTCTTAGTCAAGTTTGTAAGTTTGCAAATGTCTCGTTAAAACTGTCATAGTCTTGGCTTGGTCTTAATAGTCATCTGTTTATCAAATTGCTTAGTGCTGTTTATAATGCTTCATATAGGTGTAAGATGGTTAGTTGAATCTGGTTTGAAGGTTGTTTAAGCTTGGATTTGTAGGATACTTTGAGAATTAGTGAAACTGTCTCAGAAGGGCTGTTTGGATTAGCTTACATATCTGAGTTGCAGGCTACTAAATGGGATAGGAGTGGTTTAGATATTTACATTTAGGTTCACTCAGTAGACTTAGGCTATTAATTTGAGCTTTCATTCATCTATAGTCAAAATCACCATTTTCTTGTTCTCATTTGCATATCTGAAACTGTTTGAATAAGAGAGTTTGCATATTAGGTGTAGATCCATATAGGATAACATTATTTGATTTCATTTCTTCTTAAATCATCATTATAAATCTGTTTTTGAGGATCAAATCTCAATAAAGTCAAAGTATCAAATCTGATTTCAAAAGTCAAAACTCATGTCAAAACCAGTTTTCTTCAGATCTTGCAGACACTGCACAAGGTTCAATACAAGTAGTTAGGGTCTCATATTTGGTCCATTTGCTCTTTGCTAGGTGGTCTTGAAGACCACATATCTGGTTTTCACTTAAGTTTCTTAGACTAGCTGGTGCAGTAGCTTAAACAGGTGGGTCAGAACCTGCTGTTGAATAAAAATCAGTTGGCATTAAATCTTGTTGAACTGCTTATCAGAGATTAGGAGTAGAAGTAATCAGTTAGAATTAGATTATTTTAGCATAATATAGCTTCAGTTACTGTTTTGTAGCTTATTTCATTGTTTAGCTTATTTTCATTAGCTTATTTGTATCAGTTTACTCTACAGCCCTTATATTCTCCACATAAGCATAGTATTTGATATTTTTCATAGATTTAGATTAATATTTTAGAATTTCCCTGAATTTTTCATAATTTTTAGTCACTGTTTGGTATTTTTCTTAATTAAAAATAGTTTTTAAGCCTTTTTAAATAGTTTTAATTGCAATTAATTCAGAAAAAGTTCCAAAAAATAATTTTTCAATTTTCATAGATTAAGAAAAATATAAAAAGCATAAAAAATATTTTTCCCTATTTTTCCCCTTTTATTTGGTATTTTTCACAATTTAAATTAGATTTAAATAGTTTTAAATTAGTAGAAAATAGAAAAATAATCATAAAAATAAAAAAAATAGTTTTTAAATTCTCTTAGGATATTTTAGATTTTATAAAATTAGTTTCATAATTTTCCCCTTTGTTTTTATAATTTTTAGTTATTTAGTCTTATTTTTAAAGTTAATAATTTAGTTTTTAATTCTAATAAAATCCAGAAAATTCCTAAAAATTAGTTTTAATTCATAAATAGTTTTCAAATATCATTTCTAGAGTAAAAGTAATTTTAGGTTATTTTAGGATTTAGAATAGACGTAGTTGCATTTTATTCGCGTTTCGTTTTAATCCCGTATTTGCGTTTTAGTGTAGAATTGCGTAGTTTGCCTTAGTTCTTAGGTTTTCCCCATAGATTTTAGTTCCATTTATGCTTTCCTTATCCCGTAGTTTCGAGAACATCATTTCGAATCGCGTGCATTTGAAGATCCTTCCCCGAGTGAAGTTACCGTCGTTTTTGTAAATATATATTTTTCAAAAACCCAAAAACATTTAAAAAAACACCAAAACATTCTTCCTAGAGTGTTTGCAAAACCATAAAAAGTAAAAAACCAACAAAAGAAACTGAAACGTCAATTGTTACGTCGGCTCACCTTGAAGGTACAACCTATACACGGGGTATAAGGAAAGTCTTGACATTAAATTGCAGACTGAAGAACGATCCACTCTTCGTTCCCGCTCCGCTGCGCGTACTTTTGAGAGCTACCGAGCACCGGTTGACGTGACGGTTACAAAAATATTGTATTTTCTAAATAAAAAAACCCAAAAAGATTTTCCTTTTCAAAATTTGTTTGAAAAACCCAAAAATATTCTTCTTTTATCCTCTCAATTGATAATTCTTTCCTCTTATCCCTCTATATGTTTAATTCTAATGGCGGACACGCGTACGATGTCAGAACTGCTCCAAGTACCCACCGAGGGTTACGAAGATGCTATCGTTGTACCGGAGATTCTGTCCGAAAATTTCGAGATACAAACCGGTTTAATTCAACTAGTTATGTCAAAACCATTCTATGGTTTCGAGAGGGACGATCCCTATGCTCACATCCGATGGTTTGATAATCTAATTTCGACTATAAAATATAAGGATGTCCCTCATGACACAATTAAGTTGATGTTATTCTCATTTACTCTCGAGGGGGTAGCCCGGAATTGGCTCGATAAAGAACCCCCTCGATCGATCACTGCTTGGGAAGATCTAGTTTCAAAATTTCTAAATCGTTTCTTTCCTTATTCTAGAACGAAAAATCTTAAGAACGAAATTACGAACTTCCAGCAGCATTTTGATGAAAGTTTTGGTGAGGCATGGGAAAGATTCAAAGATCTCCTACAAAAATGCCCACATCATGGTTTTTCGGAATTACTTCAAATCGATATATTCTACAATGCTTTAACGCAAACCGATCAAGATTCACTTAATACAGCCGCCGGTGGCAATATCGTGTATCGTACCCCAAGGGATATATTGATAATCATTGAGAACAAATCGAAAGTTCCGACATCAAGAAATAACCCGGTTAAGATAGCTGAGCTTACCAATGATATTCGATGCATGCAGCAAAAACCAGAGCCCGTTGATACCGTTTTCAAAAGATGTGATTATTGTGGTGGTCCCCATCCTTTTTACGATTGTCAAGCCACCGATGACGACGTCTACAATGCTACAACAGCCCAATATCGCAAGACTTTCATTTTCGATGATGATGAGGACTCAATTCAAATGAAAGAATATTATGAAAGTTTGTCGGCTGAAACCACTCCCGTTTCTGAGCCTTTCATTTCCGACTCTTTCCCTTCTCTCACACCGGTTGAGAGAAGTAACGTCTTTTTGGAAGAGGTCGATGATTCTATGTCTTCGATAGTTGTTGATCCCGTTGAATCTCTCATAATGGGGGACGAGCCTCTTAGCACTATTCCGAAAACGGAATCTTCTACTGTTGAGAGCCTTGACCCAATCCCAAGTGAGTCCGAGGATATATCTGACAGTGATTGTGATTCGCTTTTGTGTGATTCTCTTGACATCTCCGAGGTTACTTCCGGGATTTTCTCAAATCCTCTTTTTGAATTCAAGAACGACTACACCTTTTGCGAAGTTAATCCTCTTTTCGACAAAGATTTTGAGTCCGATTCAGAGACCACAGCGGAAGTGGTGGATATTGCTAGCTCTCAGAGCACACTACTTGTCCCATCTCTGTATTCCGACCTTTCTCTCCCGTCATGTGATGTTATGCAAGATGAAGAAAGTGATGAATCTGACACTGAAGATATTATGGAGATTTATGAATTGATTAAAGTGGTTGAAGACGATATTCTTGATAATCTGCCTTATGATTCTGATATGGAAGAAATCGACTTATTTCTTGATGATCCAATACCGCCGGGTATTGAGAGTGACGGGTGCGACTCTGATCAAGATGTCCTTTTTCTTGAAAGCTTGCTTAGTGATGATTATCCTTCCTCTGTTGAGTCGACCCTCACTTATCCCGTTGAGCCCTCATGTGAAGACAAAATTTTCAAACCCGGGATATGCATTGATGAGTTCTTTGTTAGAAACGTTGTTCGAGATAAGGATCCTCCGATGGATGCCTTCAGTATTGAGCTTTCACCTCTTATCCTCTACCATGGACTCCCTTCTTCTTTGGAGTATTCTCATTTTAATCCGTCATCTCTTCGTCCACCCGCAAAACCGCCGGATGATGGATCATTCTTTCTTGATATACCTCATGTGAGTTTGGGAGAAGTTATCCCTTATGTGCTTGAGCCCGACATTTTCTTCCCCTCCCAACCCACCCATTCTCTTTCCCTAAGGAGTGAGGATACCATCTTTGATCCTGGTATCTCTACCACTTTCTTCCCCAAGGACAAATGAATTCGGGGACGAGTCAGGCTAGCGACTCGGTGACCAAAAACAGTAGCGCTTCGTGGGAGGCACCCCATGCTTATCCATCTATCTTCTTTCTATTTTCTAATAAGTGACGCGAAGGGGTCTGCCTCTTCGATTTCTCGTGTTTGGTTGTTTGTGATGTTGTGTAGGATTTTCCCGATATGAAGACTCTCGTGCTCGAAGTTTGTCTTTTCTCCACTCGAGTTTCATGTTCGATGCTGATGGAAATCCGATATCCTAATCTTATCGACTAACGTTAATCTTTGAGCATACTTAATAAACGGCTTTTAGATTTTCGTGATACCCTTGCTTTAAACATTGAGGACAATGTTTCGTTCTAGTCTGGGGTAGGGTAATCTTCGATTTGATTTGACCACACTTGCTTATTTTCTGTCGTGTTTCTCTCGTAACCCCGTTTTTCCTTAAAAAATGAAAAATTGTGCAAAAAAATGAGAAAATTTAAAAATTTTTGTAAGCTTTTGTTAAGTCTTTTTGATTGAAAAGTTTTGCTAGTCTCTTAGACAAGAAGCTATAAAATGCGAATTCTAGCTCACAAGGCCAAGAATTTGCAAGTTTCCCCGAGTGACTTTAAATATGCATGACTTGATTTCATGAGACGAAGCATTTGCTAAGTTAATATATGTTTTGACACCTTGTTGACTTTCCGCTGGTGAGAGTAGGAATAGAATTCTGACTTGACCGGGCGTGTTGAGCCCTAGCTTGTTCCCTTAACCATAGATAATCTAAAAATTATCGGCTAAGCATCCGCGGATCTCATTATTTGGGATTTTAAATTTGCAAAGATCGAGAAATGATAGAGTTACTTATGAGTTTAGATGCTAAACGTGGAGTAGTTGGTTCTCTTTAGAGCCCATCGAAGGTACTTATGGCTTTTTGTTCCCACAAAATTGTCTCACCCCATATTTGTCTAATAATAATTAGAGATGTTGAGTTTTTGGCGATAGTTAGTTCTTTATATTCTTAAAAGAATCTTTGTTTTAAAAAATTGGGTACACATCAAGGATCCGTAATAAATAAAGCAATCAGTGATAAGTGAAAAAGTAATAAGTAAAGTTATGAGCTGCGGTGTCGAGATCGGACCCTTGGATCTTTAGCCGGGATTGAGTGAGGTCTTAGCCTAGCCAGCCGGGATCCTCATTTCATGAAGCCTATAGTCTTGGAATTACCCCGTGAAGCTCCGTAGTTCATAGCTCATACAAGTAAAAGTTCATGCAAAAAAAAAAAAAAAAAAAAAAAAAAAAAAAAAAATTGAATAATGAGAAAAAATGAAAAAGTCAAAAGTATAAATGAATAAAAATTCCTTGATGTGGACCTCATTTTAGGGACAATGGTTCTTGAGGGAAGGCGGATAACTAATTATCGACTTAGCTTCATATCTTTATCGGATTAATTCTTATCGAAACGAGAAATTTGAAGAAATTCATTTCTCACAAAAATAAAATAATTAGAGGAAAATGGGAACAAACGGTAATTACACAAGTAACTTCCATGGGTAGTGTTAGCATCTAGAATCATATTTAACAATGATTTCGATTTTACGCTTAGTTTGGGGACTTGTGAAAAATCAGGGACGATGTATTCTATCCGTATGGTCACTTCACGTTGTGTTGTGTTTTCTACTCCGTGATCCTAACGTGTCATTTGAAAAATGTTGGAGTTATTGATCGACATGAAAGTTCAACATACCGTCATTCATAATCAGAATGTGCTTAACCGTAATATCTATATATGTGAATTTAAAAGGTAAACGGGGCGTTTTTAGAATTAAGGCTTTCTTAATCTCTTTTGAGGAATCTTTGCTACTTCTTCATAGGTTTAGTAGAAAGAGATTGAAATCCTTGGTTTTAGAAGCGTGAGTTGATTGCATTGCGTGAGGACACGACAATGGTTTCGTCTGGGGTATTTTGGTATGTGCTAAAACACATACCTTTTCATCATCAAAACTGACCAAAAATAACCAAGAAAGAGCCGTTTATTGCTAATATTTGTGATTTTCTTGAGTTTGTGCTTGTGCAGGTACGGATATGTAAAAACACACAAAAAGGAGCCAAATCAGACAGAAAACCGAGCACGAGAGAAAGAAGAGTGCAAAAGCTGAGGCTGAGATAGGAATTTGCAAGATTGGTCCTTTGATTATTTGAAGAATGACAAGAATGATCCTTGGAAGATTTTTCAGATATTACATTTTGAGTCCTTTGAAAATCAGAATTATCACTTTTGGTCCTTGAGTTCTTACTTGGTTCCATTTATCCTAAGCCTAATTCTTATACACTTTGGTCCAAAAAATAAACATAAGCCACGGCCCAAATCCATTATCCCATCCACCCGGTCCAATAATAACAAACCCGGCCACCCTTTATTAATAGGGAGAATTTCATGTATATCCTTGAAAAAATCTTTAATTACATCAATATCCTTGTAAAAATTGAAATTACATCAATATCCTTTTAAAATTACAAAATACTCATATATGTCCAAATCTACAATTTAATCATTATTAAATAACTTTTAAACATAACAATATATTCTAAATGTTAACTCATATGAATATTACCTTTTTGCCCTACTCCTAACTGAAAGTTCATCTTGATTCCAGGTGAATTCGTACATTTAAATCAATAAAATGAATCATCTTTACAATTTTTTTCTAAAAAAATCGCTTCCCAAGTGGAATTAATTTTGTTTAATTGTATACAATTTATTGAACAGCTCATAAAATGAAATGAAAATCAAATATCGAAATGTTTGATACGGAGATCGAACATCCTTTAGCTCAAATAACAATATGCCCCAACACATACAACTAAAAGCATTCAACAACAAAACAATTTTAAATAAAAAAAAAAAGTAAACTAATCGATTTTGGAGAACATTTTGTGATATGGTCTATCTGGTATAGTAGCCACAATCAGAATTCAACTAGGAATTCATCAACAGTCTATGCTTTTGAGTTTTTCCCCAAATGCTTTTTTACTTTACCTGCCAAACACTTTATAGAAAATGAGAATATCGATGTCGACTAAATTGAAACACTTTAATACCATATAATATAAAGGTTGAATCTGCTAGGTGGCTGTGATTAGTCCCAAACAAGTGGATTAGGTTTAGAAGAACAAGTCAATGTGAAGATGAAGAAGAAGAGGCATATGAAGATTACTTTTAAGTGATTAATAAGGGTAAAAGGGTAAAATATCTATTAACTAGTATTTATAATAATTTCTAATATCTAAAACTCATAAAATAATGATTAAATTATATATTTGGACAAATGTGAGTATTTTGTATTTTTTGAAAGGATATTGATGTAATTTCAAATTTTACAAGGATATTGATGTAATTAAAGCTTTTTTCAAGGACATATATGAAATTCTCCCTTATTAATATATCCCAACCCGTTATCCACTATCCAACCCACCAACCCGTTATTTTACCCGAGTCAACACATAAAAACCCGGTCAACAACCTTCAAAATACAATAAACAAATACCAAACGCGCCCTTTGCCCTGTTTTCTTCCCCAACCAAACACCCATTTACCCACTTACCTTTTACCACCAATTACCCATCCAAACCTCGTACTAGCATCTTCTCAAGACCTTCTAGATACACCTGACATGGCAGGGATGGGATCCCACGTGGCCTTTTCAAGATACCTCATTGGATGCAACACGTCACAAGGTGAAATGGCAATCAAGGATTGGAGCTGATGATTCATGGGATTTGTGTGGCTGCTATTTGCTTCTAGGCTCTTCTATCAAGGAATCCCAAGCTGATTCAAGGCTATAAAAAGACCCTCTTGGCTCACATTGAAATCGTCCAATCTCTTAAGCTTTAGAGAGATTTTGACCATTTATTTCCTGTCATTGCTCTTTTATCTTTAAGTAGTTGTAATTTCATTTTGAAGTTGTAAGCAATCTTTTGTTAATGCAAATCTACTCTTCAGTTTGTTTAATGAATTTCTGCCATTGATCTTTTGATTGTTAATCTGATTTTAAAGCTTGTGTTATTAGTTGTTAAGACTCACAGAAGCTTATCTAAGCTTCTGTGATTTTGAAGTTTCTCAGATCTTGTTCTCAATTTCAGTTTTCCAATATAGTCAAACAAAGTCAAACATTTTAGTCAAAATGTTTTTGGATTAATCTCTGTTCTAAAATCATTTTATAGCTGAGTTTTAAGTGGTTTTTGAGTTTCTGAATTCATTTGTGGGAAATACTAGTTGATGTCATCATGTTAAATTACATTTTTGAACTTGAAAGAGTGTTTGGTTTATACTTAATTCTTGGATTTTAGTCCATTTGCACAGCTGAATCTGAGAGTTGTGGTTTCAATTGATGTTTTTATAGCCTTAGTAATCAACATTTAAAGTTTCTTAGTCAAGTTTGTGAGTTTGCAAATGTCTCGTTAAAACTGTCATAGTCTTGGCTTGGTCTTAATAGTCATCTGTTTATCAAATTGCTTAGTGCTGTTTATAATGCTTCATATAGGTGTAAGATGGTTAGTTGAATCTGGTTTGAAGGTTGTTTAAGCTTGGATTTGTAGGATACTTTGAGAATTAGTGAAACTGTCTCAGAAGGACTGTTTGGATTAGCTTACATATCTGAGTTGCAGGCTACTAAATGGGATAGGAGTGGTTTAGATATTTACATTTAGGTTCACTCAGTAGACTTAGGCTATTAATTTGAGCTTTCATTCATCTATAGTCAAAATCACCATTTTCTTGTTCTCATTTGCATATCTGAAACTGTTTGAATAAGAGAGTTTGCATATTAGGTGTAGATCCATATAGGATAACATTATTTGATTTCATTTCTTCTTAAATCATCATTATAAATCTGTTTTTGAGGATCAAATCTCAATAAAGTCAAAGTATCAAATCTGATTTCAAAAGTCAAAACTCATGTCAAAACCAGTTTTCTTCAGATCTTGCAGACACTGCACAAGGTTCAATACAAGTAGTTAGGGTCTCATATTTGGTCCATTTGCTCTTTGCTAGGTGGTCTTGAAGACCACATATCTGGTTTTCACTTAAGTTTCTTAGACTAGCTGGTGCAGTAGCTTAAACAGGTGGGTCAGAACCTGCTGTTGAATAAAAATCAGTTGGCATTAAATCTTGTTGAACTGCTTATCAGAGATTAGGAGTAGAAGTAATCAGTTAGAATTAGATTATTTTAGCATAATATAGCTTCAGTTACTGTTTTGTAGCTTATTTCATTGTTTAGCTTATTTTCATTAGCTTATTTGTATCAGTTTACTCTACAGCCCTTATATTCTCCACATAAGCATAGTATTTGATATTTTTCATAGATTTAGATTAATATTTTAGAATTTCCCTGAATTTTTCATAATTTTTAGTCACTGTTTGGTATTTTTCTTAATTAAAAATAGTTTTTAAGCCTTTTTAAATAGCTTTAATTGCAATTAATTCAGAAAAAGTTCCAAAAAATAATTTTTCAATTTTCATAGATTAAGAAAAATATAAAAAGCATAAAAAATATTTTTCCCTATTTTTCCCCTTTTATTTGGTATTTTTCACAATTTAAATTAGATTTAAATAGTTTTAAATTAGTAGAAAATAGAAAAATAATCAGAAAAATAAAAAAATAGTTTTTAAAATTCTCTTAGGATATTTTAGATTTTATAAAATTAGTTTCATAATTTTCCCCTTTGTTTTTATAATTTTTAGTTATTTAGTCTTATTTTTAAAGTTAATAATTTAGTTTTTAATTCTAATAAAATCCAGAAAATTCCTAAAAATTAGTTTTAATTCATAAATAGTTTTCAAATATCATTTCTAGAGTAAAAGTAATTTTAGGTTATTTTAGGATTTAGAATAGACGTAGTTGCATTTTATTCGCGTTTCGTTTTAATCCCGTATTTGCGTTTTAGTGTAGAATTGCGTAGTTTGCCTTAGTTCTTAGGTTTTCCCCATAGATTTTAGTTCCATTTATGCTTTCCTTATCCCGTAGTTTCGATAACATCATTTTATCCCCTTCTCTTATTCAAATCCCGATAATCGAGACGTGAGTTGGAAATTCCATTCAACCCTCGTTCGGAACGATCTCGGTGCTCAAACCTAATACGTTTGAGTTACCCACATACTACACACTTCTCTCATTATTGATTTTTAAGACGAATCAGTCATTACAAAAGTTTGTTACGTTACACATACATAACCTACCAGCTATTACAACGCTCAAGGGGAGAGCCACCTACGCGGTTTTTTGACTCCTTAATCTCATCCAACATCTTTAGCAAATCAGAATCTTGGCGAGATACGGTGGCGACGTTTACAGGCACCCCGTTAGAACGAGGGAGATGCGCTGCACCAACGCCACACAATATGGCTTTACCCCTGACACCCTTTTTCTTCGCGAGCCTTGTGGCATGAGCTTCCAGGACCTGCGTCAACGGGACTTCTTTTTCCAGCACAAATGGGTTCAGAATGTCACGCGGGCGAACAAAAACAGGTACCTGCAACTGAGATTCGTTGGGCTTCAAAAAGTAATCGGGTTGTGTCTCGGCATCTTCAGAACGGTGCTTTGCCAAAGTCAACCCCTCCATTATTACCCCAATCGGATAATCTTGGTCTCGTTCCAATTCAGAAATCATTGGAAACTCTAGAGATTTCAATCGCTCCATGGCAGAAACCAATTCAGTATATGCCTGCGCATTATACCCAGGCACCTCCCCCAGAGGCGTACTTAGAAGACCTCCCTCATGCAGTTTTTCCATAGCTTCGGCCTTACCACGCTCCAGGGCGCATTGAACAACTCCCCCGAATGCGTCTACCACTTCCTTGGATTCCAGCGTCGTAAGCGCAGCAAGGCGCAGTCCATGGCCTATGAGCCATCGGCGCTCTGCAATAGTAGACAAGAGTTGGGGATACAACTCCTCGTCGTATTCTATACTCAGATTACGCAGCTTCATCTCCTGCGCTTCAAGGGCACTTTTAACCGTGGCACCAAACTCTTCAAGTTGCGATGTCATCGCATCCTTACCCTTCTCCAGATATTTAAGTACCCAGTGGCACGCGGACTTATACCCGGCCACATCCGCACGCTCTTGGTTTAATTGGCACATCAGCGCCATTTTTCCTTCAGCTTATTTCTGAGCGTACGCGTTCAGATCTTTTATTTCAGCATGGGCGCATTCCAACTGCGCCCGGGTACTCGCCAGTTGCGCCTCCAGCATTGCTACTGTATGCTCCTTTTGCGATTCTTGACTGCTCCTACCAGATACTTGGTCTTTCAGCTTCACAATGAGCGAAGCCTGATGAGCAGAGACTTGCACCAACTCTTCGACCAGTTGCTCCATGGGCACATCCATATCAGACAGGTCTTCATCGTTTTGACTGTGCGGCTCAGTATGCGCAGAGCGTACAGGACTAGTCTTGGGGGGTGACTCGGTAAACTGTTCCATCCCGTGTACGTTTAACAGAGACTTGTTAGGCTCCTATATAACACAATAGGCGCATTATAAAAAAAAAAAAAAAAAAAAAAAAAAAAAAAAAAAAAAAAAAAAAAAAAAAACCATATATATTGAAGGCATCACTTACTGCGGTTCAGCGACAGTAGCTGAGGGGTGCGAAGACGCTTCATCAGTGGACGATTCTTCCACAGCAAGGCTCACTGGGCGTTTTTTCCTTGATGGGCCTGCGCCATCCTTTCCGATGGATCGCTTCCGTTTTAACCCAACCTCGGACTCCTCTTCTTCTTCGTCCATAGGGGGCGCCGCAGATACAGAGGGTGGCTGCGCTGTAGCAGAAGGCACTTTGGGGCTGGGAATACTTTGCAATGGTGTCGCTTCCACTGCAACAGAGGAACTCGTACCTGTTTCCCCCATATTCATCTCCAGGACATGCCCAGCAGTGGCCGCCAGTATAGGTTCTTCCCCTTCTTTCAGAGGACGTACTCCTATCCTTACCTCAACGGGCTTCGCCAACTGCACAACAGTAAACAGGTCCATCTATGCACACAAGAAAACACAAAACGACATCGGTTATATAATGTGGGGACGAAGGATGACAAAATCCTTACATTAACTTCAAAAAGGGGGTGCGGAAGAGCGAGTACCCACCCTGGCCATTGGCGCCTAGAAAGATCGGGATCTCATCTTCGGGACCAAAGTAGTTACGGCTAATGCCCATATGCACTAAAAACTCCTCAGGATAAGAACTGATAGGGATGCGGTTTGCATTTATCAGTTCCGCATCCTCGGAGACATATGATCCAGGCAGCGGGCACTCGTCTCTTGGCAGCGTACCCCGGGTGTAAAAATTATAACGCCACGGGAAGCATGTGTCGTCCACCCAAAAGAAGGACTCTCTCCAATTCCTCAGCGCATCTAGCTTCTCAGTATAGCACTGAAGTTTTCCAGCACGCTTCGCAAAGGAAACCCATCCATGCGCCCATGTTGTATGATAGAATGCGCGGAAGAGGTTGATTGTGGGGTTCACCGCTAGCAAACGGCAATTCACCTCAAAATTGGTAATTTTGGCTGCACCAATACAGTGTAATTGGGATAGGTGCAGCTCGTAATAGTTTAGCACATCGCACAAAAATCGGGATATAGGCACACGTTGGTTGGCGAACTCAAAGAAACGTATATACACCCCTATTTTCCTTTCGGGGAAATCGGCAATGGAGGCCCGCGCACCCGGAACAACCGGATGCACGTCCAGTGGGATAAAATAATATGAGGTGAATTCTAATAGATCACTCGTGGACATATCAGAGGTGAAATCATGCAGTTGTTTGACCATGGTGTTTTGATTTACAAAGACGTACGCGCGGTTACCTTATAGTGGTTTCGTTTCTGGATTGCAGCTGCAGATATGTGTTAACAATGGCGGATTTTTTTTTTTTACGGTAAGTGCCATTGTGAAAATGAAACGGTGGTTTATATCCTATGTCTCATCCACAAGATACGTGACACGTGGATCCCACTAACTTCACTTGTGTGGTTGAGATTGGTTTGATGGGACACGGGACAGTAACTTTCCCCCGAATAACGAGGCGTTTACTGTCCAGTTTCATGTCTAGGTACAACGTACCGGAGGGTATATGCTTATGGCTTCTTGTATACGCTTCCAAGTTTTTTTTTACTGGCTCCGGATTATTAGTCTAGCATCCGCAGTTAGTCACTACGCATACTAGACTGGGGGGACATGATGACGTATAGTCTATACCCGGGTCACGAACCCGCCCCAAAGCCCAATACTGATAAAGCCCAGCACGCGATGGGCTACGCTGACAAGCGTTTAGGCCCACGAAGGCCCAAATACGAATCTATTTACGGAATAGATATTGGATATCTCCTAATCAAGGAGATAATCATTCCTCAACCGACTTAGGCGGGGTACGCCGAAGGTTGAGGAACACGGAACCAACAAGGATTCCGTGCGTATATAAACGGAATCACATCCCTCGTTTAAGGTACGATCTACAAACCCTAACTCTCCTTAAACCCTAAACCGATTACTTACTCTCACGCCGGAGGATAATCGTGGGAAACAATCCCACGATAAGCCTAACGGTGTCTTTTGTCTTTTAGTGCGCAGGTCCCAAGCAACAATCCTCAATTGGTGTAGGAACTGGAGCTCCAAACAAGGAACGTCCAACTTTTGCATCAACAACATTCTTTTTTCATGTACAAAGAGTACTAAATTTCCAAATCAAGCCAATAGAATATATAAGAGCACAAATACACCGAAGCAAATAAAAATATTAAAAAGCTTAATAATTCTTTTAACATTGAAGTTAAAATAAAGTATGTGATTTGCACACTCCATTAAATATTTTGCATACTCAAATTGTTTATGTTATAATATTTATACATTTACATCATCTTTACTTATGTTCATCCTTGTAAGGGTAAAAAAAATAAAAATAAAAAAAATAATAATAATTAAAGTGTGCAAATCCATTTATAGAGTGTGCAAATCACCTAAAAAAAAAACCATCACCACAAGTGTACTACCATCAATTTTATCCCCTTAACCCACCATAATTACAAAAACGCATCCTTCCACACCACCCCAACACCATAACCTTCATCATGTCATAGCTTTTCTAACGAGTCACGTCATTTTGTTTTGATCAACCAATTTAAATCTTGCAGTAAACAACAAAACCCAAATGAATTTTGTGGGTATGATCTTCTGGTATCAATTTATTTATGTATTACAAGAAAGAGATAAACATAAGAGAATAAAGAAATCTATCTAGTTGAGGTGAAAGGTAGAACAAATGGCCGCCACCATGACGTACGCCGTCGGAAAACGCTAAACGCCGCCACATCTTAACCTGTAGATCTGTTTAGGGAAGAGAAATCACGAATTTCTTAATGGAAATCTAAAGACAAACAACTATTTTAAAAAATGGATATTCAACAGGATAAAATAAGCTATGTGTTTGTGGGAAGGGAAATATGAAGAGGTAGGCGGAAACCACCTGTCAATTTGCCACGCAAAATGGTTTTGTGGGTGGTGGTTAGGGTGCGTTTAGTTGGGGGAAAACATTCTTGTTTTCTCCAACTAAACGCAACCTTATTGTTTAGTGTGTTTTGTTTTTTGAGTGGTTAATTGAATTATTTGATGTTATGAGTGGGAATTAGCTAGAAAAATGAGGTAGATATGGTGTTGGTGGGATTGAGGTTGAATGTAATTTGGATTCAAATCCGTGTTGGTATAGAGGTTTGTTGTTTTGCATAATATGTAGTAGGGCTGAGCAAAATTAATCGAAAATCGATGTGACCCGACAAACCGAGTCGAGCCGGGCCTAACCAAACGAAACCGACTTTATTTGGTTTGGTTTTCGGTTTTGTATAATTATTTCAGTTTTATTCGGTTCGTTTGGTTTCAGGTCAAAACACAACTACTCGGTTCGAACTAGCTAAACCAACCCGACCAAAACTGAACCGAACTTATTCGATACGACTTCGGTTTTGATAGGTTTTGCTCGGTTTGTTCACATTACCCTTAATCAGTTTTTGGGTCGGGTCGGGTTTGGTTGGTTTGGGTCGGGTTTAACCCATTGCTCGACTCTAATGTAGATTAATTTATTAAACTAATTTAAAATTCAAGAAAAGTAGATGTAGAAGATGAAGATGAAGATGGAAAAAGACAAAGCAGTGAGACGACAAACTTACTTTTATGGACCTGGCACGTGACATGAGCATGGACGGACTTAGGATTTTCGAGAGGGTGTTGCACAGTTGCCATTTGAGTTAACTAAGTTATACCATAAAAAACGAAAGTAGCAAAATGAAATATTGGGGGTTGCCCATACCAAAAATCGCCGATTTTTTATAACTTTTGCATTTCGTGACTTAAAATTAGGTGTAACCCGTGCCACACCTGACACCAATGCAGGTCCGTCCCTAGACATGAGATGTTACGAAATTGAATTAACGGCGAGCAACATATCAAACGTCGGGAAAACTACAATATTTTTGTTGAAATTCGAACTATACATAAAATCTGAAAAAACATTGAGAACTAACGGCGTAATTTACCTTTTTTTTTTTTTTTAGTATTCGTGCTCCCTCAACTTCTCAAGTGTTTATAAATTACCTCAAAACCCCCACTCTCCAGACACACACACACACACGCACACACACACAAAGAAGAAGAAGAAGAAGAAGAAGAAGAAGAAAAAAGGAGATAAAGTGCAAAAGCTAATCAAACAGCTTCATACTTCCTCTTATATGATCTAACTAAAGTAGGTTAGTGTTATTTCTGTTTCACTTGATATTTTCTGTATAATGATTCTTCGTTTTAAGATTATGAAATGATAACTTGAGTAAGACGGTTATTTCCGTTATTTAAATCCGAGAATTGCTTTTAGCTGCTGTGTTTGCCTATTTTCATTTTTTTTTGTCTATTAACAACATATTATTTGCGTTTGTGATCACACATACGTATAGATCTATCACTTTTGATGATAATTACATAGGTTTATTTAATCGGTTTCTAGAACTAGAAAAAAAGTATTAATCCAATGTTTTTGTTGGTGTATTTTGGGGGTTTCGGTGTTGTAAGTTGAGGAAGTCCCAGTGGTGTAAAGGGTATGTTTGGCAAGAATAGCTGGTGCTGGTGCTGGTGCTGGTCTCGTGTCGGATCCCAAGTAGCCCAGGATCAGTTTGGCTCGTTAACGCCCCTAGAAAAATCAGTTTTAAGTGTTTTTACTAGTTTTATCTGATTTTAGGTTATCGTTGATGGATCGTACATAAAATTGTGGGTTCAAAAGTCTCGATATTATCAAGTGTGAATAGTTGTCTTTCTTAGAAAAAAAAGTTAATGAATTGTGATACCACGGTGGAGATTACTAGAACTTTTTTTTCCCCCTAAATAATTAATGTTGCGAAACTTGTTGACAATTGTAATAGGTAAATTTTTGTTACTAAAAAGATCCGTTGCTTATTGGTAAATGTTATTCTGTATAGGGTACCATTCTGATCATAATCATAAACTCTTGTGAACCTTCATATAAATAGTTCGTATCCTCCTATTATGTGCTCTGATTCTGATTTTTGGCTTTTGAGTTTTTGTTATTTAGGCTTCTGCTGTAATTTTTAGGCTTTCAGTCTGAGGATTTTCAAAGCTTTGATGATAGGTTAAATAGCTTTGTTTTTGGAATCATCCCGTGTATGTTGATATGATGTATGCTCGGTTAAGTTCTGAATGTTTAGCTGTCTTTTGTTTTTTTATTCTAATCACTGTCATTCTTCTGTTATTTACCTACTTTCTTGAGCATCATCCTTAACATAACTTGCTTATAGGTTTTTGTGGTCAAGTTAATCATCAAGAATCTATTAGTCCCCTGTTCAAGGGCAAAACTTCATTACTATAGATGTGGTATATAGATTTGTCCCAATGAAATTCCTTAAATTAGTGTTCTAAAGGGAACTCATTTTGGTATACAAGGACTTACGTTAAACACGGAGTTTAACATACACAAATCCCTCACATCTAGTAACGGTCCCTGAATAATGTTTCACTTGCTGACATAAATCTGGAACTTTGGGGTTGGTAACTTAGTTCCAATATTCTAACATATCGGTTGATAATCTCCATGTTCCAGGATCCTGACCTTTGAATGGATTAAATAGAAATTATATTTTGTTGCATTCTTGCCATTTGGAAGTTCGTGATTGTCGAAAAGTTTACGTTAACTACCCTGTTTTCCATTTCAAGACCCTGTTTTCAGTTTCAGTTATTTAGGAAGTACATGTATTCTTAGTTTTTGGTAATCAAGAACTAATTGTTTATAATTATAATTGTATGCAGCAAAAGAACCCTGTTTTCGATTTGAATCCTGTCGCACAGTCGTTGTACGCCCAACCAACTCTGTTTCTCGCAGGTATAAATACGATTTTCCATGTTATATGCATCTGATTTTGCTTATTTATAGATATAATTGTACTTTTGAATGGATCCGACTATACAGATCCTTAGCTTAGAAAACACAGTTGTTTTTTGGTTCAACAAAAGCACTTTTTGCACTTGCATTTCTCATAATCTCAGTTTCACTTTAGAAACTTTGAATTCCAAAATTTCTTTTATCACTAATTGATCCTTTTGTGTGGCCTATTATCAAACATGGCTTGTCAAAACTCCGTCTCACGACTAAAACCAAAATAGAGTCTCACACAGTAAAGATTGTAATGATTATGCTTTCGTCAACAACTCACCAAAATCTATCTTGAGATTTGTGGGTATTTTGTGACGGGCATACAAATGCTGTGCTCGTTGAGTCGTTGGACTGCTTTAAGAAAGAAGATATACCAACCTCACACACAAAACCTCCACAATATCATTATTTACAGTTTAAAGTTTTGACTCTAAACAAATTATGCTCAGGTGCAAGTGCACTCTCATAAGGCTGAGAGTTATTTAAAACAAAAACATTGGATCAAAATGCAATGAAACTATAAATGTCTAAAATAACAGCTACTTACAATGAATCCTTTATTTCCTTTTTCCAAAATCCAGAACTTTCTAAAGAAACATGTAGCACTGCAAGGAACGACTATAACTCCAAATATTGGAACTTTCAGGGTCCAAAATTGATGATAATCGTCACATCTTCAACACAACCATGTGAGATGTGTGTAGCTAAACCTAGATAATTGTTATGTTTTTATTTGATCGATAGGTCATAGCAGTAATAGTCCAACTGTACTCTCATTTTATTTGCAAATGTATGTCCGGACTCCTTCCGGCTATCACCTGTTCCAATGTTCGCAAGTTTATAAGATTTTTTTTTGTGTTATGAGTTTTATGTTGATAATTTGTTGTAAAGTATAATAATATGCATAACCATATTGGCATATTGTATTTGAGAAATCTCAACTGCATCTGGAACATTCAAACTTCAAGATCAGTCATTCAGAATCAATATATCTGCTGGTTAGCAAAATGCATTACTATTTATCATCTAGCAAAAGAAAAGAGCTGTATTAGTTAACATAACTGATTATTATTAAAATATATATATATAGTAAAGTAACTCCTAATACCGTCTTTCACGGGTTATGGGTTCATAATATTGTCTTTCACGGTGTATGGAGGAGGTTGAGATGTAGACGGCCTTACCCCTAGATAGGGTAGAGAGGGTGCTTCCGGTTCTACCAAAAGTAGAAAAGGATCACCGGCCTTGCAATGAGTAAGGATCGAACCTTTGACCTTTGTCTCCAGAGACAAGGGTGTTAACCACTTGATCCAAGCCTTGCTAATTATAACTGATTATTATTAGTTACGGCAAAATTCCAAATATATAATGGATTCCTAGATCTTTGATGAAATCTGTAACTATCCTGGATAATGGCTGAAGAAAAATTATGATATGATTTTGAAGTTTTATTAGAGCATCTCCATGTCTAATTAAAGACTGTTTAAAACAGTCAAGAGTCTTCCTATAATTCACCAAAAAGTCACTTGCAAATAGCAACTCCAATGCCAACAGTTGTGATAAATAAGATTGCCAAAGAAGAAAAAACTTTCTTCAAAAGCTTGAAAATTCCAAGCTTTTACCGATGGTGGATCAAGGAGGCTCATCGATTAAGAATCGTCAGCTGGTGGAGGGAAAATGATGTGCGATCATTCGTTGGTCGAGAGAAAGTGCGTTGACACTTGACAATTAGGCATAGTTAAGAATAATGCATTGCAACAACATACATAACTTATACTCCACTTACAATATTTTGAAACATGAGTACTAGTAAACAAAACAAAATGCGCTTAAGAATTTAGCTAATTAATGTCCTAAAGTTCATTTTTGTACTTGCCATGCATACACCACTTGTCCATTTTGCATATACGATAGCAACCTCTATGAGTGTGCATTGATCATTAAATAACGCTAACGTGGGACACAGGACTTACCATACTAATTCCAAGTGAAGCTACAAGTAGAATATACAAACTGTACAAGCAAAGCGGAAGCGAATAGGGATGTTCATCGGTTCTTAGAGTGTTTAATTTATTCGGTTCGGTTAGTTTGGTTGAAAATTTTCTCAGGATAAAACCGAAAACTGAACTATAACGAATTTGAATTCGATAAGGTTTTCAGGTTGACCCGAATTAGAGAATTTATATATTTTTTTCAAATAATTATATAGTTTCTTAGCAGAAAAATAATTTTATGCTTAAAGATGTGATATTTATACTAGTGGTTTTTGTATGTATACAAGTCAAGGTTATAAATAGTGTGGGCGTGGCGTGACGGCAATGTTAAACCTCACGTTTTAGGAGCTATGGCTTTTAAGACGTAACTTAAAACGGAAAAAAATATGAAAATATTTATAGATTTATATATTATATCATATTTTATATATAACGAATTAACGAGTTTACAAAAAGTGTTATACATAGGTATCAAGTCAAAAATTATCTTTACATTTAATCTTCTTCATTCTTTCAAAAGAACCATGATGCCTTCCTTGAAATATAGTTCATCATGTTGATGGTATTTACTACACTAAGGCTCGGTTCAGTTATCGTTTTAGCAAAATAAAAACCAAACCGAACCGAAAACCGAATTCAAATAAATACATCTTTTTTATATATTTATATATAAAAAAATATTAAAACTTTTTCATAACAAAAATATAATGTTTTTTAAGCTTGAAAATATTTTGGTGCATTAAAATCTATACAATAAATTAAAATTATGTAATTCGGGTTATTCGGTTTAGTTTACAATTTTCCGATTTTACCAAAAAAAAAATTAACCGAACTAACTGAATTGAATAAATCGAACAATCCGATAATCGAACCGATGAACACCCCTGCCAAGATGTCCACCAAAAGAGAAAAAATGGGTCTGGACATCAGCCCACCATGCCTCTTTGAGTTAGAATCACAGCCACACCAAAGTCCAGACCACCAACCGAGCCTAACAAAGGTCAATGAAGTGAAGCATCTATTTCCATACCACCATATGGCTCAAGTGATGCATTGATACATTCTATGAAGAATCCTAATTAACACTTAATTACCTATAGCTCCAACTTTCCACATTGCAGTGTCATAATTAAATAAATGAGTTTGTTAAACATGGTCGCAAGATCATCTTCAATATAAGTATCAAGACAACAAATATTATACTTGGTGGGTTGGTAATATCCATTTCCAACAAAGACACCAAATATGTATAATCTTTTGGGTGACACAATTGGCACGGTAATTTTACATAGATTTTGGTGCAACTCAAATCTTTGCATCAATTATCTACCCTTTTATTGAAGGCACATTTAGGGTGTATGTGTCAAAAATACCAGTAGCAGTGAGCAGCAATAGTAAGCTGTAACGGTAAGTAGTAACTGTAAGCAGTAGATGTGAGCAATAATAATTTTTTTGTTTAAAAACGTTTGGTAATGTAGCTGTAGGTGAAATCATAATGTGTAAAACAACTCTTAAATGCTCAACGCTCCTAAATGTTACTTGATGGAACGTTGAAATATGAGCGTTCCCAAAAAATAGATAAAGCTCCTTGGTGATTGCCAAACGAACATTAAAAATCACAACGCTCAACGCTCATATATGCTCCGCGCAAAACACACAATTGGGTTATACAACAGTCAATGGGGTAAAATTTTAATGTACACGTAAATTTGATAAATAAGCACAAGTCCGTTTGTGGGTTGATTGTTTTTAAGGTTTTTACATGTAATTACCATTACAAATTTTGTATTGATGAAGCATACAGCCTTAGAGGTTTAACAATTCAACATGGTATTAGAACGAGTCTGATCTCGTGACCTAGTTGATCGTTGGCTCTGTGGCACTTCGTCAAACCCTAGCCTTCCTTTATCTGTTCTTTAAAAAAAACCCATCCAATTTTTAGCAAACATATATTGTTTTTGTCATAATTTTTAAATCGTTTGGAGTTAACTGATGCGGTTAACGACATTCGCTTCGTTTTCCAATTAGGCACAAAACTTTCCAAGATTACCGTCGCTAGCCTCCAAGCGCACTTCCACGCACTGCCGTAAGCCGGTAGCCGCAAATCTTTTTTTTTTTTTTTTTTTTTTTTTTTTGCTTTTGTCGCTGTTGCATTATGAAGATCAATCTCCGCTTGTTGTCGGATCTATTTATCAACACCCGTTTTTATTGTTTTTATATTTTAGTTACCTAATCCAATCCGAGGAGTATTATAGGATATATAAATAAGACCAAGCCCCGTTTGTAGGTTTCGGATTACTAAGGCTTTACATATAATTACCATTATCCATGGTGGATTAATGAAACATGATACCTTACGATTTTTCACAATTTAGCGTTGAATTTGATGTAATTAAAAGAATTTTGTTTAATATTGGTTTTACGACACAATTTAGACAATTCATAAAATGTATATATTGTGCTTTTACGGCATAATCCTGTACACTTACACTTGCCGGATGTCTTCTTGGACTTCCCTTACTTTCGGATTTATCCCGAGATAAGGGTTAAGATCTGTCTATATTCTACTTTCCAATACCTCGTTTCGACGATATTGGGTATGTTGTTGTTGTTGATAAAATGTATAGATTATGAAACCTGAGGTTTTAAAAGTCGAATATGACAAACCCATGTTTCGATTGTCGAGCTTCATAAACATATAAACCAAAATCAAAATCTCTATTAGGTCACCAAAACACATTACCTTTTATGATCGATATCTACGGCATCAGTTATACCAACGACATAATAAATAGAATGCTAGCTGTTTAGAGATAGTTGATGCCAACCGCATGATGTTGACGGAAGAATATAAACAAATTATACGATTTGATAGCCAGGTTTATTGAATTGCGACGACATCAATAAGGAATCAACAATTTAACATTGGCTAATCGTACCAGTTGGTCAAACAAAAAAAATTGGATGAGTCGTTTGTGACTTTGTGCCAATGGGCACGCCACATGCTTTGCATAAGTGGAAATGAATTAATTTTGACGTGTTCCAGATGGATAAATACATTCTCAAATTAGGTGAGTCATAGTAAATAAGTACTAGAGAATGAAAAAAAAAAAAAAAAAAGTAATAATATTTTTTGACGTCTTATTCAGCTGGAAAACTCCCCCGTCTCTAAATAGGTGTTCAGTTTTGAGTGAAAATATTTTTGTTTGATGAAATACGTGTTCATTTTTCAACTTTAATCTTAATTTTTTTTTTGTTATATAATACTTAATCAAAATTATACCAATGAAAATACATTGAAAACATAATATATTTTGCATCAAGTATTATATAACAAAGAAATAATATATTTAAAGTCAAAACTTAAAAGATTTAACTTTAAAAAGTCAAAACTTGACATTTATTTGAAGATAAATGGTACTACTATATAATATGTTTCAATTGAATTTTACTAGAAGGGTACGCGCAATACGGCGGCGGGTACCCGGTGACTATTTTTGTGGCGAGCAAATGTTTTTCATTTTAAGCATTCCTTATTTAAAATGTCCCAAAAACTTTATAACGTAGTAGATCTATGTTTTTCAAAAGTAGAACGTCTAAATTATTAATAGTGTAAATATTTTATTTTTTAAATTTTAGCATTAAATTGGTGGTTATAATTTTAGTGAGCTTCTATTAAAATATATCATTCTTGAAGGGTTACTATATGGTTTAAATGAGACTTAAATTTTCAAAGTTTACATTAATTTTTTAATTTTCTTTTTATAGTAATGTTTTTTGTTTTAAAATTTTAAGACTTCTTTTTAAAAGAAGTCTCAAATGCTTTATAATGTAGTATATATATTTTAATGGGGCCAAAAGTCTCAAAACTTACCTATGAGAGACTTGAGTGTATTTTCTTTAGTTATTTGTTTGTCTGTATTTAAAACAAAAGAAAAAGACATAGTAAAATTACTTTTTTTTATCCTCATGTGCAAGTCACGTGAGGGTTTTAAACGAAGACTAGTGATGATCGTTAAAAGGAAGGAACGAACAACAGATAACGTTTGGCAGTTACGCATTTTTTTAGATCAAAAGACCCCTTACGATCAACGTAAACCGTGAGGATGAAATGTGTATTTTAGTCTTTAATTAATATTCTTTTCAAAAGTTGAAGATTGGTGGGATCACTCTGGTACCATGCATCTTAAGGATGCCAACCGAACCCTCCCTCAAGGATCCGGTCTCAGGCAATGAGCACATGTCCCAGTGATTGTACTTATCAGGAGGTGGGCTTTAAATCCTGACCATTTTCTTCAATAGGCTCATCGTTGACCAGTCAATCTGAGCATTTGCGATGAAGAGATGGTGTTAATTAAATTTTAGTGCCAAAAAAGTGACTCGAACCTTTTATTCCGTTATATTATAAGAAGACCAAGAACTTTAACCTCACTTAATATATGTTTGACATCTTCATACTTGAAATAATGCTACATGTCAATAATAAAACCTTAATTTTTATAATTTAGTTATTTTATTCTTCTTTCGAACTATTTTTCTTTAACATTGTCTGATCATTCTTTACATACATTTGAATAATAGATCAAATGAACCAATAATAGTAATTCGTTTTTTTAATCAAAACATAAAAATAAGCTTTCATCTTCTTTTTAAATATCTCGCAAACCGTTAATCGTTACGCGAAAAAAATCTTACCATCGCGACGAAAATTAAATTATCTTTCTCTAGATATGCAATTTCTATATATTTTTAACGATTTGTTTTTTCAAAATTTCGGCCCAGAAAAATCATATATGATTTGTGAAAATCATATATGATTCGATTTCTACAAATCATATATGATTTGAAAAAATCACATGTGATTTGATTTTTACAAGTCACATGTGATTTTTGAAAATCATATATGATTTTATAAATCATATGTGATTTTTCTGGGCGAATTTTTTTTTTAAAAAAAGTTTGTCGAAATTATAAACATTTGCATATCTATAGAAAGATAATTTAATTCTCATCGAAATGGTGTATTTTTTGTAGTTTGAAGATTTACCGTTTGCTAGATATATTGTTTTTAAAAAAATGATGAAAATGTTCTTTTTATTAATTTTGATAAAAAATAAATGAATAAGTTTGATTTATTGGATATATGGCAAATATGATATCTATATTGATCTCAACTCTTGAATATTATAATCGCAAGCACAACATAATTTATCAAATGACTATCAAACTTATTAGTCCATTTATTTTGAGAAAAAAAAATCATATTTCTATACACACGCTAGCTAATTTGTATATTCATGAACTTCATTTGGCTATATATGTATAAATATCACCATAAGTTGATCTATTTTAAGATATAAGTCATATCGTGCATTTTATACGTTCATAATTACAATTTTAGACGAGTACCGTGAAACATAAATTGAAGATTCAAGTCATATCGACATGTGCTTCTTATACGTTCATAGTTACAATTTTTGACAAGTAACGTGCAAAATATAAACCTTGTGGGGCTGTGCGTACGCACAACGCTATACATATTACTACTAGTTACGACTTACGAGTATTTAATAAGTGGGTCACTGGGTCCTATTTGTGGATGACAAATGACAATTTGCATGTAATAAAGTTACTCCATAATTAGCAAACCTCATCACAGATTATTAAGTAAGAAAAATGATTTTCTCACTCTAGTCTTTTTTTTTTTTTTTTTTTTTTCTTTTCTTTCTTTTTTTTAAACATGTACTTCCTCCGTCCCGAATTTATTGTACTATTTTGATTTTTTCAGTCTTTCATTTTCAACTTTGACCTTAAATATTTTGGTTTGTGTTATATAATATTTGATCCAAAATATATGAATGGATTGAGTTTTAAATGTATTTTAATTGGGTATAATTTTCATTAAGTATTATATAATACAATAAAAAATACTTAAGGTCAAAGCTGAAAAAGAAAGATTTAAAAAATCAAACGAGGACAATAATTTTAAAACAGAAAAAGTACAAGCTAACAAAGAAGTATATCAATAATGTACAAGTAATTAACTAATGCATAAACTCTATTGAATGTCTGCAAATAAATTCCCACAAAGTAAAGATTTCTTAAAGTGTTACTTAAAAGACCAAATCGTGATATATGTAAATCAAATGCTTGGAGCAATTTTGAAATGCTTTTTCAAAAAGCATTTAAATTGGAGTAGTAACACAATATTCAAATGCTTGTTAAAGTGTTGCCGAACAAGCTTTTATCTAAAATGATTACCGCTTGTTATTCTTAAATACTTTCAAATGTTTATTATGAAACATGACCTTTTGATGTCGCACGACCTCTTAACATTACACCACTGAATCTCCAATCTTTAACATTACATCACCGATATCACTTTACACGTTTTCTTGTGTTCCTCAGGGGCCACAAAAGTGACATTTCTTTTTGTTTTTATTCAGTTGAGTCATATATAAATAAACCCTTTAAACACACACACTCCTACCAAAAAAGATCAGACAAAGTGACAAACAAATTAACTGTTATGCTCATGGTCTTTATCTAAGTTTGGTTAGTGTTTTATCTCTTTTACTCAAATATTTCATCTATTGCATTTTTTATAGTTATGACTTTTTACTTGGTTATACAAATTCTTCAGTTTTGAGATTATGAAATGACGAAACTTATATATGTTACTATTGTTTTTTAAATAACTTTTCGATGCAATATTTGGCTATGTTTGGTTTTTGATTAGTTAATAACAATCATTGCATTTTGTGATCACACTTTCATCAAATAGTCTTCTTGGTCTATACGATTTTGGAGTAGTATCTTGTATTCAAAGATGAAACCAATAAAGCATCTAGTCTTTTATTCATTTGATAATTATTACTCGGTATCTCATTAGGCACATTCTGACACTAACTTGAAAGCTGCCTAAGTTCTATTGACCTGTTTGGGTAATTTCAGTGCGGTGCTGATTCTACAGATAGAGACAAATCATCAAGTGCACATTCTGTTTTGTCAAGGGATCAAATGACAGACTGCAAGATCTTTTTAGAACAGCCAGTTCCAGGTTTTGGTGAGTCAAAATACCTGACACCGCTTTGGGTGTCTCGATATGAAGAATCCCAGGATGTCCTAGGTCATCAAAGAATAAAGGAGAAGATAAGAGCTGCACTAAAGCTCTTAACCTTCCTTGAGCCGCATGTTCTGGTTCAGCTTTGGTCACCTTGTGATGTTGGGAAAGGCCAACAACTTACAACTTTAGATCAACCATTTGGTCTTGGTGTACCCTCTGAAGAACTCTATTCCTATAGAAGAGACTCTGAGCAGAATGCATTTTTCGTTGATAAGCATGATGAAGAAGAAGTTGTTAGTCCTCCTGCTCGAGTATTTAAGCAAGGATTACCAGAGTGGACTTCTGATGTAACTAGTTACAATCCAAAAGATTTTCCACAACAAGGCTGTGCTTTTCGTTGCAATCTGCATGGGTATTTGGCTTTACCAGTCTTCGATTGTATTACAGGATTATGTGCTGGTGTGATTGAGGTCTTGATGGGTTCCAAGTATACAACTTGTGCTTATGAGGTTAAACAAATTCATGGTGCCCTAAAGGTTTCCGTCTTACCTCTTAAATTTGATTACAATTTTTCAATTATTGATTATGCTTTGTTGTATTCTACTTTACATCATCTTTTATTGCTGCTCATCTCTAAATTGTTGTTATCTTGCAGACACAAAATCTGGCATGCCCACAAGTATTTAATGGTCCTGTTTTGAATGTGAGTTGGGTCTTGCTGATTTATTATCTAACATTCCATTGCTAAATATAATATATTAGCCTTCTTTTCTTTTTGCATCTGAACCTTCTTTTGCTTTGGATTCCTTATGTGGGTCGTATCTTTCTTATACAGATTCCCAGGCAAATTGAGATGGATAAAATCTTGGGTATTCTGAAAAATGTGTGTGACATCCATAGTTTGCCTCTTGCTCAAACATGGGCTGTTTCCAGATTTACTAGTTATGTTTCCCATGACAAAGATTTAAAAGAGAGTTGCAGTAGCTTTGACACCAAATGCATTGGGAAAGTCTGCATGTCCACAGCCGGTCTGCCGTTTCATGTTCGAGATTTGGGTGTGTGGAAATTCATGGAAGCATGTAAAGAGCGACACTTGGATAAGTTCCGTAGCTTAGTTGGCAAGGCGTTATCCCGTGGTTCATGTTTTTGTAGAGATGTAACCAAACTTAATGAAGAAGAGTACCCTTTGGTTCACTATGCACGCATTTACAAGTTAAATGGCTGCTTTACAATCTTTTTGCATAGTGGTGAAGGCGATGATGACTATGTCTTAGAGTTTTTTCTTCCGTTCGGTATGGAAGACATTAATTATGTACGGCATTTGGTGCAAACATTAAAACAGAAATTTGATGTCCATTCTGGATTTGAACTCGGTGACACATCATCTATGGATTTCTCAGGTAAAATAGAACTTAAAATTATTCAAAAAATAAATAATAAAATCCGATGGCTAACAACTTATCTTTTTATGCAGTTTTATCAGATTCAGAGTCAACTATGACAGATATTTCAGACCAAGGGTCGACCACCAATCTGAGTACGGGGAAAAGGTGTGCTGCTAGTACCTTTGCTGGTGATGAAGAAACAAGCAGCCCTTTGAAAAAATTTAGAATAGACTCTGTCCCAGTACCATCAGTTACAGTGAAGGTAACTTGTGAAGAGGATGTGACAAGCTTCCACTTCCCTATTTCACCCGGATTGTTGGAAGTGATTAAAAACAAAGTGGCACAATGGTTCAAGTTAGAGAATAAGGAGTTTACTCTAAAATATCTTGACGACGAAGATGAATGGATATCTATTTATTGTGATGTTGATTTGGATCTCGCAATCTCAGACAGTGACAGGATCAGCCTATTTGTGAAAATGGATTAATTTTTTACTTTTGGTCAGCTTGATTCTTGATCAAACGCGGGTACATAATCTTTCCCGATTTTTTTTCCTCAAAAATTTATGTATTCCCTTCCTATATATCCTCTTACACAGTATATCTTTTCATAATCTGTATATTTTTTTGACTACAGGTTAACAATCAGTAGAAAATTACTGATTTCAGTTGTAGCACATGTGATTAGTGTTCTTAGCTGAGGTGGCAAGTCTCTGTCTCCCACTCCAATAATCATGGTGATTTTGTGACTTCTGAGCCTTCATTATGTCTAGTTTTATAGTTGTTGCTTGCTTTTGGGATTGCATAGTTTATGTGCTAAATTATTAGCATATGTACAAGTTAGAAAGTGATTTTGGAATTGCATGGGTTAAGTGTGTATTGGCATCTATACAAGTTTGAAAGTGTTTTTGGATTGCATAATTTATGTTCTGTTGGCTTATTTGCGTCTGCTATTAAATTAGAAAGTGATTAACCACATGCGGCATGCCACTAAGCCATATGTACAGGTTAATAATACGTAAACCCAAACACCTCCAATCAGTTTTCACTTTTTACGGAGTAGTAACTTTCTTTTCAGGAAAACTATAACAACACCCACCCCTCCAAGGGTATTGCTAAATGTTTTTAGATACCCTCATTTTTTAAAGCACGAGTAAGAGGGAGGCAGACCAGAGTATGTTTCTGGCTTTTGGGTTTGAGACCAATCATAACTTTCTATTTTTGGCCCACAACCTGACAACCATATAAATCAACTCCAGTTCTCAATCTCTTAACTTGCATAGTTGCTTACGTTCCATAGTCATATTTTTCTCCTTGTTCTTTTACTATATATGTTGAATGAAAATGCATGTCACGTATGTTTATTCAAGTGATGACCTTCTGTCCTTTTGCTTTACTTTTTTGTGTTTTTGTTAATGATTTATTGGATACAAACTAGTGATGAAGAAGGTAAAGTAGCCGCAGTTATAATTCTAGTATTAAAAAATAATCTAACCAAATCGAGCCTAACAAAGGTCAATGAAGTGAAGCATCTATTTCCATACCACCATATGGCTCAAGTGATGCATTGATACATTCTATGAAGAATCCTAATTAACGCTTAATTACCTATAGCTCCAACTTTCCACATTGCAGTGTCATATTTAAATAAATGAGTTTGTTAAACATGTCGCAAGATCATCTTCAATATAAGTATCAAGACAACAAATATTATACTTGGTGGGTTGGTGATATCCATTTCCAACAAAGACACCAAATATGTATAATCTTTTGGGTGACACAATTGGCACGGTAATTTTACATAGTTTTTTGGTGCAACTCAAATCTTTGCATCAATTATCTACCCTTTTATTGAAGGCACATTTAGGGTGTGTTTGTCAAAAATACCAGTAGCAGTGAGCAGCAATAGTAAGCAGTAACGGTAAGTAGTAACTGTAAGCAGTAGATGTGAGCAATAATAATTTTTTTGTTTAAAAACGTTTGGTAATGTAGCTGTAGGTGAAATCATAATGTGTAAAACAACTTTTAAATGCTCAACGCTCCTAAATGTTACTTGATGGAACGTTGAAATATGAGCGTTCCCAAAAAAATAGATAAAGCTCCTTGGTGATTGCCAAACGAACATAAAAAATCACAACGCTCAACGTTCACCGCTCATATATGCTCCGCGCCAAACACACAATTGGGTTATACAACAGTCAATGGGGTAAAATTTTAATGTACACGTAAATTTGATAAATAAGCACAAGTCCGTTTGTGGGTTGATTGTTTTTAAGGTTTTTACATGTAATTACCATTATAAATTTTGTATTGATGAAACATACTGCCTTAGAGGTTTCACAATTCAACATGGTATTAGAACGAGTCTGATCTCGTGACCTAGTTGATCATTGGCTCTGTGGCACTTCGTCAAACCCTAGCCTTCCTTTATATGTGCTTTAAAAAAAAACCCATGCAATTTTTAGCAAACTTATATTGTTTTTGTCATAATTTTTAAACCGTTTGGAGTTAACTGATGCGGTTAACGACATTCGCTTCGTTTTCCAATTAGGCACAAAACCTTCCAAGATTACCGTCGCTAGCCTCCAAGCGCACTTCCACGCACTGCCGTAAGCCGGTAGCCGCAAATCTTTTTTTTTTTTTTTTTTTTTTTTTTTTTTTTTTTTTTTTTTTTGCTTTTGTCGCTGTTGCATTATGAAGATCAATCTCCGCTTGTTGTCGGATCTATTTATCAACACCCGTTTTTATTGTTTTTATATTTTAGTTACCTAATCCAATCCGAGGAGTATTATAGGATATATAAATAAGACCAAGCCCGTTTGTAGGTTTCGGATTACTAAGGCTTTACATATAATTACCATTATACATGGTGGATTAATGAAACATGATACCTTAAGATTTTTCACAATTTAGCGTTGAATTTGATGTAATTAAAAGAATTTTGTTTAATATTGGTTTTACGACACAATTTCGACAATTCATAAAATGTATATATTGTGCTTTTACGGCATAATCCTGTACACTTACACTTGCCGGATGTCTTCTTGGACTTCCCCTACTTTCGGATTTATCCCGAGATAAGGGTTAAGATCTGTCTATATTCTACTTTCCAATACCTCGTTTCGACGAGATTGGGTATGTTGTTGTTGATAAAATGTATAGATTATGAAACCTGAGGTTTTAAAAGTCGAATATGACAAACCCATGTTTCGATTGTCGAGCTTCATAAATAAACATATAAACCAAAATCAAAATCTCTATTAGGTCACCAAAACACATTACCTTTTATGATCGATAACTACGGCATCCAGGGACGGAGCTAGGGGGGTCCCGTGGGTGCCCGTGACACCTATGGATTTTTTCGATCTAGTGTTAATTTTAAGAAAAAACATCGATTTTTCTCAAATATATCTAAAATGACCCCGGTCCATTAAAATGTGTTTTTAGTCTTATTTAGTTAGCATTTTAAACTCAATTATATTACGGTTAAAAAAAATTTGTGCACCCGGTCATGTTTGTTCCTGGCTCCGTCCCTGACGGCATCAGTTATACCAACGACATAATAAATAGAATGCTAGCTGTTTAGAGATAGTTGATGCCAACCGCATGATGTTGACGGAAGAATATAAACAAATTATACGATTTGATAGCTAGGTTTATTGAATTGCGACGACATCAATAAGGAATCAACATTGGGTAATCGTACCAGTTGGTCAAACAAAAAAAATTGGATGAGTCGTTTGTGACTTTGTGCCAATGGCACGCCACATGCTTTGCATAAGTGGAAATGAATTAATATTGACGTGTACGAGATGGATAAATACATTCTCAAATTAGGTGAGTCATAATAAATAAGTACTAGAAATGAAAAAAAGGTAATAATATTTTTGACGTCTTTTTGAGCTCGAAAATTTTCCCGTCTCTAAATAAGTGTTCAGTTTTGAGTAAAAGTATTTTTGTTTGATGAAATAAGTGTTCGGTTTTCAACTTTGATCTTAATTTTTTTTGTTTGTGTTATATAATACTTAATCAAAATTATATTAATGAAAATACATTGAAAACTCAATCGATTCATATATTTTACATCAATTATTATATAATAAAGAAAAAATATATTTAAAGTCAAAATTTAAAAAATTTGATCTTATAAAGTCAAAACTTAACACTTATTTGAAGATAAATGATACTCCTTCCGTCCCAAGTTATAAGTCCATTTTGACATTTTCACAGTTTTTTTATTTCAACTTTGACCTTAAATATTTTTTTTCGTGTTATATAATACTTGATGCAAAATATATAAATACACTTGTGTTTTAAATGCAATTTTTATTGGTATACTTTTCATCAAGTATTATATGGCATGAAAAAAATATTTAAGGTCAAAGTTGAAATAAAAGATTTTGAAAAAGTCAAAATAGACTTATAATTTGAGACGGAGAGAATATATAATATGGTTCAATTGAATTTTATATTTTTATGTATTTTAATGGGGTCAAAAGTCTCAAAACTTACCTATGATTAACGATGATGGTCATATAAAAGATAAATTGGGTAAAAAGTTGTTATTTTTAGAGTAGGGAGCAAGAAAGAAGACGATGGAGATTTGAAGGCAGATATGTGTTAAAAGACTTGAGTGTGTTTTTTTTTTAGTTATTTATTTGTTTGCATTTAAAACAAAAGAAAAAGACATAGTAAAATGACTCTTTTACCTTCATGTGTAAGTTAAGTGAGGGTTTTAAACGAAGATTGGTGATGATCGTTAAAGGGAAAGACGAATAACAAATTATGTTTGGCAGTTAGTGACAAACAACGCATGTTTTTAGATCAAAAGGCGAATCTTTACGGTCAAAGTAAACCGTGAGGATGAATGGTGTATTTTGTTTACTCTTTAATTAATGTTAAGTTACATAATCTTACAAGAACTTTATATTAAAAGCAAACTAATTATAAATAAACCTTAATGATTGAGATCCAAGTTAGGCTTGTTCTAGACCACGAAATTCGTGATTGAATGGATCTATACTTTAGTGATTGATTTTATTCAACAAAACCATGAACCCTTTATTTCATTATATTATAAGAAGACCAAGAACTTTAACCTCACTTAATATATGTTTGACAATTTGAAATAATGCCACATGTCAATAATAAAACATTAATTTTTAAATTTTAGTTATTTTATTTTTCTTTAACATTGTCCAATCATTCTTTACATACATTTGAATATCATATTTCTATACACACTCTAGCTAATTGTATATATTATATTCATCTTTGCAATATCAGGCAATGCACTCAAGATATGTTACATGAACTTCATTTGGCTATGTATAAATATCACCATAAGTTAATCTATTTTAAGATATAAGTCATACGTTCATAATTACAATTTTAGACGAGTACCGTGAAACATAAATTGAAGATTTAAGTCATATCGACATGTACTTCTTATACGTTCATAGTTACAATTTTTGACAAGTAACGTGAAAAATATAAACCTTGTGGGGCTGTGCGTACGCACAACGCTATACATTACTAGTTACGAGTATTTAATAAGTGGGTCACTGGGTCCTATTTGTGGATGACAAATGACAATTCGCATGTAATAAAGTTACTCCATAATTAGCAAACCTCATCACAGATTATTAAGTAAGAAAAATGATTTTCTCACTCTAGTTTTTTATATAAACATGTACTACAAGCTAACAAAGAAGTATATCAATAATGTACAAATAACTAATGCATAAACTGTATTGAATGTCCGCAAAATTCCCACAAAGTTATGTGATTAGTTTATTCGATATCACTTTACACGTTTTCGTTTGGTCTCCGGGGCCACAAAACTACAAAAGTGACATTTTTCCAGTTGAGTCCTATATAAACCCTTTAAACACACACACTCCTACCAAAGAAAGATCAGACAAACAAATTAACTGTTATGCTCACGGTCTTAATCTAAGTTTGGTTAGAGTTTTATCTCTTTTACTCAAATACTTCATGTATCGCTTTTTTTATATTTATGATTTTTTGCTTGGTTATACAAATTCTTCGTTTTGAGATAATGAAATGATGAAACTTTTGTTACTATCGTTTTTTAAATAACTTTTCGATACTGTATTGTATTTGGTTATGTTTATTTTTTGATTAGTTAATAACAAATTATTGCATTTTGTGATCACACTTTCATCAAATAGTCTTCTTGGTCTATATGATTTTGGAGAGGTATACAACACTCGTCTTCTGTCATTTGATTTATTCGTTCACACTTATTATATAGTATCTTGTATTCAAAGATGAAACCAACTTTAAAGCATCTAGTCTTTTATTCATTTGATAATTATTACTCAGTATCTCATTAGGCACATTCTGACACTAACTTGAAAGCTGCCTAAGTTCTATAGACCTGTTTGGGTAATTTCAGTGCACTGCTGATTCCACAGATAGAGACAAATCATCAGGTGCACATTCTGTTTTGTCAAGGGATCAAATGACAGACTGCAAGATCTTTTTAGAACAACCAGTTCCAGGTTTTGGTGAGGCAAGATACCTGATACAGCTTTGGGTGTCTCGATATGAAGAATCCCAGGATGTCCTAGGTCATCAAAGAATAAAGGAGAAGATAAGAGCTGCATTAAAGCTCTTAACCTTCCGTGAGGAGCATGTTGTGGTTCAGTTTTGGTCACCTTGTGATGTTGGGAAAGGCCAACAACTTACAACTTTAGATCAACCATTTGGTCTTGGTGTACCCTCTGAAGAACTCTATTCCTATAGAAGAGACTCTGAGCAGAATGCATTTTTCGTGGATAAGCATGATGAAGAAGAAGTTGTTAGTCCTCCTGCTCGAGTATTTAAGCGAGGATTACCAGAATGGACTTCTGATGTAACTAGTTACAATCCAAAAGATTTTCCACAACAAGGCTGTGCTTTTCGTTGCAATCTGCATGGGTATTTGGCTTTACCAGTCTTCGATTGTACTACAGGATTATGTGCTGGTGTGATTGAGGTTTTGATGGGTTCCACGTATACAACTTGTGCTTATGAGGTTAAACAAATTCATGGTGCCCTAAAGGTTTCCATCTTACCTCTTAAATTTGATTTCAAATTTTCAATTATTGATTATGCTTTGTTGTATTCTACTTTGCATCATCTTTTATTGCTACTCGATCATCTCCAAATTGTTGTTATCTTGCAGACACAAAATCTGGCTTGCCCACAAGTATTTAATGGTCCTGCTTTGAATGTGAGTTGGGGCTTGCTGATTTGTTATCTAACATTCCATTGCTAAAATTTTTTAATATATTAGCCTTCTTTTTCTTTTTGCATCTGAACCTTCTTTTGCTTTGGATTCCTTATGTGGGTGGTATCTTTCATATACAGGTTCCCAGGCAAATTGAGATGGATAAAATCTTGGGCATTCTGAAAAATGTGTGTGATATCCACAGTTTGCCTCTTGCTCAGACATGGGCTGTTTCCAGATTTACTAGTTATGTTTCCCATGACAAAGATTTAAAAGAGAGTTGCAGTAGCTTTGACACCAAATGCATCGGGAAAGTCTGCATGTCTACAGCCGGTCTGCCGTTTCATGTTCGAGATTTGGGTGTGTGGAAATTCATGGAAGCATGTAAAGAGAGACACTTGGATAAGTTCCGTAGCTTTGTTGGCAAGGCGTTGTTATCCCGTGGTTCATGTTTCTGTAGAGATGTAATCAAACTTAATGAAGAAGAGTACCCTTTTGTTCACTATGCACGCATTTACAAGTTAACTGGCTGCTTTACAATCTTTTTGCATAGTGTTGAAGGCGATGATGACTATGTCTTAGAGTTTTTTCTTCCGTTTGGTATGGAAGAAATTAATTATGTACGGCATTTGGTGCAAACACTGAAACAGAAATTTGATGTCCATTCTGGATTTGAACTCGGTGACACATCACCTATGGATTTCTCAGGTAAAATTGAACCTAAAATTATTCAAAAAATAAATAATAAAACCCGATGTTCTAACAATTTATCTTTTTATGCAGTTTTATCAGATTCAGAGTCAACTATGACAGATATTTCAGACCAAGGGTCGTCCACCAATCTGAGTACGGGGAAAAGATGTGCTGCTAGTACCTTTGCTGATGATGAAGAAACAAGCAGCCCTTTGAAAAAACGTAGAATAGACTCTGTACCAGTACCATCAGTTACAGTGGAGGTAACTTGTGAAGAGGATGTGACAAGCTTCCACTTCCCTCTTTCAGCCGGATTGTTGGAAGTGATTAAAAACAAAGTGGCACAATGGTTCAAGTTAGAGAATAAGGAGTTTACTCTAAAATATCTTGACGACGAAGATGAATGGATATCTATTTATTGTGATGTTGATTTGGATCTCGCAATCTCAGACAGTTACAGGATCAGCCTATCTGTGAAAATGGATTAATTTTTGAATTTTGGTCAGCTGGATTCTTGATCAAACGCGGGTACATAATCTTTCTGGATTTTTTTTCCTCAAAACATTATGTATTCCTTCCTATATATCCCTTACACAGACCATCTTTTCATACTCGGTATATTCTTTTGATTACAGGTTAACAATCCTCGGAAAATTACTGTTTTCAGTTGTTGCACGTGTGATTAGTGTTCTTAGCCGAGGTGACAAGTCCCTATCTCCCACTCCAATCGTGGTGGGTTTGTGACTTTTGAGCCCTCATTATGTCTAGTTTTACAGTTGTTGCTTGCTTTTGGGATTGCATAGTTTACGTGCTAAATTATTAGCGTATGTACAAGTTAGAAAGTGATTTTGGAATTGCATAGTTTAAGTGTGTATTGGCATTGGTTATGGGTTCCTAACGATGCCTCTCTCCCTTCCTACTTTGGCCATTGTGGGTGCGGGTTGAATGGTCTTGGTGGGAAGATGTTGAGGAAATGTAGTTAGATGGTAGGTGCAATCAAAAGGTGAATCCATTTATCTGATTGTTGAATGTATCTGGGAAGGATAAGGCTTGTTAAGTGCAGTGTAGTCATATGCTCGGATTTGGATGCTCTGTTTTGGTCTGCTAGTTTAGCTTTGTCAGATTTCCTTGTATCTTTATCTGATATCGGGTAGTTTGTATTTTGCTTTGTATCAGATTTGGGAATGTCCAAATCTTAGTCTTTTATCCTTATGATGTACTATTGTTTGGAAGTCAATATATTTTTCACCTTTGCACCAAAAAGTGTGTCTTGGCATATATACAGGTTTGAAAGTGTTTTTGGATTGCATATTTTATGTTCTGTTGGCTTATTTTCGTCTGCTGTTAGAAAGTGATTAACCACATGCGGCATGCCACTAAGCCATATGTACAGGTTAATAATACGTAAACCAAAACACCTCCAATCAGTTTTCACTTTTTACGGAGTAGTAACTTTGTTTTCAGGAAAACTATAACAACACCCACCCCTCCAAGGGTATTGCTAAATGTTTTTAGATACCCTCATTTTTTAAAGCACGGGTAAGAGGGAGTATGTTTCTGGCTTTTGGGTTTGAGACCAATCATAACTTTCTATTTTTGGCCCACAACCTGACAACCATATAAATCAACTCCAGTTCTCAATCTCTTAACTTGCATAGTTGCTTACGTTCCATAGTCATATTTTTCTCCTTGTTCTTTTACTATATATGTTGAATGAAAATGTCACGTATGTTTATTCAAGTGATGACCTTTTGTCCTTTTGCTTTACTTTTTGTGTTTTTGTTCATGATTTATTGGATACAAACTAGTGATGAAGAAGGTAAAGTAGCCGCAGTTATAATTCTAGTATTAAAAAATAATCTAACCAAATCACAAACATACAATTGATACTAATACATAATTTCGTACCCATCGTGGTTGAAAAATCGTAACCATTACAACGAAAATGCCTAGAAGTAATGCATATAAGGTTTTCTCAATCAAAGTAGTTGAGGATTTAAGTTTGAAACAATTGAATAGCTGATTATTGGAGGAGGTAGTTGATTAAAGTTCTGGTTGAAAAATCGTAACCATTACAACGAAAATGCCTAGAAGTAATGCATATAAGGTTTTCTCAATCAAAGTAGTTGAGGATTTAAGTTTGAAAAAATTGAATACTTGATTATTGGAGGAGGTAGTTAATTAAAGTTCCGAAGTGCATGTTTTGGCGTTTAGACTGAATTATATATCAACGGTGGGGTAATGTACACTTTGTCATTTGTCAGTGATGGTGTATCCAGCTATGGTCGGAGCCTAGCCTCCGAGCAATACACAAATAGCGCTCGATGTGATCTTTAACGTAAAACCTACTAAGCAACGATAAGGGAATCCGTCAATACACAAGGAGCCTACCTCACAGAGCCTTACCCTCTGAAGAGTTTCAACCTCCAAAAGGACTTAGGCTCCGAACTAAAAGACAAACATAGAATATTGCATGGACCCTACTACAAGTGACGTGTCTCCGATGGTAGTATTCTCATAGAGAAGTAAACTGGTAATTATCCAGGGTTATTTCATTTATCTTGGATAAATATATTTAAGCATAAAAGGCAAAATCGCAACCCTTAAGGTTGTGGTATATTCGTCTGACTCTTATGAGGGGGAGTTTGACACTTTGTCAAACTTGTATTGCTTAATGGATAATTACTAGAATGTTCTAGTTGGATTAGAAATGTCTTTGTATCCCTTAAAAAAAGGTTTGTATGTACAATGGAAGGATTCTTATGATGAAGACTCGTACGATGATGATGACTTTGATGATCCCAGTTTGACTGAAGCCTAAATACAGTTCGCAAATGCTTTTTATATTAGTCTTCGTGGTCAACTTATATAGCGTTTGTAGTATGTCTCATAAGTGTAGCATGTCATTATTATGATATGTTAGGTTTGAAGCACAGTTAGTGCGTTTGTTTTCGCCTAGTTTTAGACTGGAATTTGGGATTCACCCTTATTCGTTGTACTTACTGTTTTTTAGAGTAATAAATTTACCATGGTTAAGCCTTTACCCCAAAACTAGGAATCACTTAATCCTCCATAACCCTAAAACTCCATCCCTTCTCCTCTCATCTCCATTCTCGTTGACCACTTCCCAAGTGTCAAAACCCTAAGACGACACAACCGACTTCCACTCGGTTGTTACCAATGTCTGTACTCTCCAACTTGCATAAGTCCGTAGCCCTAGTACTACATGTAGATTACCGATGGATCCTGACACAATCTAAGCTGTGATTCTCCCCGTGAAACTCTAGTTCGATCGATCCAGAAGCAAAAGAAAGAAGAAGTTGATTACATGCACGTATACTGGTCTAGAAGCTTACGCTACAGCAGGATCTAGTAAGTATCCTATGAACACCCTTTATAGGAGTTAAATTAGGTTATACTTGTTAGGAGATCTGTAATTCGAGGTTTGGTCTGCATGGCCAATATGCGTTTAGGGTTAAACACAATTAAAATATATATATATATATATATATATATGATGATTATACCATACAAGTGAACTAGTTGGAGTCTACCGCCAATTACACCCATTATTAATAAAGCAGACTATTATTTTTGTCTAGTTAGACTCATTATTCGTCCATGCTGCCCAAAGAAGCCCCCCCCCCCCCCCCAACTTTTGAAAATTGGCCATAGCAGCCCACCTTTTTTGCATATAGGCAGACTTTGCCACCTCTAAAATATAGATTAATTGAGTTTGCGGGTTTTGATTTTGTATGAATTTGGGTGTTGGTGTTGTGGGTATGAAGGTGGATAATGAAAATTTGGTGTTTAATGGAGTTTATGTTTTTTACTAGAGTGGATGAAGATGAGATTTGGGAATTGTTTTGTGTTTGTTAATAAAGTGTGGTGACGAGATGATGAGATAGTGATGGTGGTGACGAGATTATGATGGTGGTGGTTAGGGGTGAAAACGAGCCGAGCCGAGCCCGAGCCTGCCAGAGCTCGAGCTCGGCTCGTTTAAGTTTTAAAAATCTCGAGCTCGAGCTCGGCTCGTTTCGAGCCTTAAATTTTAAGCTCGAGCTCGGCTCGTGGTATGTTATATAGGCTCGGGCTCGGCTCGTTTACACAATTTGGCAAAGTAAAGTTGAAGCTTGGCTCGAGCTCGAGCTCGGCTCGTAATATATCTTTATTGAGCTCGTTAATAAGCTCGAGCTCGGCTCATATATATGTTTAATACTAAAAATATCATAATGTTGTTTAAGGCTTGTTTAGGCTCGCGAGCCCAAACGAGCTTTGTATGTAAAACTCGAGCTTGAGCTCGATTAATAAACGAGCTGCAACTTAGGCTCGAGCTCGTTCAAGTTTTTTACTGATTCGATCTCGAGCTTTTCACGAGCGGCTCAGCTCGTTTCCACCCCTAGTGGTGGTAATAGTTTGTAAAAGTTGTTTTTTGTGTTTGGAGATGAAATTGGGTAAAAAGTTACTACATCCATCCCAAAATTATTGTCACATGACAAGAATTATACAATTTAAGAAAAATGCATTATTACAACTTTGATTTTTGTAAAAGTAACAAAAAGACAATTATACCCTTTGACAATTATTTAATTCTCTCATATAGGTTTGAAAATAACAATTTTGGTTAATGGTAGTATAGTAAACTTAAGCGATTCCAACATCTATCTATACTATATATAAAATAAAAACAAAAAAAAGTGAAAAGTGAAAAACGTAAAGTGTTTTAGGGTCGCTTCAAACCCAGCGGTCAACCTGGTTTAATTTGATCCGTTTTTTCGACCGGAACGGTTCAACCAGTTGAACCATCCGGGTCAACCGGGTTTCAAAACATTATGTTTAATCCCCAAATCCTCGAACTTTTATTATTTTTCGTTTATAACCTATAAACTTTTTTTTATCACTAAAACTATTTGCCGCTATAAAATCTCGTTGTTACGCACGGGTGCTCGTCTAGCATATACTAATGGACGATTAATACGGAACAAACCGAAAATGAAATGTGGCCTATAAAATTGAAACGGACGGAGTATTATTTGTAGAGAAGGAAGCAAGAAAGAAGATGAGAGAGATTAGAAGGCGGGTGTCAGTTAAGAAACTTAAGTGTGTTTCTTTTAGTTATTTGTTTATTTGTTTGTATTTAAGACAAAAGAAAAAAATAATAGTAAAATGACTCTTTTATCTTTGTGTGTATGTCACATGAGGGTTTTAACGAAAGTTAGTGATGATCGTTAAAGGGAATGATGAATGACAGATAATGTTTGACGTGACAAACAACACATTTTTTTCTATTAAAAGACCAACTTTTGTGGTCAACGCAAACCGTGAGGACGAACTGTATAATTTACTCTTTAGTTAATTCTTTAGTTAATGTTAAACTAATTATATATGAGAAAAGTTTTATACGGAACAAGTTTTATCTAAAGAACAAACCACTTGATCTCAACCACCCATCTAACTTCAATCTAATGGCTAAGATTAATTGCCATTTTAATTTAATTTTATTAACGAGGGGCATGTTGGTAATTCTATAATCTCAATTACTGAATCCAAGGGTCGGTTATACACACACATTTCTCATTCACTTTTTCCACCGGTTACACACACACTACTTTCACACACTAACCACCACCAAACCACCGTATCAAACCCTAACCGATATTCATGCCAAATTGATCAAAATCAACGCTTCTGTTGGACCGTCAATCATACCATTAAATGGAATATGATTTTATCACTAATTGATCCTTTTGTGTGGCCTATTATCAAACATGGCTTGTCAAAACTCCGTCTCGCGACTAAAACCAAAATAGAGTCTCACCAGTAAAGATTGTAATGATTATGCTTTCGTCAACAACTCACCAAAATCTATTTTGAGATTTGTGGTATTTTGTGACGGGCATACAAATGTTGTGCTCGTTGGACTGCTTTAAGAAAGAAGATATACCAACCTCACACACAAACCTCCACAATATCATCATTTACAGTTTAAAGTTTTGACTCTAAACAAATTATGCTCAGGTGCAAGTGCACTCTCATAAGGCTGAGAGTTATTTAAAACAAAAACATTGGATCAAAATGCAATGAAACTATAAATGTCTAAAATAACAGCTACTTACAATGAATCCTTTATTTCCTTTTCCCAAAATCCAGAACTTTCTAAAGAAACATGTAGCACTGCAAGGAACGACTATAACTCCAAATATTGGAACTTCCAGGGTCCAAAATTGATGATAATCATCACATCTTCAACACTACCATGTGAGATGTGTGTAGCTAAACCTATATAATTGTTATGTTTTTGTTTGATCGATAGGTCATAGCAGTAGTAGTCAAACTGTACCTTCATTTTATTTGCAAATGTATGTCCGGACTCCTTCCAGCTATCACCTGTTCCAATGTTCGCAAGTTTATAAGATTTTTTTTGTGTTATGAGTTTTATGTTGTTGATAAATTGTTGTAAATTATAATACTATGCATAACCATATTGGCATATTGTATTTGAGAAATCTCAACTGCATCTGGAACATTCAAACTTCAAGATCAAGTCATTCAGAATCAATATATCTGCTGGTTAGCAAAATGCATTACTATTTATCATCTAGCAAAAGAAAAGAACTGTGTTAGCTAACATAACTGATTATTATTATTTTTTTTAAAAGTAAAGTAAAGTAACTCCCAATACCGTCTTTCACGATGTATGGGGGAGGTTGAGAAGTAGACAGTCTTACCCCTACCTAAGGTAGACCTTACCCCATATCTAAGGTAGAGAGGCTGCTTCCGGTTCTACAAAAGGTAGAAAAAGATCAACGGCCTAGCAAGGAGTAAGGATAGAACCTTTGACTTTTGTCTCCAATGATAAGGGTATTAACCACTTGATGCAAGCCTTGCTAATTATAACTAATTATTATTAGTTGCGGCAAAATACCACATATATAATGGATTCCTAGATCTTTGATGAAATCCGTAACTATCCTAGATAATGGATGAAGAAAAGTATTATATGGTTTTGAAGTTTTATACTTTTATTAGAGCATCTCCAAGTCTATTTAAAGACTGTTTAAAACAGTCGAGTCTTATACTAGAATTCACCAAAAAGTCACTTGCAAATAGCAACTCCAATGCCACCAGTTGTGATAAATAAGATTGCCATAGAAGAAAAACTTTCTTCAAAAGCTTGAAAATTCCAAGCTTTTACCAATGATGAATCAAGGAGAAGGCTCATCGATTAAGAATCGTCAGCTGGTGGAGGGAAAACGATGTGCAATCATTCGTTGATCGAGAGAAAGTGTTGATACTTGTCAATTAGGCATAGTTCAGAAATAATGCATTGCAACAACATACATAACTTATAACAAATACTCCACTTACAATATTTTGAAACGAGTACTAGTAAACAAAACAAAATGCGCTTAAGAATTTAGCTTATTGATGTCCTAAAGTTCATTTTTGTACTTGCCATGCATACACCACTTGTCCATTTTGCATATACGATAGCAACCTCTATGAGTGTGCATTGATCATTAAATAACGCTAACGTGGGACACATGACTTACCACACTCATTCCAAGTGAAGCTACAAGTAGAATATACAAACTGTACAAGCAAAGCGGAAGCAGATAGGGGTGTTCATCGGTTCTCAGAGTGTTTGATTTATTCAGTTCGCTTAGTTTGGTTAAAAAAATTCTCTGAAAAAACCGAAAACTAAACTAAACCGAATTTGAAATATGAGCGTTCCGAAAAAATAGATAAAACTACTTAGTGATTGCCCAACAAACATTAAAAATCACAATGCTCAACTTTCATCGCTCCTAAATGCTCCACGCCGAACACCAATGGGTTATACAACAGTCATTAGGGTAAACTTTTACTGCACACATAAAATTGATAAATAAGCACAAGTCCATTTGTGAGTTTATTGTTTTTAATGTTTTACATGTAATTACGATCATAAATTATGTATTGATGAAGCATACAGCCTTAGAGGTTTCACAATTATATTCAACATGGTATTAGAGCGAGTCTAATCTCATAACCTAGTCGGCCGTTGGCTCTATGACACTTTGTCAAACCATAGCCTTCCTTTATCACTTCTTTAAAAAAAACCATGCAATTTTTAGCAAAAATATATTGTTTTTGTCATAACTTTTAAACCATTTGGAGTTAACTGATGCGGTTAGCGACATTCGTTTCATTTTCCAATTAGGCACAAAAACCTTCCAAGATTACCGTCGCTAGCCTCCAAGCGCGCATCCACGCACTGCCGTAAGCTGATTGCCGCAAAATCTTCTTTGCTTTTGCTTTTGTTGTTGTTGCATTATGAAGATCAATCTCCGCTTGGTCAGAGCTTTTCATCAACAAATGTTTTTATTGTTTTTATATATTAGTTACCTAATCCAATCCGATTTTACGTGATTTCAGCGCTCGAATTATGGAGGAGTATTATAGGATAGACAAATAAGCCTAAGCCCGTTTGTGGGTTTAGGATTTCTAAGGCTTTACATATAATTACCATTATACATGTTGGATTAATGAAACATAATACCTTACGGGTTTTCACAATTCAGCGTCGAATTTGATGTAATTAAAAAGAATTTTGTTTAATGTTGCTTCTACGACACAATTTAGACAATGCATAAAATGTATAGATTGTGCTTTTACGGCACAATCCTGTATACTTACACTTGCCGGATGCCTTCTTGGACTTCCCTTATTTTCATATTTATCCCGAGTTAAGGATTAGTATCGGTCTATATTCTACTTTCGCATATCTCGTTTCGACGAGATTGAGTGTGTTGTTGTTGTTGATAAAATGTATGGATTGTGAAACCTCAGGTTTTCAAAGTCAAATATGACACATCTAGGGGTGTTATTCGGGTTGACCCGGTCGGGTTTGGGTCAAAGCGGGTCAAGCCTTAAAAAAACATACCCGAACCCGACCTTATTTAGAACTCGGGTCGACTCGGGTGGGGGGTCAATTGGGTCGGTCAATTCGGGTTCGGGGTCAACCCGAGTATTTTACATTGTAAAAGTGTTTTTGAGCCGGGTTAGTCGGGTTCGGTTCGGGTCGGGTCAAGGCTAAAAAAACATACCCGAACCCGGCCTTGTTTATAACTCGGGTTGACCCGATTGACCCGAATATATTTTAAAACCCGATTGACCCGACCCGAATTAACTCGGGTCGGGTTCAAGTCGGATCGGGTTCGGGTCGGGTCAGCCCGAATGACACCCCTAGACACATCCATGTTTCGATTCTTGAACTTCGTAAACATATCAATCAAAATCAAAATCTCTATTAGGTACCCAAAACACATTACCTTTTGTGATCGATATCTATGGAATGAGTGATACCAACGACATAATAAATAGAATGCTAGCTGTTTAGTGATAGTTGATGCCAACCACATGAATTAATTGCGACGACATCAATAAGAAAGAAAAACATTCGGTAATTAAGTATCAGTAGTTGGTCAAAGGAAAAAATTTGAATGAGAGTCGTTTGTGACTTTGTGCCAATAGCACACTACATGCTTTGCATAAGTGGAAATAAATTAATGTAGACGTGTACGAGATGGATAAATAATAAATAGGTACTAGAAAATGAAAAAAAAAAAAAAAAAAAAGTAATAAGTAATAATATTTTTGACTTCCTTCATTCGTCTCTAAATAAGTGTTCAGTTTTGCGTGAAAATATTTTTGTTTGATGAAATTAAGTGTTCATTTTTCAACTTTGATCATAAATATTTTTGTTTATGTTATATAATACTTAATCAAATATTATTTAATAAAAAATAGATATATTTAAAGTCAAATTATATAATATGTTTCAATTGAATTTTTATATTTTTATGTATTTGAATGGGGTCAAAAGTCTCAAAACTTACCTATGATTTACGACGGTGGTCACATAAATTATGATAAATTGGGTAAAAAGTGGTTATTTTTATAGAAGGAAGCAAGAAAGAAGATGAGAAAGAGATTTGAAGACGGGTATATATTAGTTAAGAGACTTGATTGCGTTTTTTTAGTTATTTGTTTGTTAAAACAAAAGAAAAAAAAAACTTTGTAAAATGACTTTTTTACCCTCGTGTGCAAGTCACATGAGCTTCATGTGCAAGCAAGTCACATGAGGGTTTTAAATAAAGATTAGTGATGATCGCTAAAGGGAAGACCAAACGACAAATAACGTTTGGCAGTTAATGACAAAAAACACACTTTTTTTAGATAAAAAAGCAAACCTTTATAGCCAACGTAAACCATGGTGTATTTTACTCTTTAATTAATGTTAAATTACATAGTCTTACAAGAACTTTATATTAAAGCAAAACTAATTATAAATAAACTTAAAGATTGAGATCCAAGTTAGGCTTGTTCTAGACCACGAAATTCGTGATTGAATGGACCTATACTTTAGTGATTGATTTTATTCGACACATCAGGGTACCTTAAAATGTTACTTTTGTGATTACATCAGGGTACCTTAAAGATTGTCACATCATTGCTTGTCTGTACACTTTTGTGATTACATCAGGGTAGACCAACTCGTGTCAATATCATTGCTTGTCTATACACTTTTGTGATTACTTTATTCGAAATCAATTTACACATTGGAGGCCACAAAAGTGACATTTCTTTTTGTTTTTATTCAGTTGAGTCATATATAAACCCTTTAAACACACAGACTCCTACCAAAAAAATCAGACAAACAAATTAACTGTTATGCTCATGGTCTTAATCTAAGTTTGGTTAGTGTTTTATCTCTTTTACTCAAATACTTCATCTATTGCATTTTTTATATTTATGATTTTTTACTTGGTTATACAAATTCTTCGTTTTGAGATTATGAATTAATGAAACTTTTGTTACACTTTTCGATGCTATATTTGGCTATGTTTATTTTTTGATTAGTTAATAACAAACTATTGCATTTTGTGATTACACTTTTCATCAAATAGTTTTCTTGGTCTATATGATTTTGGAGAGGTATAAAACACTCGTCTTCTGTCATTTGATTTATTCGTGCACACTTATTATATAGTATCTTGTATTCAAAGATAGAGACAAATCATCAGGTGCACATTCTGTTTTGTCAAAGGATCAAATGACACACTGCAAGATCTTTTTAGAACAGCCAGTTCCAGGTTTTGGTGAGTCAAGATACCAGACAAAGCTTTGGGTGTCTCAATTCATAACCACTGGTATGTCTTATTTTCTTATTTCGTTTCTAGCTTCTTTAGATATAAAATGATCGAATTCCCTTGGAGTAAAAGCTATTTCTGCTAGATTTTTTTTGTGTGCTCCTGATTTGTGCTGTCAAAACTACAGGTTTCAAGCCGAAAGCTGAAGCTGTTGTCCTAGGTCATCAAACAATAAAGAAGATAAGAGCTGCATTAAAGCTCTTAACCTTCCGTGAGGAGCATGTTCTGGTTCAGTTTTGGTCACCTTGTGATGTTGGGAAAGGCCAACAACTTACAACTTTAGATCAACCATTTGGTCTTGGTGTACCCTCTGAAGAACTCTATTCCTATAGAAAAGACTCTGAGCAGAATACATTTTTCGTGGATAAGCATGATGAAGAAGAAGTTGTTAGTCCTCCTGCTCGAGTATTTCAGCGAGGATTACCATAATGGACTTCTGATGTAACTAGTTACAATCCAAAAGATTTTCCACAACAAGGCTGTGCTTTTCGTTGCAATCTGCATGGGTATTTGGCTTTACCAGTCTTCGATTGTACTACAGGATTATGTGCTGGTGTGATTGAGGTCTTGATGGGTTCCAAGTATATGACTTATGATTATGAGGTTAAACGAATTCATGATGCCCTAAAGGTTTTTGTCTTACCTCTTAAATGTGATTACAATTTTTTTTAACGGCTTATATTCACAATTTTTTGATTATTGATTATGCTTTGTTGTATTCTACTTTGCATCATCTTTTATTGCTGTTCATCTCCAAATTGTTGCTATCTTGCAGACACAAAATCTGGCATGCCCGCAAGTATTTGATTCCGCTACTCCAGAAGTTCATAATGAATGGAGGCAAAATGAGTTGGATAAAATAGCGGGCATCCTTAAAAGTGTATGTGACATCCACAATTTACCTCTTGCTCAGACATGGGTGGTCTCTCCATCCACTAGTTTTGTTTCACATGATAAAATTATAGAGAAGAGTTGCAGTAGTTTTCACACCAGATGCATCGGGAAGGTCTGCTTGTCCACAACTGCTCTACCATTTTATGTTCGAGATTTGAGTGTGTGGTCTTTCAGGGTAGCATGTAAAGAGCGACACTTGGATAAGTCCCGTAGCTTTGTTGGCATGGTGTTGTCATCCCATGGTTCATGTTTTTGTAGAGATGTAACCAAACTTAATGAAGAAGAGTACCCTTTGGTTCACTATGCACGCATTTACAAGTTAACTAGCTGCTTTACAATCTTTTTGCATAGTGTTGAAGGGTGTTAATACAAATAAGCCGTAAAAACGTTTATTTATATTTTACGATCTTCTATTGTTTTGTCGATAACAAAAGTAAAATCATATTAACGAAACAAATAAAATGCGTAAATGGTTTGAACAAATAGTTTTATAACACACTTACGTTTTCACATAAAACACTATAACAAGATTAAGTGATTTTATATTTTAGATACACATGTACAACAACTAGTGTTTACGTATTGGCTTAACAAGTTTAAGTAACTCTATGAGTTAGATACATATGTACAACAACTAGTTTTACATATTGGGTTAATACATACTTATATTAAGTATATACTAAAATGGGTAAAAGTAAGTATATACTAAAAAGATAAAAACTAGCAAATGGTTTTTGACCCATAACCCATGGTTTTATATATACCACTTACACAAGTTCAATGTATCCTTAAGGTACATTGTGTCTAGATTGACAACCACGGATCAACCCATAACCCATGACCCATAACCCAAAATACCCATGGGCAAAGAGGAGCGGACCACGGATCCCTGGCTTTGTGCTAGCCGGATCCCAAGTGGAAGGGATCCGGGGATACAGTAGTGAATTTCCTCTATAAATAGAGAGCCATTTCTTCCTTTCTATTCATCCTTTACACACATACTTCCCCCAAGTATTCTAACCCTCTAACCTCAGATCCAAGAGATCTATGTAGCTTTTCTCTTTTGTTTTTGTGTGATCTTGTAGGTTCCTCTTAAAGGGAAGATCACCACCTTTGAAGTCGAGCAAGCTCAAGTCCATGAGTTGCCAAGCTTCCTCATCATCAAGGCTATTGAAGTCATCTTGTTGATGATCCCTTTCTTTCTTCAAAGAAGCGTAGTGTTAAAGACATTAGTGAAAGATGTCTCAAGTGTCAAGACGAAGATATTAGTGAAGGGTATCTATCGTCTATAAGATAAGCACTTGTGGTAAGTGCTTAGAAGTCAAGACAAGAAGCATTAGTGAAAGGTGCTTAGAAGTGAAGACACAAGAAATTAGTGAAAGGTGTCTTGTAGATCTAATCAAAGACATTAGTGAAAGGTGTCTTGTAGATCTAATCAAAGGCATTAGTGAAAGGTGCCTTAGATGTACATTCGATATGGTGTGTTTCGATGTACTAGATAGACTAGCATTAGATCCAAGGATATTGATGTCCTTGATGATGTTGTAAAGGAGTAGATCTCCTTTGGGATTAGTCGTTGGTGTAGTGTGGTAGTAGTTCCTCCATTGCAATGGAACTAGGTGCTTAGCCTAGTACCTAATAAAGGGTAGGCGACGTTGTGAAGGTGTAGTTCACCTAAGGTGTGAAAGAACTCGGTGGTTAGCCTAACACCGTATAAAGGGTAGGCAACGTTGTGTTAGGTGTGGTTCGCCTTGGTGTGAAAGAACTCGGTATTTAGCTTTGTACCGGAAAAAGGTTAAGCGACGTTGTGAAGGCTTCTCCGCCATAAGGAGATTGGTGTAGTGATTACAAACTCTCGAGTAGGTGACTCGGGGAGTGGAGTAGGGCAAGGAAGGTGTCCTTGTAGCCGAACCACTATAAATACTCGCGTTGTGGTTTTGTGCTTCTTACCCTTATCTTTTCATTACATATCTTTATATGCTTGTTTATCAACATCCAACACACACAACCAAATAGATTGATATAAGTCGATCTAAATAGTTTAAAAGGAAGTTTTAATTGGTAAAACTATTCAACCCCCCCTTCTAGTTTTCCACAATTGGTATCAGAGCTTCGTTACCAAGTTTCTTGAAGTATATTGTACTTTAAAAACTTGATACGATCCATAGTTAATTGAAAACTACAAAGAAGGTTTTTCATAAAAACAAACACCATGTTTTTCAAAAACTATATGTTTGGATGTTGAGTTGATAACAACATTTTTTTATATATATATATATATATATATTTTAATTTGCACTAATCTTCCTTGTGATATTGATTAGTCAAAGCTCATACTCACCAAGCTTTAGGAGTTGCTTGGTAACAAGAATACCTTCCTTAAGAAGGTATCTTAGACGCAATAGAGCAGGAATCGTCTAAGTGACATTTGTCATTTGTTAAAGACATTCCTAAGTGCATTCGAGGTATGACTTTCTACTTATATCTAAATGATACTTGTTTAGTATATAAGTGTTATTTGCTAGGCTTTTATTTGAGTAGATTTTTGTGTTTACACATGTTTTACATGTAGCTTCGTTAGGAAGCTTGTTTTTCACATACGTGTTATTTTTCTCGTCTATAGTCATAGTATGTAAAACTTATGCTTTATTTCTTCTAATAAAACAAAAAACACGAATTTCAAAAATTCCTCCTTCTCTATTAATAAACCCACTCGACGCACACTTTTTTCAACCCTCAACTATTCAAATTTTCCAATTTCAAAAATTTCCTCTCATTCAAAAACTTCATCTTCTTCTTCATTCCATCTCTTCCTAAACCAAGAAGATCCGTCATCAACATGGTTTACATCGCACTCGTGCTCATCGCCCTAACACTCATCGCACTTGTGTTCCCTATGATGAAGTTCACATACGGAGACATTTACTTTGTGTTGTTAATCTATATTGGGGTCATTTACCCAATCCTTTGTATCATCCTTAGCATTGAAATGCAATATTATTAATTATCTATTTTATCTAGGATGTTTGTGTTATTATGTGTGTTTCATTTCTTTTGATCTATATGTGTTATATTCTTTCGTGATACATTAGATGTCATGTATGCATGCTAAAAGAAAATGTAGGATAAAACATACTTCATGGTACAATAACCGTAAAACCTATGTTTTTATTAAAACTGGTTCTGTTACTACAGATCCACGGATCCCGGAAGTTACACTAGCCGGATCCCTTTTGAAAAGGAACCGTGGGATCCGTCCTACTGGAAAACAGTTTTCATGCAAGATTAAAAATCACTATCTTCCAAAATAATAATCCACTAGAGCTTCAAAACCATGGGTTAGCTAAATACTAATTGTTAATAGAATATCTAGTAAAAACGTTAGATTAGTATAGGTTGACCATAAACGTCTTCCCTTATTAACCCATCACTTCTATAGGTTCAACTATGACGCATGAATACGAGTTTGATTTTTCACTCACTAGCGTCTACACCCCGAACATTTCCCTTGAGCCTAACACACCTGGCAATCATGTCCGTGGGTTCAATAATCTCGAAAACCGTCACTTCCATGAAGGACGTATTGTAGACACCTCTCTACAATTCGAAGAAGGTATCAATACCTCCTTCCGAGCCATAGGACTAGAATGTCTTCTTGAAATTAACGAGAAGATATGTCCAAGGTTCATAATGGAATTCTTCCGTCAAGTGGAACTCGTTCGTAACGAGGATCGCTCCTTATCTCTTTGGTTTTATATCAAAAACCAAAAATTCACTTTAAGCCTTGGGCATTTTGCTCACATCCTCCGAATTCCAAACCATGGACAATGTGCCTTCACCGAAGATTGGTCTCTTGACTCTCTCTTCAATTTTCGTGAAGAAAATAGCCCATATTGTTCACACATACCCTCTCCGGAAGAATTAACACGCATGATATGCAAACCTCGACCATATTACTCCAATCCAAACATTATCCATACACGGGATATCCGAGAAGAGTATAAGCCTGCTGCTCTTATTCTACGTGAAAATGTTTGGAGTCTTAGGGGAAATCGAGATATTCTTCCTGCTTGTTGTGCTCACATGTTGTACTGTTTGCTAACACAACAACCATACAATCTCGCCTACTTCTTCGCAAGGCGAATTGCAAATCTTCAAGGCTCCAAGAATAAACTCATTCCTTATGGAATGTTCTTGACACGCCTCTATCACAATGTTATGCACTTCCATCCTCAATTTCAAAGTCCGTTGTACGTACTTGTGAACAAGATGATGGAACCGCTAAACATATCTCTCATGAAGACGTTCTTCATTCATGATTCCACCAATACTCATCTATCACATAATGATCCTCCTAGTGAAGACACTCAAGGAACCTAGAATAGTCAAATAGGATCTATTCTACTCTACTCCTTAGTTATCAATGTAATCCTATCTCTTTCATGAAATAAAACATCTTACATTTGATATCCTAGTTTTAGAACTCCTTTAAACAAAACTTGGAATATAATGCACTGTCATGATCATTGCATACCTTTAGTAAAGGTTCTGTCTAGCAGATAGACGGATCCCAAATGTTGTACTAAACGGATCCCTACATTTAGGGAACCGTGGGATCCGGCAAAACAGAAAATGCAATTGCAAGCATTATATGTCAAACACATCACTTAGAACACCTCACACTAAGCTAAACATAGTGTCTTAAGATTGATCAAGACTTTATCAAGATAGGTTGACCTTTCCTACTCTTTCCAACTCACATAGATCACATTCTAAGGCTTTGTTAGATCTATCATTTCAAATCCATCACTCTTCCGCTCTCAAAACTCACACTTCATTTTTTATTTGATTCCTCACAACTAGGTTAGAAATCCTTCGATTATGACATTATTGATCATTAATCAACCTCACCTCAAAATTGATCAAAGTTGATCAAATCATAGTTTTTCCCATCTCAAAACCATTAGGTTATTTTCCAAAACACAATCCTAAGACACAACCTGATCTCTAGGATCATTTAGTTTTATTCAACTTCAATTGACATCTTTAATGTCATCCTTGGCCATCCATTGGTATTTTTTTTAGTTCCAAATCCTTCCATAAATAACAATCATTAGCTACACCACTCATTGCCTTCAAACACTTAAGCACCCCTTCATTTAAAACACTTGGGAGAACTGAAACACTCAAGGTGATGTAGGTCTAGGATCTTAGAAACATCATTTCCACTCCTTCATAAACTGCTGAACGCCGGATCCCTAGAACTAGCCTAGACGGATCCCTCTGAGAAGGGAACCGTGGGATCCGGATGACAGTCTATGACAAATCTTGGTAAAACAATCATTTCAACTCATCTTCCTAACTCAAACACTCCATCTCATCTTAAATGAGTTCCTAGAACAGCACAACCTCTGTAGTTGACTCTTGTGCATGCTAATCATCACATTCCAATGAACCTTAGTGGCTTAAGGCTTAAATGCACTTTCCAAATCTCTTGGTTTATAAACCACCTTGTTAGGATCTCCATAGTCATCACTCACATCCTAACTTTCAGCCTTTGCAATCTCTTCAAATCATCTCATCATGAGAAAAACCCCAAGTAACAACCTATCCACCAAAGAACCACCCATCAAAAGGGCTCGTGTTGTACATGAAATCTCTTCAACCGAATCATCTCCGGTCAAACCAATCAAACCAATTCCTAGAAGGTTAGTACCCACAAAATTATCTATGCCAAACACCACCATACCTCCTAGGCCAAACAATATCATCTCCACTAAACCATCTCCATTGGTTCCTAGAGCTATCTCTTTTACATCTCCACAATCATCACCTCACCTCTACAATTTAGAGGACTTACCACCTAGGCCGTCTCATCCGCTTCCGCCGACAACATTCTCCTCATTAGGAGGAACAATGATTCAAAATCAAGGTGTTGAGTCAACACTTGCTCCGGCTTCCTTTTCGCTGTTTCCATCATATAATCCTATTTGGATTATAAGAAATCACCAAAGTCAACCACCCGACCTTATGGAAGTTGACACATCTTTACCACCATCATCATTCTTGATCGAACCATTCCTAAATGGACCTCCACCAATCCCTCCATCATTCGAGGCTCCTCAACCCACTTCAATTGATCCTTTGAATATAGCCACTTCATTTCATCCACCACCACTACCTAGCCATGACAAAGATTGCTATCATTGTCAACATGTTGAAAGTTTGATACATGAAGTACGAGAAGACCAACGTTTCATGTTCTATCATCTCCTCGAACGTTTCGACGAGATTAAACCTAAACATAACTTGAGCTAGAGGATTATAGTGGTGTCTAAGCTTCAAGCGTTAGTTGGTCTAAGAAATTCCTAGTTATGTATTGTCTATTTTCTTATTTTTGAGTCATGTATATCATAACTCTTGTTTTATTAAATGGAATTACATGCTACTTGTTATTTCGTTGAGCATATGATTACTTTGTATTCATACCTCATTTGTGTGATAACATTACTTGTTATATCACCTTTGCTGATTTTAGTCATCAGCCAGACGGATCCCTCAGTATTGCCTAGACGGATCCCTACTAGAAGGGAACCGTGGGATCCGTGAAGTCAGAATGTTTTTCTTCATCACATTTGCAGGAATTGTGAATTATACTTGCTTTCTAACCTTTGTTTTGTAGTATTTCAATTCACACATGAAGACCTTGACATCCTAAAGCTAGGGGGAGCTTCATGTCAAAGCAATACTTTGCAAATTACTTGCAATACTAGATTTACTTTTCATAACTTCCCATTGCAAAGTTGCAATCATCTAGGGGGAGCAAACCTAGTTGCAAATGATCTAGATTAGAATTACTTTCTTGACGCCCTTACATAGGGATGGACTCGTCAAGGGGGAGTAAGACGAGATCTATTCCCGTTACTTGCTCTTTATTTTTCTCTTTCACATGTTTTTCTTTAAAAACAATGTGTTGCTTTTCTTCAAACACTTTTTGTTTCGACAAAAAGGGGGAGAAGAAAGTAAAAACTACAAATTCAAACGTTTACGAATTTTAGCTTTTCCTTAAAATAATTTTATGTTTTGTCATCAACAAAAAGGGGGAGATTGTTAATACAAATAAGCTGTAAAAACGTTTATTTATATTTTACGATCTTCTATTGTTTTGTCGATAACAAAAGTAAAATCATATTAACGAAACAAATAAAATACGTAAATGGTTTGAACTAATAGTTTTATAACACACTTACGTTTTCACATAAAACACTATAACAAGATTAAGTGATTTTATATTTTAGATACACATGTACAACAACTAGTGTTTATATATTGGCTTAACAAGTTTAAGTAACTCTATGAGTTAGATACATATGTACAACAACTAGTGTTTACATATTGGGTTAATACATACTTATATTAAGTATATACTAAAATGGGTAAAAGTAAGTATATACTAAAAAGATAAAAACTAGCAAATGGTTTTTGACCCATAACCCATGGTTTTATATATACCACTTACACAAGTTCAATGTATCCTTAAGGTACATTGTATCTAGATTGAAAACCATGGATCAACCCATAACCCATGACCCATAACCCAAAATACCCATGGGCAAAGAGGAGCGGACCACGGATCCCTGGCTTTGTGTTAGCCGGATCCCAAGTGGAAGGGATCCGTGGGATCCGGGGATACAGTAGTGAATTTCCTCTATAAATAGAGAGCCATTTCTTCCTTTCTATTCATCCTTTACACACATACTTCCCCCAAGTATTCTAACCCTCTAACCTCAGATTCAAGAGATCTATGTAGCTTTTCTCTTTTGTTTTTGTGTGATCTTGTAGGTTCCTCTTAAAGAGAAGATCACCACCTTTGAAGTCGAGCAAGCTCAAGTCCATGAGTTGCCAAGCTTCCTCATCATCAAGGCTATTGAAGTCATCTTGTTGATGATCCATTTCTTTCTTCAAAGAAGCGTAGTGTTAAAGACATTAGTGAAAGATGTCTCAAGTGTCAAGACGAAGATATTAGTGAAGGGTATCTATCGTCTATAAGATAAGCACTTGTGGTAGGTGCTTAGAAGTCAAGACAAGAAGCATTAGTGAAAGGTGCTTAGAAGTGAAGACACAAGACATTAGTGAAAGGTGTCTTGTAGATCTAATCAAAGACATTAGTGAAAGGTGTCTTGTAGATCTAATCAAAGGCATTAGTGAAAGGTGCCTTAGATGTACATTCGATATGGTGTGTTTCGATGTACTAGATAGACTAGCATTAGATCCAAGGATATTGATGTCCTTGATGATGTTGTAAAGGAGTAGATCTCCTTTGGGATTAGTCGTTGGTGTAGTGTGGTAGTAGTTCCTCCATTGCAATGGAACTAGGTGCTTAGCCTAGTACCTAATAAAGGGTAGGCGACGTTGTGAAGGTGTAGTTCACCTAAGGTGTGAAAGAACTCGGTGGTTAGCCTAGCACCGTATAAAGGGTAGGCGACGTTGTGTTAGGTGTGGTTCGCCTTGGTGTGAAAGAACTCGGTATTTAGCTTTGTACCGGAAAAAGGTTAAGCGACGTTGTGAAGGCTTCTCCGCCATAAGGAGATTGGTGTAGTGATTACAAACTCTCGAGTAGGTGACTCGGGGAGTGGAGTAGGGCAAGGAAGGTGTCCTTGTAGCCGAACCACTATAAATACTCGCGTTGTGGTTTTGTGCTTCTTACCCTTATCTTTTCATTACATATCTTTATATGCTTGTTTATCAACATCCAACACACACAACCAAATAGATTGACATAAGTCGATCTAAATAGTTTAAAAGGAAGTTTTAATTGGTAAAACTATTCAACCCCCCCTTCTAGTTTTCCACAAAGGGGATGATGACTATGTCTCAGAGTTTTTTCTTCCGTTTGGTATGGAAGACATTAATTATGTACGGCATTTGGTGCAAACACTGAAACAGAAATTTGATGTCCATTCTGGATTTGAACTCGGTGACACATCACCTATGGATTTCTCAGGTAAAATTGAACCTAAAATTATTCAAAAAATAAATAATAATATCCGATGTTCTAACAATTTATATTTTTACGCAGTTTTATCAGATTCGGAGTCAACTGTGACAGATATTTCAGACCAAGGGTCGTCCACCAATCTGAGTACGGGGAAAAGATGTGCTGCTAGTACCTTTACTGTTGATGAAGAAACAAGCAGTCCTTTGAAAAAACTTAGAATAGACTCTGTACCAGTACCATCAGTTACAGTGGAGGTAACTTGTGAGGAGGATGTGACAAGCTTCCACTTCCCTATTTCACCCGGATTGTTGGAAGTGATTAAAAACAAAGTGGCGCAATGGTTCAAGTTAGAGAATAAGGAGTTTACTCTAAAATACCTTGACGACGAAGATGGATGGATATCTATTTATTGTGATGTTGATTTGGATCTCGCAATCTCACACAGTGAGGATCAGCCTATCTGTGAAAATGGATTAATTTTTTACTTTTGGTCAGCTGGATTCTTGATCAAACGTGGGTACATAATCTTTCTGGATTTTTTTTCCTCAAAACATTATGTATTCCTTCCTATATATCCCTTACACAGACCATCTTTTCATACTCGGTATATTCTTTTGATTACAGGTTAACAATCCTCGGAAAATTACTGTTTTCAGTTGTTGCACATGTGATTAGTGTTCTTAGCCGAGGTGCCAAGTCTCTATCTCCCACTCCAATCGTGGTGGGTTTGTGACTTTTGAGCCCTCATTATGTCTAGTTTTATAGTTGTTGCTTGCTTTTGGGATTGCATAGTTTACGTGCTAAATTATTAGCGTATGTACAAGTTAGAAAGTGATTTTGGAATTGCATAGTTTAAGTGTGTATTGGCATTGGTTATGGGTTCCTAACGATGCCTCTCTCCCTTCCTACTTTGGCCATTGTGGGTGCGGGTTGAATGGTCTTGGTGGGAAGATGTTGAGGAAATGTAGTTAGATGGTAGGTGCAATCAAAAGGTGAATCCATTTATCTGATTGTCAATGGTATCTGGGAAGGATAAGGCTTGTTAAGTGCAGTGTAGTCATATGCTCGGATTTGGATGCTCTGTTTTGGTCTGCTAGTTTAGCTTTGTCAGATTTCCTTGTATCTTTATCTGATATCGAGTAGTTTGTATTTTGCTTTGTATCAGATTTGGGAATGTCCAAATCTTAGTCTTTTATCCTTATGATGTACTATTGTTTGGAAGTTAATATATTTTCACCTTTTCACCAAAAAGTGTCTTGGCATCTATACAAGTTTGAAAGTGTTTTTGGATTGCATAATTTATTTTATTTATTTATTTATTTATTTTTATTTATTTATTTATTTTAATGCTTTGCTCTTTCTTGCTCACTTAGGTCTGCTTGCTATGCTTTGCGATTTTCTTTGTTGCCCTGTCTTGTTTGCCTGCTTTCTTTATTGCATGTGCTTGTTGTTTACTCTCTTCTGCTCTCTTTTCTTCTCTGTCTCAATAGCACACCTGCACTTGCCGGAGGTCTCGTTGGAAACAGTCTCCCTTCTCCCGGGTTTCTCCCTGGGGAAGGGGTAGGATCTGTCTACATTTTACCTCCCCCATACCTCGCCTCGGCGGGATTGGGTATGTTGTTGTTGTTGTTGTTGTTGTTGGCTTATTTGCGTCTGCTATTAGAAAGTGATTAACCACATGCGGCATGCCACTAAGCCATATGTACAGGTTAATAATACGTAATCCCAAACACCTCCAATCATTTCTCACTTTTTACGGAATAGTAACTTTCTTTTCAGGAAAACTATAACCACACCTACCCCTCCAAGGGTATTGCTAAATGTTTTTAGATACCCTAATTTTTTAAAGCACGAGTAAGAGGGAGGCAGGCCAGAGTATGTTTCTGGTTTTTGGGTTTGAGACCAATCATAACTTTCTATTTTTGGCCAACAAAACTACAAAAGAAAGGGAGGAGACAACCCATATTCATTATCTAGTTATCCAGAACCTGAAAACCATATAAATGAACTCCAGTTCTCAATCTCTTAACTTGCATAGTTGCTTATGTTCCATAGTCATATTTTTCTCTTTGATCTTTTACTACAAGCCATGTTGAGAGTTTGGTTCAATAAATATCAAAGAAAAACTAAATATTAAATAAATCATTCTCAACAATTCATTTTTTCATCAAAACAATAAAAATAAACTTTCACCTTCATTTTTAAAATCTAAATATCTCACAAACCATTGATCGTTAGACGAAACTAATCACATCATCACGACAAGCATAAAATTATCTTTAATTTGATATCCGACATCATATACTTTCGACGAATTTTTTTTTCAGACTTTTTTGTGGGTTTATGGTTTACGGTTAGGGTTTAGGTTTTTAGGGTTTAGGGGTTTGACTTTTTTGGGTTAAGTTTTTTAGGGGTTAAGGGTTTAGGTTTCTTATGATTTAGCGGATAGGGTTTAGGTTTTTTTGGTTTAGCGGTTAGGGTTTTAGGGGTTTAGGGTGCGTTTGGTATGCTGCTATGAATGATAATGGGTATGAGTTTGATAGTAGTGGTGGGTCCCTCACCTATGAAAGATCTATACCTAGCCCTCTTGATGTATATGGAGTATGTATTATATTTATCATTTATTACCATAGTGGTGGACCCCCTTATCTTAAACAAACATCTTTAAGCACTTTGATGGTCATAGTTTCATCCCATAGTAGGATACCAAAAGCACCCTAAGGTTTTAGGTTTAGGGTTTTAGGGTTTAGGGTTTAGGGGTTGGGGATTTTTAGAGTTTAGGGGTTAGGGTTTTTAGGGTTTGTAGTTTAGTGGTTGTGTTTAACAAAAGAGTATTTTTAAAATTTTCATTTATAGTGTAATATATCGAAACCCGCAAAAAACGATAAAAAATAAGTTCGTCGAAAGTATACAATATTGAATCTCTATAGAAAGATAATTTTATTCTTGTCGCAATGATATAATTAGTTTTATCTAACTATTAACGGTTTGTGAGATATTTAATTTTTAAATAAGGGTGTAAGTGAATTTAATTAATTTGATCAAAAATGAATGGTTGAGATTGATCAATTTGATCTTTAGTTTTTATGTGATCTTTATTGATATCACCCCATATGTTGAATGGAAATGTCTATGTCACGTATGTTTATTCAAGTGATGACCTTTTGTCCTTCTGCCCTCTGCTTTACTTTATTGTGTTTTTGTTAATGATTTATTGGATACAAACTAGTGATGAAGAAGGTAAAGTAGCCGCAGTTATAATTCTAGTACTAAAAAATAATCTAACCAAACCACAAACATAGATTTGATACTATACATAATTTCGTACCCATTGTGGTTGAAAAATGCGCAACCATTACAACGAAAATGCTTAGAAGTAACACATATAAGCTTTTCTCAATTAAGTAGTTGAGGATTTAAGTTTGAAACAGTTGAATAGTTGATTATTCGAGGAGGTTGTTGATTAAAGTTTTGAAGTGGACGTTTTGACGTTTAGACTAAATTATACATCAACGGTGGGGGTAATGGACACCTTGTCATCTGTCACCGATGATGTATCTAGCCAGGTAGCACTCGACGTGATTTGGCATAAACCCTACTAGGCAACGATAAGGAAATCTGCCAATACACAAGGAGCCTACCTCATGAAGCTTACCCTCCAAAGAGCTTCAACCTCCGAAAGGACTTAGGCTCCGAACTAAAAGACAAACATGGAATATTGCGTAGACCCTACTACAAGTAAGGGGTTTCCTATGGCAGTCTTCTTATAGAGAGGTAAATTAGTAATTATGTAGGGTTAATTATTTATCTGAGAGAGAGATATTTAAGCATTAAAGACAAAACCATAACCCTTAGGGTTGTGGTATATTCGGCCGACCCCTAGGAGGGGGAGTTTGACACTTTGTCATACTTGTATTGCTTGATGGATAATTACTTGAAAATGTCTTTGTACCCGGAATCACTTAATCTTTCGTAACCCTAAAACTCCCTCCCGTATCATCTCCTCTCCATTCTCTTCGACCGGTTCCCAAGAGTCAAAACCTTTAGGGTCGAAATCCTAAGACGACACAATTGACTTCTAGTTGATTGTTACCCATGTTCGTACTCTCCAACTTGCATAGGTTTGTAGTCCTAGTTCTACTTGTACAGTATCGATGGATACCTGACGCAATCCAAGCTATAATTCTCCTTGTGAAACCCTAGTTCTATCGACCCAAGGAGCAAAAGAAAGAAGAAGGTGATTTCGTGTACGCAGACTGGTCTAGAAGCTTATGCTACAACATGATCAAGTAAGTATTCTCTGAACACACTTTATACGCGTTAAATTAGGTTATATAGCTTGTTAGGGGATTTGTAATCAGGGATTTGGTTTGCATGGGCAATATGTGTTTAGAGATAAACAAAAAGAAAACATAAATTATAACATAGAAAAAAAAGTGATGAAACTATTATGATGATTTTATCGCACAAGTGAGCTAGCTGGAGTCTACCGCCGATTACAGCCTTTATAAAATAAGTATACTATTATTTTTGCCCAGATAGACTCATTGAGAATGTTCATGCTACTCAAAGAAGCCCTCTAACTTTTGAAAAAATGACCATAGCAGCCCAACTTTTTTTCATATTGGCAGACTTGCAACCTTTAAAATATAGATTAATTGAGTTTGTGAGTTTTGATTTTGTGTGAATTTAGGTGTTGGTGTTGTGGGTATGAGGATGGATAATGAAGATTTGGTGTTTAATGGAGTTTATGTTTTTTATTGGAGTGGAAGAAGATGAGATTTAAGAATTGTTTTGTGTTTGTTGATAAATTGTGGTGACGAGATGATGGGGACAGTGGTGGTGTTGCCGAGATTATGATGGTGGTGGTAATAGTTTGTAACATTTGTTTTAGTGTATCGAGATGAAATTGGGTAAAAAGTTATAATTTTTAGAGAGGAAAGCAAGAAATAAGAGGATAGAGAGATTAGAAGGCGGGTGTGAGTTAAGAGAGCTGAGTGTGTTTTTTTTAGTTATTTGCTTATTTGTTACTTTGTTTGTATATAAAACAAATGAAAAAAAAATCATAGTAAAATGACTATTTTGCCCTCATGTGCCAGTCACATAAGGGTTTTAGCGAAGATTCGTGATGATCATTAAAGAGAAAGACGCATGACAGATAACGTTTGACAATTAGTGACAAATAACGTATTTTTTTTTATCAAAAAACGAACCTTTACGGTCAATACTAAACGTGTATTTGTTTTCTTTAAGGGAATGACTATGGGTATTGGTATGAGAATGAGTTTGTAAACCCACTAGTCTTGGTGGGTGTTGAAAATGCCTAGTTTTAAGGGTTTGATTCCCATTTTTGAATACCAATCTCATAAACCAAACAACTACAATGATATTGAAAATCATTCCTTTATGCCCAAACCCTCAAACCAAACGGCCCATAACTGCAAGAACGAACGATTGTAATTTACTCTTTAATTAATGTTAAATTACATAATCTTACAAGAACTTTATATTAATAGCAAACTAATTATATATAAACTTAATGATTGAGATCTAAGTTAGGCTTGTTTTAGACCACGAAATTCGTAACTGAATGGACCTATACTTTTAGTGATTGATTTTATTCAACACAAAACCAGTGAACCTTTTATTTTAGAGTAAATTACATAGATGGTCCCTGTCGTATGTCAAAAGTAACAACCTTCATCCCTCGAAGTTTGAAGTTGCACTGGTAGTCCCTAAATTGGTAAACAAATAACACCACCGGTCCATCACTTAACTAGTGTTAAGTGAGTTTCGTTATAATTTACACTTTAGCCCTTTTGGGTTAAACACCGTTGCATCATCTATCCTCTATAATAACGGATGTCTATAATTTAAAGTTTTTTTTATTTTAGGTACGTTTTTATATGTTTTCTTATATTTTTGTCCGTTTTATACGTTTTTATCAGTTTTTGTAACACCCTCAAATCTTGGTACAGCGGAAGACTTAATCAAGTTTTCGGGGCGTTACTATTGGATTGGTATCGCACACAAGTATAGCAAAAGATAGTCATTTATCATTCAAAGCCAATCCCAAAATTGGGTATTCAAAACATTTAGTTCAAAAGTGTAAATATTATGCCCAAAACATAATTTAATAAAATAGGTCCCCAAAGTTTATCAGAGTCAGAAATGATCCTTGCACCCCGCCTTCTTGCCAAGGTTCCACTGATCACGTATTCCAAACACCTCTCAAATTCTCGAGAAATCATGCTAAAAGGTCAGCTTACGCTGGTGAGTTCATAGGTTTAAGTTCAACAAAATCATAGTGGACCTGTAAGAGTTGATTTGCTATGCAAGACCTAGATAGACAAATACCGTTTCACACACTGATCCTACCCGGATCTCCTATCATATCCCGCATCCAGGGATTACTCGGGCCCCGCGACTCTAGTCCATCACTGTTGTGGCAAAATCTAGAACAATTGCCAACCCCGGACAAGGTCGAGGTAGAAGTCTATTCTTAGTTAGGCACGGTTAAACCTAGACTAAGGCAACAACTACCGCACATCTATCTAAACAGTCAAGCATATAAGCAAATCCAAATAGTTTTAACAGTCCAAAAACAGTAGCATGATTCTCACCCCAATATAGTTAAAAACGTAGATAAAAGTGGGGCTATGAAACTCACCTTAGCCACAGCAAGGCACGAATAAACACTAGCAGAAGATAACAGGTAATCACGGCACATCAACGCACTATTCACTATTGACACAACTGGCATCTAAAGTTAATCTCTATGGCATCCAAAAGAATGTACGACGAGTACAATAGAAAAGTTGTGACGCAACCTAATGCGTATACGATATTCTTAGAATATGGCTCATACGATAAAGAAATCAATAGAAAGTAACGTGTTGTAGTTTTCGTGGATCATTCATGTCGTTACTTTCAAAAGTACATTATCGTTCCCAAACGTTCATAATTAATATTTCAAAAGTTTAGTTTTAACGCTTCGTGTGGTGGTAAGAATATAGACTCGACGTACAACTCACGTGAAAGAGAAGAAGACGTCGACAAGGTCGAGACATACATACCATAACTCACGCCAAAAGGGAAAAGACATTGACCAAGTCAAGAAATACTGACAATACTCAAACTAGTCAAAGACTAGGAAACGACAACAACTATTTATGCAATATAAATAGGTTAATTGATAAGTCTCGGCAATTTACCCAAAAATTCCCAAACGTACATGTTTAATAACAAAAGACAAGTTTCCATTTATCGCTCAAATAATAAGGTTTCTCAATCGCTACTCAATATTATACAAGTTTATAAGAAAGTACTTTATATAAGGTATATTAAGTAGTGTATTATAAACGATACATTCGTTCATTCCAACGTTTGTAAATCAATACGACTTCAATAAGTTATATCATCAAAATAATATGTCCAAACAAGTTTATAAAAGCTAACACGTTTTATAAATCACGAGTTACCATCGCATTTTAATAAGGGTTTATAGTAGATTAAACAATATCCGTCCATAATGTATATAGTTATATAATTCAATAGCAGCTTTGATGTGAACACGGAATATTTAACTTTATCGCAAAAACAATTGTACTAAACTCATTTGAACCAAGACGTTTAACAGAGTACAATACACTAATTAATATAAATGTTATCAACAATTTATAAAAGGTATTTAATATTTATAAGTCATGGTTTATTATCGTAGTTCATAAAGGTTTATAATTAAACAAAACCGTATTCGTTAATAATATATATCTAATTATCTCGTTGTTAGTTAATATGTGACGATAAAATATTTAAACTCATTTTAGTCAAAATGTTTAATAAAGTATAACTCATGACCAATATAACTCGTATAATAACGTTATTCCAAAATTATAAACCGTAGTTACACCATATAATGTATACTTAATATTCGTTGTTAGTTATAATTCACGTATCTAGTTCTAATGTTTACCACTCCGTTTTACAAATAACTAGTTTATCCCGATCGTTTTATTCCGATCTAGTTGTATAATAGATTTGTTACCATATCACGTCGTTAAGTATACATTACAAGTTTATCCGTCGTCATATAGTATTCAACATATCCCTATCAGTAACCGTTAATTCACTTTATTGACCATTTATGTTTCATAAGGTATTATCGTGTCTTATTCATATTGAATCCCGTAACTAGTCGACCCATACTATAATTAAGTGAGATATATTGAGACTTAAAAACAAGTCCTCATATAATGAATAAACACTTCATTTATAAACTTACTATTTACCAATATGTATAAACAAGTTTTCATACGAGTATCTATTTATCTTTTTCTTAATTATACCAATTTGTTTCATCTTGACCAAGCCATGGTTCACACCCGACTCTCGACTCACCAAGTCGACTCCCAATCAAGGCAGCCACAACCTAAACAAACCACCCTTTTGTATTCTTTTTCATTTCTACTTACCCATGACCAAGTACCTCAAAAATAAGTTACGACCACCAAAATATTTTGACCCGACCCGGTTAGTCTGACCCGACTGAGTCAACTCAACTCAAACCAAAACTGCTGTGACCTTTAAACACTACAATAAAATCAGTAAAATACATTGATACAAGCGCAACACATACTCTAACACCACGACACCAAATACGGATTCACATCGACAGCGAATAGGAAAATCACTTGCCCATATGTTATGTCTCCTTACCACACGAATCCGAATATCTCAATCCGTTTTAAACCGTGAATTCATATCACGTTTTTCTTATAATTGTTTTTCAACCAAAATAGTTTTAATACGAGTTTTATCCACGAAAACATAAACATAACAATATAATACGATCATATATATATATATATATATATATATATATATATATATATATATATATATATATAACCGGTAACAACATCAAAATAACAAGATCAATATAGGTTGTGTGACGCGTTTACCATGAGAAAAAAAGACAAGAGTTGTTGTCGGTGTCTCGTATGAGTACGACTCATAACAACCAAGCACAAATCCAATCAATTGATTTACTTGCAAACCCTAGGCATCCGAATCTTGAAATCAAGATTGGAGGCGCGTGAGAGAGTTTTAATGTGAGAGTTTTATGAAAATAGAACCACGGCATCCCGATCTACAAGATGGGATGGGTGGTGTAATTGTAGGGGATGGCCGGATTCCGGTGACGGCGCCGGAACCCTAGGGGTGTCGCCGGATAACTTAGAGAGAGAGAGGAGGGTATTTGTGTGTGTGTGTTTTGTAGAGAGAGAGTGATAAAGTGAGAAATGGGAGAAAGGGTGAGGTTGGGGGTATTTATACCCCTTGAGGGACCAAATGTGTACTAGTGAAACCATAAGGGCGAAATTGAAACATTTAGAAAGGACCCTAGACGTAACTTTGCAAAACTTGTTATACATTAGGTTCGGGGCTCGTTTAACTTAGTAAACGAAGGATTCATGACTCGAGAGTTACGCCAATGCTTTTAAAATAATTTTTCCAATAAAAATAATATAAAATACGACTCGTGTCTCAAATTAAATCAAACGATTGCTCAAATCGACGTTTCTCCAATTACGACATATCGAGAAATTTTCGAGTTGTCACAGTTTTCTTACGTTTTTATCCGTTTTCGTCCGTTTTTCTTACGTTTTCGTTTGTTTTTATAAGTTCTCTTACGTTTTAATCCGTTTTCGTCCGTTTTTCTTATGTTTTCATATGTCTTTATACGTTTTTATTCGTTTTTTACGTTTCCATCTATTTTTTACGTTGTCATCTGTTTTATACGTTTTTATCCGTTTTCGTCCATTTTTCTTACGTTTTGATATGTTTTTATACTTTTTCATACGTTTTTATCCGTTTTCGCCCGTTTTCTTACATTTTCATACGTTTTCGTCCATTTTTACAGTTTCATCCGTTTTATATGTTTTTCTTATGTTTTCATACGTTTTTATTCATCTTGTTATACATTTTCATACATTTTATCCGTAAAAAAAACGGACGAAAACGTATAAAAAAAGAATAAAACCGTAATAAACGGATAAACACGTAGAAAAACGTATAAAAATGAATGAAAACGTAAGAAAAATGTATAGAAAATGGAAAAAAGACGTATGAAAATGTAAGAAAAACGTATAAAACGTATAAAAATCTGACGAAAATGTATGCAAATGTAAGAAAACGTATAAAAATGATAAAAACGTACAAAAACGTAAGAAAAACGGACGAAAACGTATAAAAAAGAAAGAAAATGGATAAAAACATAGAAAAACGGATGAAAACGTAAGAAAAACATACGAAAACGGATAAAAACGTAAGAAAACAGATAAAAATGTGTAAAACGGACGAAAACAAAAAAAAGGATAAAAACATGTGAAAACATTAAAAAATATGAAAACGTAAGAAAAACGGACGAAAACGTATAAAAATGAAGAAAACGGATAAAAACGTAAGAAAACGTATAAAAACATATGAAAACGTAAGAAAAATAGACGAATACGGATAAAAACGTAAGAAAACGGATAAAACGGACGAAAACGTAAAAAAACTGATAAAAATGTAAGAAAACGTATAAAAATGTATGAAAATGTAAGAAAAAAGGACGAAAATGTATAAAACGGACCAACACAGATACATTCGTAAGAACACGTATAAAAACAAATGAAACTTATAAAAACGGACAAAAACGGATTAAAATGTCTGAAAACGTAAGAAAACGGATAAAAACAGACAAACTTAAAAAAAGGGACGAAATTGGATAAAAACTGTGAAAACGTAAGAAAATATATAAAAACGTACCTAAAATATAAAAACTTTAAATTATATACATCCGTTATTATAGAGGATAGACGATGCAATGATCTTTAACCCATAAGGGCTAAAGTGTAAATTATAACGGAACTCACTTAACACTAGTTAAGTGCATTAGTTAATTGATGGACCGGTGGTGTTATTTGTTTACCAATTTAGGGATTACAAGTGCAACTTCAAACTTCGAGGGATGAAGGTTGTTACTTTTGATATACCACAGGGACCATCCATGTAATTTACTCTTTATTTTATTTAATAAGTGGGTCCTATCCGATAAGTAGGTCCAATTGATGACAATCTTTGACAATTTGGCTCCAGGTCAACTATCATTTTATGCCAACATAATAAATAAACAAGAATTGTAACCTTAATATATCAGCTATTCCAATTTCCAACATATTGATTCCTTGATATTCCAAACTTTTATACATCGTATTGTGAATCCGAATAAACATTAATATCTAATAACATTGTTACGATCTCACATCGGCTAAGTATGGGATTGGTTGGTGGTTTATAAAATTTAGGTGTCCTCTCCTCCTTCAAGCTAGCTTTTTGGAGTGAGTTCTACACTTAGCTTATAAACAATTGATATTCAATACAAGCTCTCGGTTCGTCCCAGCCTATTGTACCCATTAAAGGATCTTAAGTGATCCCTAGTGGAGCGTATCAATTGGTATCAGAGACAACCCTACCTTTCGAGGTTCCAACACTCGGAGTGGTGGCCTATGGAATGGTGGCTTGGACCCTAAAAGAGGGTGCCAACCGTGACCAACATAGCCGTGACCAACGAGGACGTTGGTTCTTCAAAGGGTGGGGTATTATTACGATCCCACATCGGCCAAGTATGGGATTGGTTGGTGGTTTATAAAGTTTAAGTGTCCCCTCCTCTTTCAAGCTAGCTTTTTGAGTGAGTTCTACACTTAGCTTATAAACAATTGATATTCAATACAAGCTCTCGGTTCGTTCCAGCCTATTGTACCCATTAACGGATCTTAAGTGATCCCTAGTGGAGCGTATCAAACATATCAGCAACTATTTTGCATCATGGACACAAATGCACATCTTGAATTTCAAGTATTTACATGTCAAAAGCGAGCGAGGAAACCCCAAAATTTCAATTTGATTAGCATAAGAGCCAGTTTGGTTTGTTGTTAGGAATGACAATGGATATCAGATTTGATATGGGGTGGAATGACAATAGATATGAAAAAGTGTATCATTACATTTGTTTATATTTGAATGACAAAATATGATATGAAAAAGTGTGTAGATATTTGAATTTTGTAATGAAAAAGAGAGGGGCCAACGAGAATGGATTTCATATACACCAAATTGGTGTGTAATGAATCTATAGCTATGATATACCCATTTCATTCCCGGGCTCACTATACAAACACCTTGGATCGAAATAAAATCTATAGACCCATTTCGAATGGAGGATACCAAACGCATACTTTTATGTCTAACATAAACGGAGTATATAACGTTATACTCCAGTCAATAAACCTTGTGACGTAAGCATACCAAATATATAATCGGTCAGAATGCGAGATCGATGAGAGCATGCATTTTTTTCCCTTTCTGTTTTCTCTCTTTTCTTTTTTGTTAGCATAAGTTGAGATTTGAAGTTAAAACCAACTTTGTGATGACTGATAATAAAATAAGGGATATATATATATACCAGTCGCTTTACGATTTATCACTTTTTAGACAAAAAATAATTGTAATTTAAAATTAAACTGGACAAATTGGCAACTTGTACATCCCCAACCCATAAAGCTGACAAGTGTCCAAAGTACATGCTAAGTGTCGGCTTATGGTTGGGAGTTGTACAAGTTGCCCGGTCTATTTTCAAATTAAAATTATTTATAGTTTAAAAAGTGATAAGCCGTAGGACGACTGGTCTATTTTGGTAAATTTCCCTTAATAATAAAGACTTTTAAGATTTAAAATGTTCACGAAAATGGACAATGATGTGTTAGGGAGAACCCAATCGCGTATTAGTCAAGAGAAAACATTGAAGAATAGTTGCATCACATAAATATGAATGTGTATGATTCACGAGCACTATTCAAGAGCGCGTTGCTAATACAATATAATATGTTTTAGGCGTCAAGTAATTTTACATTCTCTTAAAAATATCCGAAGAATAAGTATTATGTGTGTAAGTAGTGGCGGACCCAAAATTAAAGGTTATCAGTTGCATTTCATAAGATTAAAGAAGATATGTAACACATTTTTTAAGACCACGTTCATTTTTCAAAAATTGATGTTTTTAACAGTTTATTACATTGCGTGGGATAAATCCATGGGGTTCTTGTGCATCTCCTTAAACCCTCTCGGTCCGCCTTGTGTATAAACTTACATTTTGTTATGCACGTGTGTGATTTTAATAGCTATGATTTTAGTTTTAAAAAGAACAAAAATAATACCAATGATATCTAACTTTTTTTTTTGGGTAAAAGAGTTACTCTGGAAAAATACAATCACATCCAACTTTTTTTAAAAAGAAATCATAATTCCTATTATTCGATATTAGATGTTAATTAGGCTGGACATAGTCGTGACTGAAAATGACCTTGTCACATCGGCTTTCTCTCTCCGATGACCAGATACAACCAAGTTATCACAGTCGGTGATCAAGTTAAAAAAAAAAAACATGTGTGTGTGTAAGTGTGTAACAATCGGTCGAAATTGAGACAGGTTTTTTTTTTTTTTTTTTTTTTTTTTTTTTTTTTTTTTGAGCTCGACCGATATTTGACCAAGTTACCATAGTTTTTTTTTTTTTTTTTTTTGAGCTCGACCGACATTTGACCAAGTTACCATAGTTCTTTTTAGCTCGACCGATATTTGACCAAGTTACCACAGTCGATGTGACCGACTTCAAAGTCGGTCGACCAAGGTCCGTGACCGACTATTTCCAATCGAGTGTGAGCAGCCTTACCACAATACCACTTGAATAATGACAATACAAAGTATAGCATCGACAATTCTCAAGCTATCTGAAATTTTTATCATACAAAGTTCATTCATTAAATACAACTCAAACACACAAAAGTTGATTATAAAGCTTCTTTAGTATATTTACTGACGTAGAACGGAAGCGTGTAACACAAAACTTTACAAAGGTTTTAGCAAATCACAAGGATTTAGAAGACAAAGTCCTGAATTTTTATTGAATAACTGAATAATAAATATAAAACCCAAGCCCTATATTTATAGGGAAGCCAAACTTGGGGAACAAGCTAAAAAAACTCGTACAAAACCGACTCAAAAACTAAAATAGGAAACAGACCTGACTAACAGTTACGGCGTAATTGATCTTAACAATTACGGCGTAATTGACTCACAGACTAAACACCAAATTTTAACAAAGAGCTACGACGTAATCTTGACTTTGGGGTTATGCCGTAATTAATCCACATGCTACGTCTTGACTTGTCGAAGCTTCTTGTGACTCTCGATGTGCTTCATGTAATCCTCCGCAAGTGCATTAATCCTGTCCTCATCAGTCCTCCCCACTTTAAAAGAACTCGTCCTCGAGTTCTCTCCTTCATCCGCTTCACTATGGTAGAACTCATAGATATCCAACACATTGAAAGTCTTCGAAATACTCATAGTATTCGGCAAGTCAACCACATAAGCATTATCATTGATTTTCCGAAGTATCTTGTACGGACCATACTTTTTCGGCTACAATTTTCCATACGTACCAACCGTAAAACGCTCTTTTCGAAGAAACACCATCACTTCATCACCAACTTTGAATAACTTCACACGTCGATGCTTATCCGAAGCGGCTTTATACTTAGCATTTGATTCGGCAATTTTAGCTCTAAAAACCTCATGGGTAGCTTGAACCTCTTCCACCATCTTGTTTGCTTGAGCATTCGTCTTTCCCGTTAAATCAATCAAAACCACCACTTGTCTTGGCAAAGTCTTGTAAACAACCTCAAATTGTGAAAACCCCGTTGAACTATGAGCCGCACTATTGTAAGCAAACTCGGCTTGAGCCAACGACACATCCCATAACTTTGGCTTCTCTCTACACAAACACCTAATCATGTTTCCCAAAGTTCTATTGACCACCTCGGTTTGACCATCCGTTTGAGGATGGGCGGTACTACTAAAGTTCAATGATGTACCCAAACGCCTCCAAAGAGTTAACCAAAAGTGAGCAAGAAACTTACTATCTCGATCCGAAGTAATTGACTTGGGAACTCCATGCAAACGAACCACTTCTTGAAAGAACAACCTAGCAATATGTGCCGCATCCGAAGTCTTCTTGCAAGGAATGAAATGTGCCATCTTAGAAAACCTATCAACAACAACAAATACGGAATCGACTCCCCGTTGAGTACAAGGAAGGCCTAGCACAAAATCCATAGAAATATCAACCCAAGGGCTCTCGGGTATGGGTAATGGCATATAAAGTCCCGTATTTTGTGCAACACCCTTTCCTTCTTGGCACATAACACATCTCTTCACAAATAAACCAACATCCCTCTTCAATTGAAGCCAATAAAATCGACTTTCCATGCTAGCAATAGTCTTGTCTCAACCTAAATGAGTACTCAAACCTCCCGCATGCACCTCCTTAATCAATTGACTCCTAAGTGAAGTCTTAGGAATACACAATCGATTACCTTTAAACAAATACCCATCAAGTACAAGAAACTCACCTCGATGTATCTTGGTCTCAATTTCTTCCCAAATGCCACGAAAATCTTCATCTTCATCATACAACCCTTTAATTGATTCAAAACCCACAACATCATTACTAATAGTAACCAATAAAGTAGTCTTCCTACTCAACGCATCCGCTACCTTATTACTTGTACCCGACTTATGCTTGATCACATAGTTGAATTTCTCCAAAAAAACTCGCCCACCGTGCATGTATCTTATTTAAATGCTTTTGGGTTTGAAAGTACTTGAGAGCTTGATGATCCGTATAAACCACAAACTCCCTTTGAATTAAATAATGCTCCCACTTCTTCATGGCTTGAACAACCGCATACAATTCTTGTTCATAAGTTGACCACTTTTGTCGAGCCTCATTTAATTTTTCACTATGAAATGCCACGGGCCTACCTTCTTGCGACAAAACGGCTCCAATTCCGGTTTCACAAGCATCACACTCTAATTCAAAAACTTTATCAAAATTAGGTAAAGAAAGTACCGGTGCGGTTGTCAACTTCTCCTTGATAGCATTGAAGCTCTCTTCTGCTCCACTTGACCACTTAAACGGACCTTTCTTCAAACAATTTGTGATTGGCGCCACAATGCTACTAAAATTTCTCACAAATATGCTATAAAAAGTTGCCAATCCATGAAAACTCCTAACTTCGGTCAAAGTCTTAGGCGAAGGCCAATCTCTAACCGCCTTAATCTTCTCATCATCCACATGAATCCCATCCGAACTCACAATGTAACCAAGAAACAAAAGCTTGTTAGTGAGAAAAGTACACTTCTTTAAATTAACAAATAACTCATTATCCATCAAAGTTTTCAAAACCTTCCGTAAATGATCCAAGTGTTCTTTCTTTGTTTGACTATAGATCAAAATATCATCAAAATAGACCACAACAAACTTACCCATAAATGGCCTAAGAACTTGAGTCATCAAAGGCATAAAAGTACTAGGTGCATTAGATAACCCAAATGGCATAATGAGCCACTCGTATAACCCATCCTTCGTTTTGAAGGCGGTCTTCCATTCATTACCCGGTTTAATCCGAATTTGATGGTACCCACTCCTCAAATCAATCTTAGAAAATACTTTAGCACCCAAAAGTTGATCTAATAAATCATCAAGACGTGGAATAAGGAAACGATACCTTACCGTGATTTTGTTGATGGCACGACTATCAACACACATCATCCAACTTCCATCCTTCTTTGGTGTAAGAAGTGCCGGAACCGCACAAGGACTAATGCTTTCTTGAATATGCCCCTTTCTCAACAATTCTTCTACTTTCTCACGCAAGATATGCGACTCCTTAGGAATCATCCTATAGTGAGGAAGGTTTGGCAAACTTGCTCCGGGAACTAAATCAATTTGATGTTGAATGTTCCTCAACGATGGAAAAGAATCCGGTGTATCATCCGAAACTACTTTACTAAACTCTTCAAGCACGGACTTAACCACTTCCGGAATCACATTATCCATACCACGTAAAACCCTAAAACTCGGATTCCTAATTTTACGTCTAATGTTAGGAATTATAAATTCCATAGTGAAGTTTCGGTCACCCCAACTATTGTCTAGCATATGTTAGCTCGTAGACATATCGTTATTTACTATTCTATTAGTTAGTTATTAGGTTAGTTTAGCTTAGTGTAACACCGTGGAGGAAGGACGGGTCTTTACCCACTGTATACCTGATCCACAGTCCGACAGGATGACGTATTAGTTGTAACTATAAATACCCCTTCCATCCTTGGAAGGGGTAGTGCTTCTAATCTAACCTTTTCTTTTTTGTTTAACTTTCTCTCACTAGATTCACCCTCTCATCTCTTTCAATCTCTAAACATGGCTTACTTGTTATTTCACCATCCTAGACCACCCGAATCATTAAACAACATAATATGTATGATCCAACAATTGGTATCAGAGACAGGTTGTGTTGTTCTTGATGATTTGTATGGTTTTTGAGCGGGTTTGTATACGGTTTGTACTCGATATCTACGCGGTTTGTGATGTTTTGTTGCGGTTTGTTGAGTTGCTTGATGCGTTTTTGATGTGGATAAGCTGTAGCTAGTTGTGATTCGAATCTGGTTTTTAAGAGTTGTTAAAAGTGTTTTTGAAAATGATTTCTGGTCTTTAAACGTAATATGGTTTTTTTAAGTGAGAAAACTATTTGTTACTATTGATGATTACAAGCTCTTAAGCAGATTTTAAGACTGTTTTGATTCAGGTTTCACATCGGTTACGAGTTCTTAAGCAGGTTTTTGTTACTGGTTTGTTGCGATTTTGATTCTGCTGTTGTTGTTCTTAGATGCGGTTTGTTGTCCTTCCCAGATTCACTGTCTTAAAAGCGGTTTGGCCAATTATCATACATGAAGCGGTTTGTCATTCAAAACTGTCCATATTGTACATCATGCGGTTTGTCTTATTTTGTCTAAATACAACATATCCAATGCGGTTTGACTGAGTCAACTGCGTTTTGACTCAAAAAGGTGCGGTTTGTATAAAAGGGAAAAGTCAAAAGCGATTTGTTAAAAGTCAAGTGCGCTTTGACCGTATTCTGATGCGGTTTGAAGAAAACATGATGTGATTTGATTAAGCCTATGCGTTTTGACGCACAAAGCGGTTTGATACTTGTGTTGGAAGCGGTTTGAGGTTAACCTATGCGGTTTAACTCTTGAAGACGGTTTGTAAAGCTGTTTTGAAGAAGGTTGATTGTTGACAGAAAAGAAGAAATTATAGGTTGCGGTTTGTTGACCTTATAGATCTAATTCCATTCAAGTATCACCATCTTGAATCAACTACTACTACCACATTAATCAACTACAAAGAATACAAACCCATAAGCACATTCATACAATTCCATCAATCAATCAACTACAGATTCTCAAATTCAATACAAGATCATCATGTGAATCAAGAACCTTTTCGTATACTTAAATGAATAAATGAGACTCAAAGGACTCTTGAACTTAGTTTTTCTTGTTCGTGTACACAAAATATTATCAAGATCTGTTTCATGAACCAACTCTCTCGACAAGAACAACTTAAACATCATTGGATCAAAACCCTCGAATACAATCATCATCACAGATTTTTTCTTGCCTCCTCAAAACGAAAAATTGAGAAAGTTTTTTTATCTCAGTTTGTTTTATTTCGTGATACTCAATAAGTTACATCAAGACAATCACGAGTCCTACACACGAAATAGAAAGATTATATCATTGATCAAAAACTTCTTATCATATCCAAATGATTAACGAAATGACTTTAACAACAGTGTTAAATCAAATCATTTTTCTTGTTAAAAGCGATACAACTAGATTCGACATACACAACCTCAAAGATCTCATATTTGTTTCTAAAGGTTTTCTCAAAGATTCATCAAGCCAAAGGCCTCACACATAAGAAGAAACAATTATCATCATCAATCTTTATGTGTTTTATACGAACTAAACGGAATCGATTTATAACTAACAAGTTAAAAATCTTTTCTTGGTTCGAGTATAGCATGCAGGGTTCGTTAATAATCAAAGATCAGTTGTACTTATTCGAAACTAAAAGACAAGGAAGATAACAAGAGTGTTATTTCCTCAATCTAAGTTCGGTTAAAGTAATCAAAATGAAAACTTGAATTAAAACCTACCATATATCGTTTGTGATTTTATTAAAGCCGTGTCAAAGCCCTATAGCCATCCCTGTGGCGAATCAATGTCCTTCGAATCTATGACCTTCGTGCCATCCCTGTGGCGAGGTCAATTAGTTGGGAATTGATCGATTGTGATAAAGATGATTGATGGGTTTTTCTGATCTGTCTTGGTCATAAAACGTTTTGATAAGAAGCAGGAAAAGGTGCGTTAGTTTTTGAGATATTTTAGGGTTTGGTTACTAAGGATTAGGGTACGTGTGAGATTAGTGGCCTCTTATACTCCAAAAATTAGGGTTACTATGGGCTTTCGTACTTGGATTTATTATTATCATGATTTTAATCTCTAACCGGGCCTCTCTTTTAGTTGTGGATGTATTCGTTAAAATTGGAAGCAACGATTATGTGCAATACATTTTCTCAACCGGTTAACTTGGGGTGTGAATTTAAATTGTTGGTAACGATTGGGCCAATAAAAGGGAGATATCAGAATTTGTTTTTCTTTGGATACATATTTTTGATAACAATTGTTCTAAAGTGATATAATGAGTAACTTGTGTGTCAGATTTGAATGATAGTAGTTGGGTTGCATGTTAAAGAAATCAGGATAAAGAAGTGGGACGTGTATAATGTTTGGATTAATGGACTTGGGCCGGATAATTATGCTTCTTGAACGAGACTATTGTTGGACTTGGGCCACGTCAAATTCTAGGCAATTTGTTATAGGTCAAAGATATTGGAATGCAAGAGATGATTATTGCCAGAATGTACATGGACCAGATCGGATTGAATAGTTATTTGGACCGGGTGTGAAATTATATGTGATGACTTGGATTTGGATGATGGACTGTTGGGCTTATCAAAGATTTGGATTTTATGAGATTTTGATGATGAGATTTGTGTGCTATGAGATCTGATGATAAGAGTTATTATGATATGAGATTTGTCGATGTGTTGTGATAATGAGTTTTGATGATGAGATTTGATGTGATGCTGAGTTTCGATGGGTTATGAGGTTTGGTACTTTGGTATATACATTTTTACGGAGAATATTATGTCACGGCTTGAATTGATATTTGAACCAAGTTGACTACGGGGTTTTTGTACGATATTTCTTATTTGGCTTTGAAGTGAGGTTTTCTGGGCGCGTTTACTTATTTCGTCTTCTTTCTTTCTACCCTTTCGCGAAGATGACTTGTTTGGGCATTTATTGAGAGTGATAAAGACTTGGCTATCTAGTTACTTTTGTGATTATTTCTCACTTAACCCACAAAGTAGCTATCACTTTCGGTGTCTCACGCTGTTGAGGATTCGTCAAGAGGTTTTGTACATTGGGTACACGATTTCTTTTTCACGAGGATTAGTACAAGCTTAAGTAGCAAATATGGGGAATCCTATTTCATGATCAAGTTTGGCATATCGGGTTTACTTCACCAAGTAGTCACTGCAATAGCTGACAGAATGCGTGAATGATGTGTTTACCAAAGTGTTTATTGGATGAGATGTGATCAGCAATTCTCATGGAATATTCTTCGCTACAAAATTTCAATGATACTTCACAGTCTGAGCAAAATCTTTCGAGAATCTTCAGTGTCACTCATGATTTTTCAAGATGTTTGCTTATGACAAGAACTTTTCGTGCAGATGGTCGTACACGTTAATGATGCTTCCGAAAGTTCGAAACCATCATGGGGGAGAAACGTGTACTTTGATGTTTTACGATAAACCTCCAGGGGGAAGTAGTGTATACTACTCTACTTAGTATGGTTTGTGAAGTACTCTACATATGGGAGAAGAATTGTTGATGATGGAGAATGAACCGTTGATGAACCGCTGCATGTTCTCCTAAAACAGATATTCATCGAAACCAAAGTTGTCATAACACATTCAAACTGACATTGTTTACAGTTTAGTCTTGATTTTGTAAAATCCCTCGAAAGAATCGATTTCTCGGTTTAAATCATAGACTTGTCAAATCCCGTGACAATGAAAACATCCCGGTAAAAGTAAAGTGCATTTCCGGATCTATCTCTCGGTTTATTCTTGGTTTTTTAAAATCCCGCGAAAGAATCTATTTCTCGGTTTAAACCATAGAATTGTAAAATCTCGTGATGATGGAACCATCCTGGAGAAAGGGAAAGTGTAATTCTGGATCTTATCTGATGCTGGTGCTACGATTTCTTCTTCGAAGAAAGGATAAAGGGTGTACTTCATGAATTTGGTGATTGTTTGGATACTCGTCATGACAGTTTGGGTATTTAAAAGTTTTACGGGGTTATGCTCATTTTAACCATGGTCGGGATGAAACCATTATCATAGTTCACTTAAAACGTCAAAGGAGGCTAGATTTGAGCTTTTATCCAGAAGATGTGACAACGGAGTTAATTCATTATTATTTATTTGAGGTTGAAGTAAAATTTCACTGGCGAGTGTACTTAGTATCTGAAGGTATCGGGGATGGTTGGATGAAGATTCTTCGAGATCCTTGTTTGAGCATTTAACATTTTCAAAAACGAATACTTAGAAATCTAGTTATTTTTTGGTGATTTTTCTTTTTCTTTTTTACCACCTCAAAATAACTATCACTTTAAAGAGTTACGTTGTAGTGCTCAGTGTCACATTAAATTATGGATTTTCAAGAGGTGATGTACATCTTATACTTGATGGTTGGTTGGATGAAGAGTATAGAGTACTTAGGGATTCAAAGGGGGATGAACTCTCGGCACCGCTCTTTGTTACATGTGTGCAAGTTTAAGGCATGAGTTCGGATTAATTCACTTCATGGTCAAATTCATCATATTGGGTTTTCTCCATCTGCTGTCACGACAAAGAGCCTACCGAATGATAATGGGGTTGATTACAAGTTTGCCAAGAGTAGTAGAAAAGAGAGAGATTATGACGTTTGAACACAACAGTTCAAGCCTCGTTATCTAAAGAAAAGGAAAGTGTACGTTTCAGTGCGCTTTATCTTCTGAAGAAGAGAAATCTTCTTATGACGTTTGAACACAGCATTTCAAGCCTCGTACTCTAAAGAAAAGAAAAGTGTACGTTTCAGTGCGCTTTATCTTCCGAAGAAGAGAAATCTTCTTATGACGTCTGAACACAACAGTTCAAGCCTCGTACTCTAAAGAAAAGAAAAGTGTACGCTTCAGTGCGCTTTATCTTCTGAAGAAGAGAAATCTTCTTATTTATGACAATTCTCATCAACATGCTTCATGCTTTTTCCATGCGCGATCAGTCATCAAGTGAACCGTACTCCCTTTCTAGTATTCTTATTCCACTTGCTCAATTAAAATGGCGATGGCGACATCATATGCAACCTTTGAGGGGGAGAAGTGTGAAAAGATTACATTTGGATGATTTCACTTGTTTAAGCAAGAATGACATCTCCGTATGCAATTCTTGAGAGGGAGAAGAAGTGTGATAATTCTGCATGTTGAGTTATATCTGAGAATATATGGTCATATGACTCCTAACTCATGTAAGATCCGAGCTTCTTCTTATCGGGTCATCTTTACATGGAGTTTCTTCTAAGAGCCATTGGTTGACATCTTCTCATGGAATGATGAGTTTAACGACAAGTACTTCCGGTTAATGTGATAAGGTTTTAAAATGTACCTTTTTGAGGGGTCGTTTAAGCCCTTATTTGATGACTTTTGTATCCGTTATTACTTAATATCGTTCCTTTTCACCTTTTAGGTCTCTTGAAGGCAAAATGCTGTAATGGCACTTATTTGGACGAAAAGGCGCGGATATACGAAGAAAAAGGCCAAAGTCAAGAATCGAGACACTCAAGCTGCTGAAAGACAAGGTGACGGCGTCACTGCTTAACTGCGACACCGTCGGAGCATTTTTCGATGGCACAGAAGCCAAATTTCTTATTTTCAAGTGACGGTGTCAGGCTTTAAAAGAGTAGGCCGTCGCAACTCAGACGGCCTAGATTTGATCCAGACGGCGTCAGAAGCTGAAGAGGACGGCGTCACAAGCACAAGGTGACGTCGTCGCAAGACTAACGTGGCCAAGACGAAACCCTAATGACGGCGATCCGACGGCGTCACAAAACATAAGGTGACGCCGTCGCATATGCAATCTTATATATAGAATCCGAATTTTTCAGTTTTAGTGTGTAATCTTTTGGAGTAAAAACCTAAACCGAACCAAGGCTGTCTTGTACAGTATTTTAGGGTTCCAAACCCTATCTTACATCAAGATAAGTGTTTTACTTCATTAATTCAATTATGTCTTTGATTATTTGTGTGTATGCTTGCATGTTCTCCATGTCCGGCTAATTTACTTATGTGTTTGCTTAGGGAATATGAAACTTAATTATTAAATATTGATTGGTTGTCTCTTATCTTAATTGATTAATGATCTAGTAATGCGATAGGTCATTCGTTGTGTAATTAATGCTTGATTAATCTTTGTGAACCTTAGGCTATAGCACTTAGAGCGGTTGTAGGCTAAACCATCCAAAGAGGCCATAGAGTTAGAGTTTATAATCCCTAGTGGGTTTTGTAGACGAGACCCTTTGGTAAGTTCGAAGAGTTAGGGATAAACGCATACCATACGACTTTAGACACACAACGCGATTAAGAATAAGGACGTGACAATTCAACCACCAATAGGAGATAATTAAGGAGTAATAAAACCTAAGTAAACACATCTTTAATCTATCATACGAGCACACAATAATTAGACATAGACTACATACACCTTAGATTAGATAATTAGATAAGTAGAGTAATCGGTAGCAATACCAACCCCCAAATCCAAACCCCGAGATTCGTACCTTTCCATTTCCTATAAAACATAAAAAAAGATAAAAAAATAATCTTCCTCAACCCCAACCTTAGCGTAGTAACTTCTCACTAGCATTCCTATTCCCCTAGAGAACGATATCAATACCCGTGGCTTACCCTAATACTACACTACAACGATTAGGTTCACTGCCTAGGGTGTTATAAAACTTGCTCGAAGAAAAGGAAGTTCCTTTGACCCCGAACGACGCGTGTAGCGTTATCATAATGCTTCACGTACACATCATCATGATGATTCCGATCAACCAGAATCATCAGGGGAGAGAGAATGTGTACACCAAAGACTCACAACAAATTTACCTGATCGGGCTTAATGACTTATGAAGCAATTTGTTTCAAAGATGGGTTGATTCTGATCAGGGAGAAAGATGGGTTGATTTGTGTCAAAGATCTTCTACCTTATCCACCTTCAACTATCTCGGGCAGCAAATTAAAGATTATCAGTGTTTCAACTTGTTAGTTTGGTGTTACCATCTCGTGTGTTCGTTGCGGACTGATTGCTGATTTCCTTGATTAACATCTTTCTGTTCTTGTTTGATTGGGAGGGATTTTAGTTAAGGGGATTTGCAAAATGTAAGTTAATTGGAATGCTTTTGGTGAATTGAAGATGTTAATATTCTATTCCCCAATCGGACAATCTTGAAGAAGGTCGAGTCTACAGTCTGTTCTACATTTTATGTTTCATGTTAGAAGACTAAAGACGAGTTGCATTTAATGATCTAAAGACTTTTTCTTATTCCGGTTATTCGTCGAAAAGATTATCAGTTTAGGGGAGAGCACTAATTGGGGGAGAGTGAAATGTAGAATTTAATCCCTAATTAGACCTGCTCACACTGTCCTTCAGCAAGTTGATTCTCACAAGACTTCAAATGATCTTCTCACAAGATTTCTAGTATATGGGTTTTGAATGTGTTGCTGATTCTGAAGTATCAAAATCAGCAACGGGGAAAGGAGACACACATCTAAACGCGAGTAAACTTGATGAACATAATACTTCTAAGTGATTGAAGATATCCCGGGAAGACATGTTGGTCCCGTTTCACAATAGTATAAAACAAGTTAAAACGACTAATTGTGATTAATGACTGAAACAATGCAAGTAAAACACACAGATTAATTTTCAACGTATATATTCTTTATTAGAAATGAATCAAAAGAATACATTACCCAAGTGCTTGCGGAATAGCACTTGGGATTGAATGACAAAGTGTGGTAACTCCTCACTAAGCTCAGGCTGAGTCTGAGCACAACTACAAAGGAACCACTGAGCTATCTCAGGGACAAAGTTGTATTTAGAGGAGTGAAAGATGGCTTGTGTGTGTGATTTACAAACAATCCACAAGCTTAAAATCTTTCACTCCATCTCTTATGCTATTTATACAAGTATGGATTTAACTTTATCCTAAAGGACAAAACTGAGGTTACAGTAAACATGAATATTGATATATTCTGTTACTGTTTGCTTTGGCTATTTGGAGTAGGCGGCGAGGCTGCTTTCTTCAGCAGTGAATACTTAGCTAGGCATTTTGCTATTCAGGGAAAGTTTGACTTTAGTAGATAGGAGCTCTATCTTTCTTTTTCAAAAATTTCCCGCCTTGTCCCGCCCATTCTTCAGTCTTCTTAGCCTTCAGTCTTCATCTTCGGTATTGTCTTCAGTGGCAATAGTTGGTGAGGAGTTTGAGGGATTCAGTGAGTTATTGTCCTCACTTACTGAATCCACTATCTTCTTCTTGACTCAGTCTTCACCCGATAAGTTCCGCCTTACTGAGTGGAGAGACTTATTCTTTGTCTCGTACTGAGTATCCTGAAGATAGCTCACTGAGAGGCTATGCGCTCAGTGACTTGTTAGTGTTAAATGGATTAAAGACTTAGGTTATTTTCTTTTCAAATCCTAGACTTAAGGGGTTTGGGTATTTACTGAACCCAACAGTCTCCCCCTTATTTGGATATATAAATAGCCTAAGTGTTTGATCAGTGTAAGTGAGCAAATGGCTTCTTCTTACACTGAATGTACTAGTGACAATGATAAGGAACACTGAAAATTTTAACAAAACATACATCGTTTATTGATCATATTACATAGTTCCTAACACTTAGTACAAAAGATAAAAACAAAAGATGTCATTCAAGATGGATCCCCAGTGCTTTAAGCTTCACCTTCTTCTTGAGGAGTGCTTCTTTGTCAGGGTGCTCTCTTATCTTAGCATTCAGATCTTTGTAGAACCTGACATTTTCTGGAGTATTAATTTGAGAGGCCACTGGTAGATAGCTTGCCATTGTAGGCATTCCTGCAAGATCAATGTCACTCCACCTTTGGAATGCTGGGTTTCCATAGGCATCAATAAAGAAAAGTCCTCTTTCAGGCTTTTCGATAACCAAACAGTTCACAAACTTCACACCTTCAGGCAGTTCCCTGTTGCATTCCAGGCCAGGCACTTTGATTTCAAGCTCAGACTCAATACTCTTTCTTTTGCCTTGGATTAGTTGAGACTGAGATATTTGTGGTGCAGTTGGAGCTGGCTGAATCCCAAGTTGTGTTGGTGCTTCCCTCAGTCTTTCATACCGTTTACTCAGGGATTTCATCAGCTCCTTGACCACTGCATTCTGCTTCTTTGAAATGATTGGACCAAGCTCATCGAGTTCAGTGATCCCAAAGTCAGTGAACGTTAATGGATCGTGAACCTCAAAATGCCTTTTATCATCCCCCCTGTAGACATTCATTGCCAGTGGTTTGGACTTGGGAATGATTTTGACATCTGTGATCTTCTCAGGTAGCCTTCTGCTAGTCATTGTCCAATTGTAGTGGTCAATCCTCTCTTTCCTGATGGCTGCAGCTTGCCTGGTCTTTTTATCCAGCTTCTTCCTTAAGGCAGCCATTTGAGCAGCCTGAGCATCTTTGAACTTCTGTCCAGCTTGACCCTTTTCAAGCTTTTTCGGATCAATTCCAATCTTTTCAGCTTCTTCAGCCACTGCTTTGACCAGGGCTTATTTGTTTCTCTATTCCTCCTCAGTCTGCTTCTTGAGTCTTTTTTCCTTATCAAGATATGCAGTTATCTGTTGTGGAGTAAGCAAGTACTGTTTGTTGCCGATGACATAGGGAATCTTTTCAGGCTCAGGTATGGTCATAATAGCTTTGCCTTTATCCTGAGCAGATGAAGAAAATGCAACTGGTGGAGGTGTTGTGATGATTGGTGGTGTTGTTGCTTCAGTAGTTGATGATGGTGGGGCTGATGAGAGTGGTGTTGCTGATATTGGTTGACCTGGCTCCCTCTCAGTGTGAGAGAGAGTCTCTTTAGTGGCTTTCTCCCCCTCAACTGTTGCCGCAACATCAGTGAGAGCAAGAGTTGCCCCAGATACTGGAGGAGTTAGAGTTGCTTGACCTTTGAAGGCTTGGTAAATCTCCGTGACCATAGACTTGATGTCAATTGTATCCTGTTGAAGACTGGTGACCTTTTCTGCCAGATTAGCCTGAGAGAGTTCCAAAGCAGTCATCCTAGGCCCAAGATTCCAGGCCATAGAAGACGATGCCTTAGCCAAGTTAGTCACTTGAGCATCCAACGAACCCAGTGTTGTCTGAAGAGACTGAATGGAGGACTGAAGACCTTGAACATTTGCAGCTTTAAGCATGTTGATTAGTTCAGTGAGGCTAGAGGAATTCTTCATGTAAGCCTCAGTAGCCTCCAACACTTTGGAATTGAGTCTTGGGTCTTCTTTCACAGAGTCCTTTATTTCATCCAGCTTGGTATGAGACTCCTGAAGGTTGTTGAGAAATTTCTTCAGGTTATCATCAAGTCTTTCAAGATGATCATACATGAAATCCCTGTGCTTATCAGGGTTTGTATGGGCATAAATGACTTCGGCTTTTAGATCGGCATAGCTAGCAGCTGCTTCAACATGCTGATCCCATAAAGTATCAGTGATACTAGTATATAGCTTCCTTGAAGCCTTTGTGATCCACATAGCCAGCTGCCTTTCAGTAAGTGGAAGAATGTTATCATATTTTTTGAATTCCTCAGGACATGATGAAGTAGAGGAATCAGGTGACTCTTCAGCCTTTTGTGGATCAGGCTGATGTCCTTGTTCCTGTGATTGAACATCAGTGTCCATTTCTTCCCCTGCTGAAAGTATTTCATCTTCACTATCAGCAAACTCATCATCAGAACATAATAGCTCCGTAACCTCAGAAACTGTTAAAAGACCAGTGGTGGTGATGGGTTTCATATCAGCGGGTGGTATGTGTCCCTCTAAGTCTTTGCCCCCCTTTGACCCCTCAGACACTAGTGGGATTTTCCCAGTGCCTTCGCCGGAGTCAGGATTGGTTTTGAGTTCCATATCGACGGGTTGTTTCTTTCCCTCCGAGTCTTTGTCCCTCTGTGCTCCTTCAAGCACTGGTGGGTGTTTCCCAGTGCTATCCTTAGAAGCAGTGGTAGTGGTATCCCTATCAGTGGGTTGTTTATTCAGGTTACTGAGCTATTAGTTCAGTGAGGCTGGAGGAATTCTTCATGTAAGCCTCAGTAGCCTCCAGCACTTTGGAATTAAGTGTTGGGTCTTCTTTCACATAGTCCTTTATTTCATCCAGCTTGGTATGAGACTCCTGAAGGTTGTTGAGAAATTTCTTCAGGTTATCATCAAGTCTTTCAAGATGATCATACATGAAATCCCTGTGCACATCAGCGTTTGTATTGGCAAAAATGACTTCAGCTTTCAAATCAGCATAGCTAGCAGCTGCTTCAACATGCTGATCCCATAAAGTATCAGTGATACTAGTATATAGCTTCCTTTAAGCCTTTGTGATCCACATAGCCAGCTGCCTTTCAGTAAGTGGAAGAATGTTATCATATTTTTTGAATTCCTCAGGACAGGATGAAGTAGATGAATCAGGTGACTCTTCATCCTCTTATGGATCAGGCTGATGTCCTTGTTCCTGTGATTGAACATCAGTGTCCATTTCTTCTCGTGCTGAAAGTATTTCATCTTCACTATCAGCAAACTCATCATCAGAACATAATAGCTCCGTAACCTCAGCAACTGTTAAAAGACCAGTGGTGGTGATGGGTTCCATATCAGCGGGTAGTATGTGTCCCTCTGAGTCTTTGTCCCCCTTTGACCCCTCAGATACTGGTGGGATTTTCCCAGTGCCTTCGCCGGAGTCAGGATTGGTTTTGAGTTCCATATCGGTGGGTTGTTTCTTTCCCTCCGAGTCTTTGTCCCTCTATGCTCCTTCAAGCACTGGTGGGTGTTTCCCAGTGCTATCCTTAGAAGTAGTGGCAGTGGTATCCCTATCAGTGGGTTGTTTGTTTCCCCCTGAGTCTTTGGGATCATTCGTTTGGCCCTCAGACAAAAGCGATGATTTGGGAATGTTCTCCTTGGGCTGAGTGGAAGGCGCTCCCCTACCAGCGGGTTGTATGTTTCCCTGTGGATCTTGGGGAGTAGTCTTTGGGACCAAGGGCACTGACTGTGATGTATCAGTGTCCTTCGTTGTCACCGGGGTGGTTGTTGCTTGGTCTCCTTGGGGTGTCTTATGAGTCTTGGACTTTTTGTGCCTTTTGGGTTGTGTTCCAGAAGCCTCAGGGCCCTGAGACTTGGGTTTAGTCTTAGTCCCAGTCTGAGACTTCCCCTTTTTCTTTTTAGAAGCAGGGGTTGGAGACACGGAATCCGCCTGGTTATTTACTGCAACTATATGGGCCATCAATTCGATTTCAGTGACTTGGGATGGGTCTCTTTGAAAATTTGAAGAGCTCAGGGTGGCAGGTAAAGCGCCAAATTTTTGCTCCTGAGGATAATCACAACCTAGTAACACTTGCAAAGCACATGAGACAAACCTAGGGTATGAAACATATTTTGCCCTGGTTTTGCTTAGTAGCTTGGTTACGAGATCACTGTAAATGATCTCCCCTATGTCAACGGAAACCCCTGTCATCAAGCAATAAGCCATCATCAACTGAATAGAATTAACTTGTTCAGTGGATGAGTGGTTCCCACCGAGAACCTGAATCACAAATGTGAACAGAATCTTCCAAGCCGTGGGAAAAGAGTTCTTGGTGACGTTTTAACCCATCCTTAACTATGGAGGGTTCAGGATGAGCCACATAGTTTCCAGAATTATAGTCTAACCCTGTTGATGTACAAAAAGTTTTATAGTCCAGGGTGACTGATTTGCTCCCATTTAAAATAGTGAATTTGATGAGAAACTCCCTGAGTGGTCTAAGGTCAGTCTCATCAGATATGGGTGTCGGGTCATAGGCCACTGCAGTTGCCCAAAACTCCCTGAGGAGATTATGGTACAGTATTGAGGGACACTGAACAAAGGCCTTTTTCAGTGGGCAGTTGAATAAAAATTTCATGATTCCCTTATAGGCTGGGACATCATGTGGGTATTCAAAATTGCCTATAACATTATTTGTTTTAAACTCAATGTTTTCTAGACTGCCCACCCACTGAGGTGCAAAATGAAGAGACTGTGTTCTTGCCATTTCCATTTAAGGTTTTTAGGGTTTTGAAAATTTCTTGACAAGAACAAACAAATTGGTGAAAGTCTCTTGAGTTTTGTGATGAAAAATCTTTTGTAAAGTGTTTACAGAGAAGATTTTGTTTGAAAACTAGTTTAGGATTAAAGAACACATAATGTTTCTAGGTTTGAGAAAAGATTTTGACAGAGTTTAGATGCAGAAACAATATGTGTGTTTTAATGTTTTAGAGAGGGGTATTTATAGAGTGGTGAGAGGGGTAGGTTTTGCATATGTGAGGTTTGTAAAGTCAGGTTTTGAAAACGTTTTATTTACCTCATTTAATGCGACCACTCCACTGCCCGCAATATTCTCACGGTTTCCAAGGGAACAGTTGCAGAGCATAGTAAAAGTGCATATGCCATGGTAAAAATATCCTAAGGATATTTGTTGTAAGGGAAGGCATTTAATGCCAAGTGGGATGTGGTAAGGTTTGAGGGACCCTTGACATGGATGACAGTAAGATAAAGAGACATATATTCCTATATTAAATTGTTGTGATTACCAACCTAGGACATTTAAGTAACTGACACTTGGTGCATTTAGTTACTTATTCAATGCTCAATATCCACTGTCAGGGTCCCTGAATGAGTTTTACTCATTCAGTGAGAGGATTGATTTGGGTTTTGTTCAGGGATCATGAACCATTTCAGAGAGAACTTGCTGAGATTCGGATGGATTTTCAGTTTGCTGACTTTCAATGTCAAGCATTCCTAATTCAGCTTTCAGTCTCCTGAAGGTAGGTTCATCTAAGGGTTTGGTGAAGATATTAGCAAGTTGATATTCAGTAGGGATGAAATGAAGTTCTATGTCTCCTTTCATTATGTGGTCCCCGATGAAATGATATCTGATATCAATGTGTTTGGTTCTTTGGTGAAGGACAGGATTGTTGGAGATTGCAATGGCACTGGTGTTGTCACATAAGATGGGTACCATTTTGTAATGGATGTCATAGTCACTGAGTTGACTTTTCATCCATAATACATTGGCACAACATCCTGCGGCAGCGACATACTCAGCTTCAACTGAAGACATAGCCACTGATTGTTGCTTTCTAGCACTTCAACAAACCAGCTTTCCTCCAAGAAATTGACAGGACCCTGAGCTACTTTTTCTGTCCATGTTGCAGCCTGCATAATCAGAATCAGAATAACCTTTGAGGTCAAACCCTGAACATTTTGGATAGTAAAGTCCAAGGCTTGATGTTCCTTTCAGGTATCTTAGGATTCTTTTAGCTGCAGTGAGATGGGATTCTTTAGGATTGGACTTATATCTTGCTATTAGACATACTGAGAATTGTATGTCAGGTCTGGTAGTGGTTAGATACATCAGTGATCCTACAATCCCCCTGAAATGATTTGATTGACTGATTTTCCAGTGAGATCAGGTCCAAGGTTGTTAGGAGGGACCATTGGAGTCTTCACTGAAGCACAATCAGAGATCTAATATTTCTTCAAGAGATTTCTGGTATATTTTTCTTGACTGATGGAGATTCCTTTAACAGTTTGCCTGATTTGTAGTCCAAGGAAGTAAGTGAGTTCACCCATCATGCTCATTTCAAACTTCTTTGTCATCAGTTTTTCAAACTGTTTACAAAGAGTGTAGTTTGTTGAGCCAAAAATGATGTCATCAACATATACTTGGACTAGAATCACATCTTGCTTTGTCCTGTAGATAAACAATGTGTTGTCTATCTTTCCTCTGACAAACTTGTTTTGAATAAGGAAGGCTAAGAGAGTTTCATACCATGCTCTGGGGGCTTGTTTAAGTCCATACAGGGCTTTTTCAAGCTTGCAGACATAGTCAGGGTATTCACTACTCTCAAAGCCAGGAGGTTGCTGAACATACACGTCTTCCTTTAGATCACCATTCAGGAATGCACTTTTCACATCAATTTGGTAAACCTTGAAGTTCATGTATGTTACAAAGGCAAGAAAGATTCTGATGGCTTCCATTCTTGCAACAGGAGCAAATGTCTCATCATAGTCAATGCCTTCTTGTTGACTGTAACCTTTAGCCACAAGTCTGGCTTTGTTTTTAATGACAGTGCCGTTTTCATCAGTTTTGTTTCTGAAAACCCACTTCATTCCTATGACAATGACATCCTGAAGACATTTGACCAAGGTCATGACCTTGTTTTTATCAAACTGTTGAAGTTCTTTTTGCATAGCCTGAACCCAGCTAGGATATTTGAGAGCTTCAGTGATACTTTTGGGTTCTATTTCTGATAGAAAATCAGCATATAGACATTCATTGGCTAAAGCTGCTGTAAGTTTAGCAACCATGCTTCTAGTGAGCATGCCTTCAGTGGGTTCACCAATGATGTTCACAAGCTCAATGTCCTGAGATTTTGTCCACTTATTCTGTGGTCTAGGATCAGAGCTTGATGAGGTCACTGGAAACTCAGGAGTGAGTTCAGGTGCAGGAGCCACAAAATCATCTACATCAGTTATGATGCTTTGTTCAGGTTGGGGTTCATGAATCACGGGTTCCTGAACATTTGGTTCAGTATTACCTATCCCAGAAGGGACTGATTGATTATCAATGAATTCACTGATTGTTGGTTGAGGAAGGTTGTGGGGTAAGACATAGCATGAGATGTCAGCATCAATTTGATAGGAGGAATTGATTTCAGTGATGAACTCATCAGGAGGATATCTTGTTGACTTATCAATTCCTACTTCCTCCATTGAGGTATTGGTGAATCTGATGCTTTCTGAACTTTCATCAAAGATGACATGAAAGGTTTCCTCAACTTGTTGTCTTCTGGTGTTAAACACCCTGAAGGCTTTAGAGATCAGTGAGTAACCAATGAAATATCCATTATCAGCTTTTGCATCAAATTTGCCTAGGTGATCCTTATGATTGTGAATGAACACAGGACACCCAAACACATGAAAGTAACTGATATCAGGAAGTCTACCTTTGAATATCTCATATGGGGTTTTGTTATGTCTCTTGACAATGATTGACCTGTTTTGAGTGTAACATGCTGTTTTGACTACTTCAGTCTAGAAATGCTTAGAGAGAGCTGAGCCATTTAACATGGTTCTTGCAACCTCAATGAGAGTTTTGTTTTTCCTTTCAGCTACCCCATTTTTTTCAGGGGGAGATGAGAAATTTTGGGAAATTCCCTTTTCATCACAGAAACTCTCAAGCTCTTGATTTTTGAACTCAGTACCATTGTCGGTTCTGATTTGTTTAAAAGTAATGTCATTCTGGTTTTCAATTTTCCTGATGAATGACATTATTGTATCAGTTGCCTGACTCTTCTTGGAAAGAAAGTATACCCAAGTGTATCTTGAGAATTCATCAACAATGACAAGTGTATACTTCTCATGCTTGATTGATCTAGGACTGACTGGTCCAAAGAGTACCATGTGCAGGAGGTGCAGGCAGCTTTTGATGGAGAAATTCTGTTTAGTTTTAAATGATGCTCTGTGGTGTTTGCCTTTTTCACAGGCTGAGCATGGTTTATCTTTTGCAAAAACCAGTGATGGTAAGCCAAGGACCTTGTTTTGTTTTGCCAAGTTGTTGATGTTTTGAAATTTAAATGAGAGAGTCTCTTATGCCACAGCCAGTTGACAGTTTCAGTGGCCTTAGCAAAGAGACAAGTTCCATCTTGAGAGAGTGTTGACATGTCTAAGACATAAACATCATCTCTTCTAGGAGCTATCAAAACAACTTCTTTGTTGGCATTGAAGATGGTGCCTTGTTTGTCATTGAATTGCACAATGTACTTAGCATCACATAATTGACTCACACTGATGAGATTGTATTTTAGACCATTGACATAAGCTATCCTAGAGAAAACTATTCCATTGCAGTGTACTGAACCATAACCTTCAGTGGGACATAATGAGTTATCACCAAATACTACCTTGGGTCCTGGTTGCTTTACATACTTGTGCGGATACTCTTTGACGCCAGTCATGCTTCTTGAGCATCCATTATCTAGATGCCAAATAAGCTCCCTGGCGTGTCTCTGCACAAATAGTAAACTGGAATTAGTTTCTCTTGCTGATCCACATACTGGTGGGCTTGGGTTTCATGGTCTGTTTGAACTTAGCAATCGATTCATGGTCAGTGGTTGAGTGCAGTGTGCTACCACAGGTTTTGCATTTGCATACTGAGGAAGACTCAGTGATGCGGGTTTGCTTTGAATTTCTCCTTGCTTGGATGACACTGTCATGCTGGGATGTCTCATGAGCTGGATTTCCGCAAATGTCACAACATGTATTCATGAGACAATCATCAGGATGATGATCATTGAAGCCACATTGGGGGCAAGGAGGAAAGGGTTTTGCTCTAATCCTTTGAGCTTGTTTAGAGGTTGAAGCATTTTGATGACCAGTTTTGGTATGTTTTGCTTCACCGAGAGAACTTACATACTGTAAGTGATCAGCAGTTCTGTGATCATCCTTTTTGCAGATCATACAAAAAAGAATTTTATAGCAGTTGTCAGTGGTATGACTGGTATAGTGGCACAAATCACATTTCTGCTTGGGTTTGGTGCTTGTCTTTGACTTTGAGGAACTAGAAGAGGCTGACTTTGTTTCCTTGATTGATTCAGGAGCATTTTTGATGGATTCCATCTTTTCAGTCAGCTTCCTCACAAGTTCAGTTAGTTGCTGAATTTGGTCAGATTCAGTAGGGACAGCAGATGTGGAAGACTCAGTGGGTGTGGAATCCTGTTGGATTGGTTTTGTTGGTCTTTTCAGGATGGTTCTACCAAGTCCAGACCTTTCTTTAGGTGAGTGAGGATTGAATTGTAATGGAGTAAGCTCATAGCTTGGCGCACACTGAAGAGGTTTCAGGGGTGGAAGCGGTGCTTGAGATTCTGCTTCAGACTCAGAGATGTGTTTAGTACCATTGGGCACATCAGGGAGTCCAAGCATGCTCTTGAGAGCTTGACTCTCAGTCTCAAGAATCCTTCCAGAATCAAAATTAGGAAGCTTACTGTCAGGATTTTTCCTTTCAACCCAATCACTGGACTTGGGAGTTGACAACATATTGGTAATCATGCCACCATACACAAATGGTTTTGGACTTTGGTCTTTGTTATGAGAGTCAGGGAGATGATCTTCACCTATGACTCTCTTTTTGCTACTGGGGGCACCCACAGCATCAAAGACCCTTGGATTCTTAGCAGTCTAACTTTCAATGATTTCTTTTTCCTTTTTAAGTTCATCTTGAAGAGCTTGATTTCTTTTAACTAGTTCAGTGTTTTGAATCTGCAATGTGACAGCCTCAAGCTTGGCTTGTTTTAAAAGAAGCATTTCATCCCTACACTTGTTTAATTCAAGACTTAACTTGTTGTATTTAGAAAAAAGATTTAATCGTTGCTCCTCTACAAACTTAAGGTTTACATTGATATAGTTCATAAAGGACTGCCAATCTGAGTCATCATCCATAGAAAGTAAAATATTTACCTTCTTCATTGTGATATTGACCCATTCTCCATTCCTGGCATGATTCTTCTCAACAGCTAGCTTGTCCTCTTCAGAAAGAGCCATCAGTGCACTGACTTGCACCATTTCGTCGTCAGAGGAGACTGGCTCTTCATCCCAATCGAAGACTTCTGCAACTAGACCCTTGTTTTTACCCTGCACAGATTTAACATTGTTTGTTTCTGAGGGAGAGGCCTCAAGCAGTGCAAGCTTAGCCTTGGCTTTCTTATACTTTGCTTCATAATCAACATCTTTGATATGATCATATTTGTTTTGAAAATTTTGATGAGACTGATAGACTTTTGGTTGAAATTTGCTAAAGCCTGAGGACTGGTTTGACCCTGATGGTTTGTAAGAGGGTTCAGAAATTGTTTTTGAAAAACAGTCTTTGGCAAAATGACCTCTTTTGTGACACTTAAAGCATTCAGTTTCCTCATTGGCTTTAGCATTGGAAAAACCTTTGTTTCTTTTTATAAACCTCCGAGAGTTAGCAAGGAGTGCCCTTTCCTGAAATTCAATGTTCAGGTCATTTAGGTACTCCTCACTTGATCTCTCATCAGGCTCATCATCTGAATTTTCCTGAAAATCTTGAACCACACTGTTAGTATAAAAAGTAGTAGAAATTGGTGTTGAAGTGGTGGTCAGGGACTTCTTGACTTCCTGAGACTATTTCAAGTCAGGGTATTGTCTGTTGATGAGGTTTTCCTCATAGAAAAATTTCCCATAAATTTCAGGGAGTTCAAGATTTTGGATATGATTAGTATTCCTAAGTCCCTGAGAGAAGTTCAACCACTTTTCAGGGAGACTATTGACAAAACCAACATTGATTTCATGCTTGGATAACTTTACACCATCATTTGACAGTTCATTTAACAGAGTTTTGTAACGGGTGTAAGTTTGAGAAAGAGTTTCTGAGTCCTTAGCCCTGAAGGTGTTATACTCAAGTTTCAGGTCCATAATCCTGTTTTCCTTGGTATCAGATGGACCTTCATGACTATGGACCAAGTCATCCCAGGTTTTTTTAGCTGTACTACAGTTTATAACAGACTCCATAAAATCATCAGGAAGACAAGATATTATGATACATTTGAGTCTTTGATCCTGGTTGACCACTCTCCTCTCATCCTGAGTCCACTGAGCTTCAGGTTTAGGAAAACCTTCAGCAGTCTTTGGGACAAATGGACCTTCATTAATACACTTTATGTAGTAAGGTTCCATCCCAGTCAAATAGCAAAGCATTCGCTTTTTCTATTTGTTAAATTTACCAACTTCGAGTCTGGGGCAACAGCTGAATAAGCTCCACCCTTTTTGTCGACTAGTTGGGATACATCAATTTCAGCCATTTGGATCCTGATTTAAAAACGTTTAGAGCGGCTTTGAAAAAAGTTTTATAACCAGCCTTTGCTCTGATACCACTTGTTGGTCCCGTTTCACAATAGTATAAAACAAGTCAAAACGACTAATTGTGATTAATGACTGAAACAATGCAAGTAAAACACAAAGATTAATTTTTAACGTATATATTCTTTATTAGAAATGAATCTGTAAGATATAACTTTTCACATACACATCAAACCATAACACAAGGTGGCGTATTAGATGGAATTCTAGAGAGAGAAAGTTAGAGGTTTAGGGAACTTAGTGAGAGAAAGTGAAAGATATTATTATGAGCTCCAACTCTCTACCTTGGAAGGTAGAGAGTATTTATAGTCTTACATAACTCGCCACACTTTGGGCTGTGGATCAGGCATACAGTGGGTAAAGACCCGTCCGTCCTCCACGGTGTTACTTAACTAAATTACTACTTAACTTAAAAGAACTACGACTACGAGCTTTCTAACGATTACATATACTTGAGGTGACCGACTCTTTAATACTGGGAATTTCTAATTCCTAACAATCTCCCCCTAAGGGAGGTCACCTCAAACATGTACCAAAATTACATTGAATACAAATAGATAATACATTAAACATAGTTCTTGCATTCTTGATGTAGTCCTTTGTACTTGAGCTCGTAGTCATTGATTCTTCACAATGCATGTTTGGTTATTCCAAGTGGAGGTCTTTTACTGATCCACGTGATGATAATTTTGAGCCATCATTTGAGATCATCAGCAATCAACAATCTCTGAGACTTCCATTGTGGTGTTGTGACTTTGGGACCGACATGCTCACATTCTGGATCATGATATCTTCTCATCAGAGTAGCGGAAGCATTTGTTGAATCATGATATTGGCAGCAGCGTAGCAGAAGCATGGAGTGAAAATATCAGAGTCATTGATGCACTAATCATGATTTCTTTAGAGATGAATGTGTTAAGTGAGCATGCGGCTATGGATTGACCGCTTCATTCTGATCAGCTGCAAACGTCGGGCGTACCTGCATACAACAGTTAGCAACAAATCGCACGAAAGTGTCTTTGATCACTTTCGATGAATTGAGGTACACGGCCCACGGTTCCCCGTTGATCAGTACAAGTACTGCCTGTGATCAGGTAGGATTCCTAAGAATCTCCTTGACAGGGTTTCGCAGCTGTTCTAGCTGTTCTCAAACCGGAACGTCTCAAAGAAGACAACACGGAGTGAGTGAACCAGCGAATTTTAAGTCCACTGATTGATGAAAAGAGATTTGAAAAACAATCGTGTATTGCTCAATAGAAGTTGTTTTTGCAATACACCGAAGGTTTTATTGAAAATCAATTATCAATCATAAAAATACCTTTTGGTTTGAAAAATGAGTACACGGTCGATGTGCTAAAGAAAAGAGTTTATAAGCACAAAGACCGGTTTTTCAAAGGTATCCGTCAATCCCTAACCTGAACCAGGATTGATTCAAGAAATTGAATCGCCCCATTGTTTCTGTTCAGTTGTCACATGGTTGATCTATATGATAGATCTCACATGCCACCTACCAGGAGCTTGTTTGATGTTGGCTCCAGAAGGCTTTCCATCTTCATTGTGAATATCAAACACATCACTCAGATGTTCTGGCAATACCACAAGGATAATGCGTAGGACTCAAGATATAATCTCTCTTTCCACATTGTGTGAAACAGAGAGTCTTCATTGAAAGTGTCCTAGTGAGATTAATTGATGATCTCGTGGCTCTAGACTCAATTTGTGCATATTTGGATCCTATAACGGAGACTAGGGAGAGGGTCTCCTTCTTCAATATCAACCATCTCTAAGAGAAAGTCGATAGATAATGTCGGTTCCCCGTGAGAATGAAACAAGCCCTTTTAAGAGGAACTTGAGTGGTTTGGAAAGTTGAAGTGCAGTGCGTCACTGGGTCCATGACGTCTTGTCTTCAATACCGATGTTACCATCAGTAGCATATGAAGTGAACCCGGTTTCTGCCCTAAGGTTGAATTAATGGAGGGCTATTTGTTTTCACCCTATTTTCATTCAATTCTTTTTAATTCTTCAACCCCTTCAGTGCTTACCGAGACTTCATAGCTATTACCTTGTTGGGTTTATTCCAGTACTAGCTCAGTCTTAGTCTGCACTCTTCCCATATCTCACTTTTCTCCTTTTATCATCATACCTAAGGACTTCTACACTAACTAGTGGATTGTCCCTGGGTAGATCCCTCCGGTTCTGGCGGATCATGGGAACCAATACCTAACCTTATCATCCTTATATCACCGTACATAAAGTAAAGTTGGTCGGTCAATTTGGTATTGTTCATCTGCCATTGGATCCAATTGAAAACCATTTGAAAATCAATTCAGATACTTGTGATATATTATCAAAGCATTTTGTACCTGAATAGTTTTTGATATTTTTAGAACGAGAACTCCCCCTCAACATGTGCATCAAGTATTTGAGAAATGTTAAGCACATGGAGGCAAGAGAAAGAATTAACTTCTTTGATTACAATTTTCTAAAAGATATCAACATCACTTCCCTCAACTGATCAAGTGGGTATAACATTTCCGGGAAGGATGAGGTTTCCATAAATTTGCTCCCCCTCAATATGTGCCTCGAGGTTTGAAAAGAGTTTTGCACATACTAGAGGGAACCTGCACATTGGGATAAATGATCACGTTTTAAATCAAAGGTTTTAAGATAGATGCTCCCCCTCAACATGTGCATTGAAAAATTGAAATCGTTTGTCACATGTGGGCGGGATAGCATGTACATCCTATTATAACCATTTACCTAATTATCAGTTTAAATCCAATTTAAATCACACATTCTCCCCCGATCACAATTATCAAATCATTTGAAATTTGTGATCTCGTATAGATTTAAATTGATTTGAAAGCTTTTAAGGAGAATTGTGACTTGATTGTGAAAGCGTTTGAACTGATAAGGGTCGGATTTTAAGACTTTAAACTCCATTTATAAATCATGCATGTATATCTTTTGAAAACAATTTTAATGCCAAATAACTTTTTAATTTAATTGAAATCATTCTCCCCCTCAATCAATGACGTAGGTTGTTGATTGAGAGATAGAGATTTTGACAAATAAGTCCTGATGATTATCAAAAATAGAGATTGAGTTATTTTTCAAAGCATTTAGTTTTCAGCAGATAGGAGTTTATAGAATCAGAGCATAAGATTTGAAAACTTGGTAAGATATGGCTCTGTTCTTTCTTTAAAACCGGGTTATTGCCTGAAGATGACAATAAACCATTTATTTTCTCTTTCTCTCAAAAATATTTTTGATTTTTTGATTTTTTTTTTTTTTTTTTTTTTTTTTTTTTTTTTTTTTTTTTTTTTTTTATAAAATTCGAGCAATATCTAAAGACCCGTGTCATTCTTTGAATGACAGCACAAAGACCGTAGATATTATCGAATCGAGAGAAAAATGACAAAAAGACAATATTTTTGAAGATTTTTCGAATTTTTCAAATTTTTTATGGATTTTGAAGGTTTTATATTTTTCTATTTGATTTTTGAATAGATATATACAAGAGATAGATGAAGATAGACCTTTACTCCTCGTCTTCCTCCTGAAGACGTTTGAGAGTTTCTGGTTGAAGGCTTTTCAAACCGAGACGTGGAAGAATAAACTCAAAACGTTCTCTTGGAAGAGCTTTGGTGAAGATGTCAGCTAATTGATATTCAGACCTCACAAAATATAGTTCCACCACACCTTTTTCAACTTGTTCCCTGATGAAATGATGTCGAATGTCGATATGCTTTGCTCTTGAGTGTTGAACGTTGTTGCATGAGAGAGCAATAGCACTTTTATTATCACAGTACAGAGGGATTTTGTTGAATTCAAAGCCATAGTCAGATAATTGAGATCTCATCCATAAGATTTGAGCACAACAAGATGACATGGCTATGTATTCAGCCTCTGTAGAGGAAATAGAAGTACTCATTTGCTTCTTTGAAGACCAGCTCACAAGCTTATCACCCAAAAACTGAGCACCTCCTGACGTACTTCGACGTGTATCTTGACAACCTGACTTCCTGGTGAACAATGTAGGATCAACTGCTCCTTTGCTGAATCCGGTTGAAAGAAGAAACTTTGAGAGTGTATCATACCAAGCCCTTGGAGCTTGCTTTAAACCGTAAAGAGCCTTCTTCAAACGATAAACATGAGTAGGATGCTCTTGATTTACAAATCCTTCAGGTTGGCTGACGTAGACGACTTCTTTAAGATCTCCGTTCAGAAATGCCGTCTTTACATCCATCTGATATACCACCATGTTCTTGCTTGCAGCATTAGCCAAAAAGATTCTGATTGCCTCGATTCGAGCAACTGGAGCAAATGATTCTTCAAAGTCTATACCCTCCTCTTGACGATATCCTTTAGCAACCAATCGAGCCTTGTTTTTCAACACATCACCATGCTCATCAAGTTTTACTTTGAAGATCCATTTTAGAGCTATAATCATAGCACAGTCTGGAGCAGGTACTAACTCCCATACATCCAGACGATCAAACTCATGAATTTCATCTTGCATAGCATTGAACCAGCTATCTTCATTCATGGCAGTTTTAACGTCTTTTGGTTCGATCTTAGATAGTACGGAGTTGAAGAAGCACCATAAGGCATCGGTTGCGAGTTGCTTCCGGGTTGATACAGGACGAGAGGGATTTCCAATGATGTTGTCTAATGGATGATCGTGAGTCCATTTTCTGAGGTGTTCATGTGGCATTTGTTGAGGAACTGAAGTAGCTGAGTCGATGTCTCCTGAAGAAGATGGTTCTGATGATGATACAGGAGTAGCGAATATGTTTTCAAATGGAGCATCTTCAGGAGTTGCAAAGGGATTAACTTCATCATTGGTGCCAGAAACATTTCCATGATGTACAATTGAAGAGAGATGATTTGTTGATGAGACTGAAGGATCAGCAGCAGGTGCTTCTTGACTTACAGATATAGAGACTGATGAATTGACTTCATTCACTGGAATATGAGCATCCTCTGTTGTAGGGATCAGCACCACATTAGTAGTAGACTCATACAGTTCATCAAACATGGGATCAAACAGTTTCTTTACATCATCTTCAGATGGAGGTACATATGGAGTTTCTTGAGAGGAGTTTGGAACAAGAGATGAACCAATAGGACTGTTTTGAAGTGCGGGTCCTGAGCTGGAGTGTCCAGGAGCCATTTGACCGGTCAGCTCATCAAACGTAACGTGAATTGTTTCCATGATATTTCGGGTTCTTTTGTTGTAGATTCGGTATCCCTTTTTGTTGGGTGCATATCCTACAAATATTCCAATGTCAGCTTTAGCTCTAAGTTTACCCAAGTCTTGACCCTCATTAGTTGGATAGCACAATGCACCAAACACACGAAGGAAAGATAGATTAGGTTTCCTGTTGTGGACAAGTTCGTATGGAGTTTTTCCATGAGTGGTGTGAATCAGGGAGCGATTTTGTGTGTAGCATGCAGTGGCAATTGCTTCAGCCCAGAGAAACATTGGAACCTTTGAGTAGATCAGCATTGTTCTAGCAGCTTCAACAAGAGAACGATTTCGTCTTTCAACTACACCGTTCTGTTGAGGGGTTCGTGGAAAACTTCTTTGATGGCTGATTCCAACGCTTTCATAGAATTCACTAAGTTGTTTGTTGACAAACTCAGTTCCATTGTCTGTTCTGATAATTCTGACAGTTTTGTTTAGTCTAACCTGCAGCTGTTTGATGAGTTTGATGATGATATCAGGAGTTTCATCCTTTGTCCTTAAGAACTTGACCCAAGTGAATCTAGAATAATCATCAACCACAACTAACACATATTTCTTCCCAAAGATATTCTGCACCCTCATTGGTCCACATAAATCCATATGAATCATATGAAGAACTTCTGTGACAGAGTTAGTAGGTTTGGGTTTATGGGCATACTTCTTGCTTTTTCCCAATTGACATGCTGAACAAAGATGATCCTTTTCATACTTTAGTCTAGGTAAACCTACAACTAAGTCCTTTCTGGAAAGATCGTTGATTGTGCCGAAGTTCAAGTGATTGAGACGACGATGCCATAACCATGACTTTGTTTTTGAAGCCTTTGATAACAAGCATATTGGTGAAGCTCTCATCATGTCATCGATAGAGATAGTGTAAAGGTTTGAGCCACGAGTTCCTTTCAACAGTTCCTTACCATTAAGATCTCTAACAAAGCAGGTATGTTTTCTGAAGGCCACTTCTAGATCAGAATCACAGAATTGACCAACAGAGAACAGATTATGACCTAAACCTTCCACATAATACACTCTGGAGATGACACTATCACCAACAACATAATCTCCATAACCCATAATAGCACCGAAATGATCATTACCAAATCTAACAGTCCCGATGAATTTGCTCACGAAGTTCATGAGCCTTGACCGGTCTCCAGTCATATGCTTGGAACAGCCTGAGTCCAGGTACCACAGAACGATTTGAACGATCTGCAGTTGAACACAGACAAGAATGGATAACTGGATATTTGGGATCCCCATGCAAGAATGGGTTCCATTTGGTTAGTAGCAACAGTTGGACCACCCACATCAGAAATAGAAGCATTCATATCAGACAGTGAAGGAATGGAATCATTGTGAATAGATGCAATACTAGTGTCTGTATTAGCCCTATTTACAGTGTGACCACTTCTTAAGGGAATAGTTCTACCAGTAGGCATCCATTTTCTAGTGGGCATTATCTGATTAGTCTTATGACCAACAGGTATCCAATAAAAGCCTATTCTGCTGAATGTTCTTCCTGTGGGTTTCCATTGTTTTCTAACTCTCTTTCGCTTTTGCCTTTTAGCCTTTTTAGCATGAATTTTAGCATTAACAACATTAACCGGACAATTAACATCATTAGGCAAAACATTAACATCACATTCATGATTAGAAACAGAATTCAAGCAATCATCAGTACAAGGTTTGCAAATAGCATCAGAATTCGAATTAATCACAGTACGCCTATGGCTAATACTAGAATCAACACGATTCGTTTTATTCGATTCAAACTTAAGGTTCCTAGATTGTTCTTCTACTCTCTTCCAGTGCACATTCTTAGCTTGAGAGGTCCTATTATTCCTTGTATTGTCTTGAGACTTTGACCTGCTCCCTTTAATGTCACTGATTACTCCTGTAGAGGGAATGGGAACATTAGTTTGTTTTACTACTCTTTGCACCACCTGTTTAGATGTGCTGGGATCTGAACTACATGCAGGTGCACTCAGGTTCACTTTCTTAACATTAGAGGTACTGAGATTAGTACTCCTAGAAGGCACATTTGAGTTCACTTTCCTAGTATTGACAGATCTAAAATCTGAACTACTCACTGGTGCACTACTCCTCACATTCAAACTATTGGGAATCGAGTGCATGTCATGTTTGGCCTTAGGCATTGAGCATGGAATCAAGGGGTTAACTCTCTCACCTAATGTCTTTGGGCATATAGTGATCAAACATTCTAAGATTTCTTGAGATCGTTTGGCATATAAGCATGCATGTCCAATTGCATTATCATGAGGTTTCTCTAGCTTATCCTCTTCAACAATCTCACGCAGGCATTCTAAGCAATCCTTAAGGGATGAGAAATATGTTTGAATGGCAAGTTTGTTGTTCCTTAGGTGAGGGGGGACATATGTCACAGATAAAGTAGATTTATTACCAGAGGGAACCTTAGATACAACATTCTCCGCATTGATCATTGGCATTTTCCCTTTTACCTGACTCTTCAGATTCTCAATTTCCTTTTGCAATGAAGTTATTTGTTCGTTGTTTTTGTTACGAGTGACTTTAATTGATTCAAACAACTCATTGAAATGACGTTTAACCTTTTCATTCTCTTCAAGGAAACTTTCGTTTTCCTTTTGTAAAGCATTTACTAGGTTTTGAAGATGAAACGTTTGAGAATTCTGAGAATCTAAAGAAGGAGGCATTTGGGAACCTGTCATATTGTTCGTTTGACCCTTTAATTGAGAGATTTGGACTTTCAACTTTCTGATCGTGTTATACTGAGCATGAATCTGTTCATCTCGTTTGTTTATTTGAAAAACTGCATCAAACTCTGGAACATCTGAAGATGTCTTGAAATTTGAAGTTTTGACATTTTCTTTGAGATGTTGATATTTTAGTTGTAGATTAAAATACTCAACTTCTAGTTTAGAAAGATGTTTAACCAAATTGTCATGATCATCCAGTTCAATTTTCTCATTAAGTTTAGAATTAGTTTTTTCAAGCTCAATGACACGATCATGGGAGACTTTCAGGGCCACAGATAGTTCATGATATTTGGAAGCATTAATAGAGCAATTTGAAGCAGTAAAAAAGACATCTTGAGCAACACATTCAGTAATAAGATTCTCATTCAATGTATGCAGGTTCTTCCTCTCGATCTCATTATATTTTAATGCACGCTCATAATCACTAATTTCAACTATTATTGCATCAAATTCCTTTTCCATCCCCTTAATGTCTGTTTCTATCCCCTTTTTAAGACTCTCAAAGTGATCCTTTAAAAGTTTAAAGAAGGGCATGACCTCAGTTAAATAACATTCTTTCATTTGTTCAAAACCCCTTTCTCCTTCAGTTATGCCAGTGGGTGTGATCCTTTTCTTGCAAGTTTTCTCAAAATCAACAAATAGTTGAAAAATAACGTATTGGCTAATTAAGATATTGCTTTTAGTGGCAATTGTTCTAGGAACAAGATGCATTGGTGTGTTAGGAGGATACACAGTAGCTTTAGGCATTTTCCAAAGGGGAGGATTTGTTTTTACAATATTTTCGGCTTTCTGCTTATCTAAATCCATTTTCCAGAAGACTTGTTCGGGAGTCAACAAAGTCTGAGGCTTAAACTTGTTTAATGCAATCCAGTTTTCCTTCTTATAATCATGAGGAGTGATATTTATGTTCTTCTCTTTGCATTTGGGGTCATCTAGTTTTTTGTTCATCCTTTCCCTAGTGACTTCATCTGATTTCTTATCTTCCTCCGTGCACTCAACGCAACTAGGTTTCTGCCTAGGCTTAAGAATTTCATTACCATCATAAATCACCTTTTGAGTATTTCTAGCCTTTTTGATTACCTCAGGATTTGGTTCCTCAACAAGGGGAATGCTATGCTTATCGCTTAATACTCGATGTTTGGTGACCATGTGAGCAGTCTGAATGGTGTTTCCTTGTATGTACAACTTGTTTTCAAGTTTGTTTTTCAAAGTTTTCAGATTAGAAAAATCTCTCAAGAGCTTTGATTCTTTTGCATTAAATTCTTGCTTAAGCATTTTCACGTTTTCTTGAAGTTCTTGTTTTTGCTTAGCTGTTTTAGAAAGTTTTTCTTGCAAAGAATTTAATTCTTGTTTCAATACTTCTTCTCTAAAATTACTTTTTCTAATTACTGTACGTACTTGGTCATCCATTTCCTGCTCACGAGTGGTCAACTCAAATTTTGCACGTTGTTCATAAATGGCAACACGTTCCTTATATGCATTTAGTTCAGAGATAATGGAATCATCAGGAGCACATGCAGTGAATTCATCAAAAGCATAGTCATTGTTGACTGCAGAAGATGCATCACTAGGTACAACTTCACTTTCACTTTGTTTCACATATTGATCATATGGGACAATATTGATATTACCCGTATTTTCAATATTTGATTCAAAAGTTTCGGTTGGTTGTACTTTGTCATGCATCTGTTGCACATCAGCATCATCATATAGCTTTAATACCTCAGAAATGAGTTTGTCCCTGGATGGGCCAGCTTGTGGTGAAGAAGAGATCTTGGAAGAAGCCATTGGAGAGATGCTAGCCATAAAGATTGTGTGTGCAGTAGGTCCATCATCTACATCAGAATCGTATGCATCACAGTCACCGACTTGAAAGGCATTTTGATGATTGTGACCTATCTCCTGAATGGGCTGCTCATCTACATCTGCATCATAGGTCTTGGCATTGCCTTCAGCAAGAAACAGCAGTTCCTCTTCATTCAAAGTAGCACCATTGTCCTGAGCTTGAGCCAGCAGCATCTTATCTCTGAAGTATTCGGCATTTTGTGGACGCTTTGGAGATGTGCAGTTCCTTGCAAAGTGTCCCTCACCACCACAGTTAAAGCATTTGATTGGCTTAGCATGACCTTGGTTACCATTTCTTCCTCGATTCTGGTTTCCAACATAACCTCTCCCAGCTCCACCTCTCCCCTGATCATACTGTCTTTCCTGAACTGGTTGCACCACGATCCTTCCATCTTTAACAGTGGCTTGATTATGTGGGTTAGATGCAGTTCGTAGGTTGTTGTTGGTTTGTGGGAGAGAGTTCATGTTTTGACTAATGAGTAGAGCTAGTTGATTAACGATGTTATCCACGCGTGCATCAGCATCAGCTTGTTTGAACTGAGGATCAGGGATGAGTTTGTGATTACCATTACCCAAGGGAATGACTTGTGATGCTTTGGTTGTGATTCCAATGTTTGAGTAGAAGGCAGTTGAATCATTAGATGAGCTTGTCTCTCCTGGGTTAGTTTTGAACTGATTGAGAATCAATTTTTCAAACATAGCATGTCTCTCATTCTGAAGGAGGAAGGCATAGAGTTGCTCATAGTTTGTATGCTTCAATCCTTTAGTGAGTTTCACAGATGTGACAAACTTGTGCCATTCGGGATTCATGTTGTTCACAAACTTTGAGTTCAACTGAATGTTAGGCATAGTCATCTTGATGTTCCTCATGTCATTCACTAACTTATGAAATCTCACATAGTACTCATAGACACTCTCGTCTGGTTTCATCTTGAAGTGCTCAAATTCATCATAGAGTTGGGATTCCCTGTCTTCCATAGTTAATTCTGAACCTGAGAGAAGCATCTTAACGTTATCCCAAACAGCCTTTGCATCAGTGTTATGATTGATCAGCTTGTAGATGTCTTTAGGAAGACCTTGAAGAACAATGTTTGAAGCCCTGATATCTGCATCGAATCTCTTTTTCTCCTCATTATCAAGCTCATTGTACATCTTAGGTCTGTCCATTCCGTAGACAGGAGTACCATCTTCATTAGTATCAAGTATGTCTCTAGTCGTCTCAACCCGATATGGTCCTTCATCAATGGATTTGAGAATGTTGACACCATTTTCCTTTCCAAGGCAATACAATCTGATTCGTTGAGCCCAAGAATCGTAGTCAGTTCTGTCAAGCATTGGTGGACGAGTATCTGAGCCAGCTGCTTGAACATCCTCGGCAACAGTGGAGATGACAGTGGGAATAGTGGGAATGTTGGTAGACATGTTAACAGATTATACGGGATTTTATGACTCTATGATTAAACCGGGAAATAGATTCTTTCACGGGATTTTACTAAATCAAGAGAAAACCGTAAACAATCACTCAAGTTGCTAGATGATAAGATGCTAACTCGCTACCACATAATGCACTAAGTCGCTAGAAATTAGTGCACTAAGTCGCTAACCCTTAACTCGCTACACGTCTAAGTCGCTAGAATCCCAAGTCGCCAACAGAAGAGCAATTCGCTAAGTAGTAACTCGCCACAGACTAAGTCGCTAGCCAAATTTGTGCAGTAATTCGCTACACAATTCGCTAGATATGCAAGTCGCTAAAGAGCAACTCGCTACAGACTAATTCGCTACCACAAGTCGCTAACCGTAGTGGAGATTCCACTACTTGTACTGTAACTCGCTAGCTCTAACTCGCTAGATTTTATAACTGTAAGTCGCTACCAAGAAAACAAGTCCGAGAGCTAATTCGCCAGGTTGAAAAACCAAATAACCTTCACTTTTCAATCCAAAAACAACCCAACCAAGATGATTCAAGCTTACCAAATGAAAACCTAAACACTTTTGATGATTCTAAACATAAAAGTACCAACAAAATTCAAACTTTAACACAAGAAATCAACCAAATGATGCAAAAACCACTAAACTTTTTCAAACTCAAAAACCACCTAAAAACCACTATAAATCCAAAGATGTGCAAGATATGATCTAACCATGGCTCTTGATACCAATTGTAAGATATAACTTTTCACATACACATCAAACCATAACACAAGGTGGCGTATTAGATGGAATTCTAGAGAGAGAAAGTTAGAGGTTTAAGGAACTTAGTGAGAGAAAGTGAAAGATATTATTATGAGCTCCAACTCTCTACCTTGGAAGGTAGAGAGTATTTATAGTCTTACATAACTCGCCACACTTTGGGCTGTGGATCAGGCATACAGTGGGTAAAGACCCGTCCGTCCTCCACGGTGTTACTTAACTAAATTACTACTTAACTTAAAAGAACTACGACTACGAGCTTTCTAACGATTACATATACTTGAGGTGACCGACTCTTTAATACTGGGAATTTCTAATTCCTAACAGAATCAAAAGAATACATTACCCAAGTGCTTGTAGAATAGCACTTGGGATTGAATGATAAAGTGTGGTAACTCCTCACTAAGCTCAGGCTGAGTCTGAGCACAACTACAAAGGAATCACTGAGCTATCTCAGGGGCAAAGTTGTATTTGGAGGAGTGAAAGATGGCTTGTGTGTGTGATTTACAATTAATCCACAAGCTTAAAATCTTCCACTCCATCTCTTATGTTATTTATACAAGTATGGATTTAACTTTATCCTAAAGGACAAAACTGAGGTTACAGTAAACACAAATATTGTTATATTCTGTTACTGTTTGCTTTGGCTATTTGGAGTAGGCGGTGAGGCTGTTTTCTTCAGAAGTGAATACTTAGCTAGGCATTTTGCTATTCAGGGAAAGTTTGACTTTAGTAGATAGGAGCTTTATCTTTCTTTTTCAAACATTTCCCACCTTGTCCCGCCCATTCTTTAGTCTTCTTAGCCTTCACTCTTCATCTTCAGTATTGTCTTCACTGGCAATAGTTGGTGAGGAGTTTGAGGGATTCAGTGAGTTATTTTCATCACTTACTGAATCCACTATCTTCTTCTTGACTCAGTCTTCACCCGATAAGTTCCGCCTTACTGAATCCACTATCTTCTTCTTGACTCAGTCTTCACCCTCAAACACTGAATCCCTCAAACACTTAGGTTATTTTCTATTCAAATCCTAGACTTAAGGGGTTTGGGTATTTACTGAACCCAACAAGACAAATGTCATTACCGCAGAGAAACTCAAGGGTTGACTCATGGCGTTTAGTGTTCTTATTTCAACTATGTGGGAGAAGAGATGGAAGAGTTAGTTTCTGGTGATAAAAGAGGTACACAAGTGTGTGATGATTTCTATGTTATCGCAATCATCAAGGGAGAGAGATTGTGTACATTGGGGACGCTCAGCTGTTTCACTTGAGAGCTTAATCAGTGATTCAGTGATAGATCACTTATTCTGGAGTTGACATCCGCAGAGATAATCAGTGATTCAGCCTGCTACTTCAATGTTATCGGTTATTCTCTCTTTGGGCATTCGGGTACTTCGGGTTCTTGAGCTTCATACACTTTCTTCAGGGGAGAGAAAAGTATACTTCGGGGTTATTCTTTGCATATCGGACTTAATTTGCTACTTCGATGTTATAAGTTTCTTTGTCTTTGGGTTTATGTGTATTCGGGTTCTTGAGCTTTATTCTAAGAGACTGACTGCATCACTTCAACTACTTGAGGGAAATGGTCTCTTGACAACTTTTGGTATTCTTTGCTTCAGACTTCAGTGGAAAAGAAATTTGAGAAGATTCATTTAAGCGTGGGATGATACGTTGCTGTTCTATCTTGATGATATAACCCCGAACGGAGAATCTCGATGATCATTCTTTAAAAGGAGAAGCAAGATCGATGATAACGGTGTGCTTCTTTGTGCACATGGATAAGGCAAGATTGAAAGAAGCTTAGAATCTGCTCAAGAAGAAGATTTTCAGTTTGGGGGGAAGCTACCAAAGTCTCACTTTTAGAAGGTTCAATTTCTCTCTTCGATTCAAGAGCCTTGGAAGCTTTGGTGGTGAAAGTTTAAGAGATGATGATTTCTATCTTTTACAACGGGGTTGTTCGATATCCTTATCTCGGTACTCGTATCATCATCTTCTTAAACTATATCATCTACTCTATCTGTGTAAATATTTATCAAAAATCAAAATACAAAAATAGAAAACCAACAAAAAGAAAATAGAAAAATATAAAATCAACAAAAAATCCATAAAAATCAGAAAATTTCAAAAAAAAATACCAAAAATATTGTTTTCTCAAGACATATCTTCTGGTATCGATAACATCTACGGTCTTAGAAATGTCATTCAATAATGGCACGGGACCATAGATGAAGTTCAAGCAGGAGGTGTAAATATTTTTTTCAAAACATGTCTAAAACTATGACTTGCAGTTATTTCAGACTGTAACCCGTGCTTAAACCATAGTTTGCTATTATTTCAGATAGCAACCCGCTCTTCAAAAGAAGGAAAGTGCTGCGCTAAACCAACTTTCAAAAATTTCGAGCACTTATCCTAAAACGAAATGAGGAAAGCATGTCGTCAAAAGGACTGTTGTTCCTATTGAAATATGTTTCTTTCTAAAATTCTTCAGAAAAATATATGTTTAAAAAATGGTGGAAAATGAGTTGCATGAAAATCAATCAGACTTGGAATTATCATAAATTTGCAAAACTCAATCAATGACTTCAGCATGGTTAAAACTTTTTATGAAATGAGTCATTGATTGAGGGGGAGAATGTTTTCAAATCTATATCATCTAACGGGCTTATCTAATTATCCTACATACTTAACAGAAAAAGATGTTTTCCTAGGTTGAAGGACTAGGAGCATAGGATATAATTGTTAGGATTAGATGATTAGAGATTGATGAACACATTATTCTCATGCCTTTGTATGATCTGATTGATATGTTGGATTGACTTTTATTAGTCGATTGTTGTTTGGGTGATGTTGACCACCATATATCTGTCCACTAACGTATGCAGATAAAATGCAGGGCCGTCTCGTGGTTTTTGGAGGCCCTGTGCTATAATGAATATTTAGGCCCCTTGAAAAACACGAAAAATTTACATATATGTAAAAAACAAATTCAAAAAATATAAAATTCCATCGAATATTAAATAACGATGTTTAACAAGTTTATTTGTATTACACCTGATAGTTCTGATAGTATTAGAACGCATTTAAAGCTTTTTTAGAACTTTTTTTCAAACCTGTGTTGAGACTATTTGGGCTTATTTAGAAACAAAACTCAAACATTAGGAAAAAAATGTAAAACCTAGAAACTTTAGGGTGCAAATTCAAAACTCAAAAAAGCAGTCTTCTTCTTCAGCGGTATACAACCTCCATTAACCTGTTTTCGCCAATTTAATAAAACCACTTAATATTTAATTTAGTTTCGGTAAAAATCATTGTATCTTATGTTTTAGAGTATATTTTCATCAGATTATCGTCAAAAATCCGAACTAAAACATCACTACCGTTCAAAATCTTGAGGCCCCTCGAAATTAGGGGCCCTGTGCGGTTGGTCACTCCGCACATGCTCAAATCCGGCCATGATAAAATGGTATATAAGAATGTTCCCGATCCGGATCCCACAAATGAAGAAAGGGTAACTATTTCTTGGGTCGACAACAGAAGAAACGGAGCTTAATTGGATCTCTCTATGGATAGTTGGCACGATAGATGCAACTTCAGAGGTCTCACTACATCAGCAGATGGTTTCTTTCATCCTCTCAGAAACAACAGATCCAACTTGTTATTCTTAACCACCTAACGTATCTTGTGCAGGAAAAGTAGTGGATACCATTTTTGATTAAACAATTTTAAAATTATTGTTTATGAAAATGGAAAATTATTGTTTGAAAATAAATTGAACTAAATTTTGGAAATCTACCGGACTTCATTTTTATCAAAACTTAAGTCACTCAATCAACGACTACGGTCATGGATTAAGGGGGAGAGTGATTTCAAATTAAATGATTTTCAAACAATATTTCTTCAAATAAGTCCAATTTGTACAAAATAAGTGGTGATCTACAGATTTAATGTTATGTCATGGTATGATTTTTCTTTAAAAACAAAGATTTTTCAAAATGAAAATTTTTCTGTTCTTGTTTGGTTGTGAAATTTTTTATTTTACTTAAAGATCTCTTAAAACTATCATACCTGACACTAACAATCTTTAATATCTTAAACTGATCCATATCAATTATTTTTCAAAATTAAATCAAGCCACGTCTTTCCCCCAAATTTTTCTAAATGATTTAAATCAATAGGGATCACAAATCTCAATTGGTTTGAAATTTTTGATCGGGGGAGAGATCGTGATTTAAATCTCAAATCGGTTTTAAAGGGTGATTGTTTCAAAACCACTCCTTCCTTCATGTGCCAAACGATTTCAAATACATGATGCACATGATTGAGGAGGAGCATTTATCCAAAAACCAGCAGAGAATTTAAACCATGCATATTTTCTCCCATGTTTTCTAAAACTATTTAAATCACTTGGGATCCAAAATCTAAAAGGATTTGATATTTTTGATCGGGGAGAAAATGTGATTTAAATATGAAATCTGATAAAAAGATGATCATTTTGATTCAAATGTGCAGGCTGCTCTCCCATATGTGCTAAACGCTTTCGAATCTCGAAGCACATATTGAGGGGAGCATTTCAAAAGAAAATAAACTTTCAAGGTACAAAGATTTCTATGTTTCAACATATGTACCTTGATTGATTTTCTAATGATTTCTTAATGCCAAATGTGATCGTGGAAGTTCTTAAAAAACCTCATTCCTCTACGTGTTAAATGATTTCAAATAACCAACGCACATTTTGAGAGGGAGAATTTACCAAAAAAATCATAAGGCTTTTTCCATGGAAATTGTGATCAATAATATACTTCAAAGAACTCTTGCCTCCATGTGCGAAACAATTTCAAAATTATATGCACATGTTGAGGGGGAGCATTTCTAAATGATCAAAACAATTAAGGTACAAAATTCTTTGATATTATATCACATGTACCTTGATTGATTTTCCAAATGATTTTTTAATTGGTTTCGAGAAGGAATGAACTGTACCAAAAGATCGACCATCTTACTTTATGTATTTGAGTTATAAGGATGATAAGGTTAGGTATTAGTTCCCACGGTCCAGCCAGAACCGGAGGGATCTACCCAGGGACAATTCACTAGATAGTGTAGAGTCCTTAGGTATGATGAAAAAAGGAGAAAAGTGAGAAATGGGAAGAGTGCCGACTGAGATTGAGCTAGAACTGGAATAAACCCAGCAAGGTTCTAGTTATGAAGTCTCGGTAAGCACTGAAGGGGTTGAAGAATGAAAAAGAATTGAATGTAAAAAGGGTGAAAAGAAACAGCCCTCCATTAATTCAACCTTAGGGCAGAAACCGGGTTCAATTCATATGCTATTGGCTGTTACCAAGGTAACACCGGTATTGAAGACAAGACGTCATGGACCCAGTGACGCACTGCACTATAACTTCCCAAGCTACTCAAGTTCCTCTTAAAATGACTTGTTTCATTCTCACAGGGAACCTACATAACCTATCGACTTTCTCTTACAGATTGTTGATATTGAAGAAGGAGACCCTCTCCCTAGTCTCCGACATAGGAAACCAAAATTCACAATTGAGTCTAGAGCCAAGAGATCATCCACAAAATCTCATTAGGACAGAAAATTAATGAAGACTTACTGTTTCACACAATGTGGAAAGTAAGTATATATTGAGAGTCCTACGCATTATCCTTGTGGTATTGCCAGAACATCTGAGTGATATGTAAAAGTATTCACGATGAAGATGGAAATCCTTCTAGAGCCAGCATCAAACAAGCTCTTGGTGGGTGACATGTGAGATCTTTTCTAAAGATCAAACTTGTGACACCTGGATAGAAACGATGGGGCGATTCACTCGTGAATCAACCTTGGTCCATAAATGAATTGACGAATACTTTTGGAAAAACCGTTCGATGTGCAAATCTTCTTTTCTCTAGCACATCGAATGTGTATTCATGTTTTCAAACACAAAAAGTATTTCTGATTGAAAATTGATCTTTCTCATAAAACCTTCGTCGTATTGCAAAACTCTTTCTTCTAAGCAATACGTGATTGTTTTCAAATCATTTTTCATCAATCAGTGAATCTCAATTTGCTGGTTCACTCACTCTGTGTTGTCTACTTTGGGACGCTCCGGTTTGAGAATGGCTAGAACAGCTGCGAAACCCTGTCAAGGAGATTCTTAGGAATTCTACCTGATCACAGGCAGTATTTATACTAATCAACGGGGAACCGTGGTTCTTGCAACTATATTCAACGAAAGTGAAAAAAGACACTTTCGTGTGTTTTAGTGCTAACTGTTGTTTGCAGAAATATTGGATGGTTGCAGCTGATTGATATTGAGAAGTCAATTCACAACTGCATTCTCACAGCATTTACACTTAATTGAAGAAAATCATGACCATCAAAGACATACAACAAAGATGCTTCCGTTACTCTGATGAAAAGATGTCATGATCCAGAAAGTGTGAGCATGTCGGTCCAAAAGTCACAACATCACATGAAGGCAACACAATAAAGGGTGATCCAGAGATTTACTGTGGCTGATGATCTCAAAGAAAGCTCGAAGATCATCAAAGATGTGGATCAGTTCAAAGACCTCCACTGAAAGTACAAAACATTCGGACTTTGAAGTATCACTGCTAAAGCAAAAAGATTGCAGAATTGAAGAATTAAAGTCTACGAGCTCATAATAGAAGACAAAATAGAATGCTAGGATTCAAAATATAAATCATGGGGTGACCTCCCTTAGGGGGAGATTGTTAGGAATTAGAAATTCCATAGTGAAGTGTCGGTCACCCCAACTATTGTCTAGCATATGTTAGCTCGTAGACATATCGTTATTTACTATTCTATTAGTTAGTTATTAGCTTAGTTTAGCTTAGTGTAGCACCGTGGAGGAAGGACGGGTCTTTACCCACTGTATACCTGATCCACAATCCGACAGGAGGACGTATTAGTTGTAACTATAAATACCCCTACATCCTTGGAAGGGGTGGTGCTTCTAATCTAACCTTTTCTTTTTTGTTTAACTTTCTCTCACTATATTCACCCTCTCATCTCTTTCACTCTATAAGAGAAAGGGGCGTGGCAACTTGCCCACTTCTCTTAATTTGGGCCCCACGTGTGCCACCTCACCGCCACATCACTTCAAAACACTAACTAAAAAATACCCCCAATCACAACATACTCACTTCTCTTCATTTGGGCCCCACCCACACTAATTTGATTTCTTTTCCATATTTTCCAAACACAATTAAATTCATTTCATTCTCTTAACTAAAAATAAAACTACAATACGCAAAATTAAAAAAAAAAAAACATACGAAAAAAAAACTTACGGTAATAAAATAAACCATACGAAAAATACATAAATCCTAAATCCTAATCTGAAAACTCTTCGTCCGCAGGATCAAACGCGGGAGGTATATAATTCTCGAGGCGAGACAAAGCTTCCTCGTCTACCGGAGATCCCTCACCGGAGACTCCTGGATCATCATCTTTGTTCACCCGATAGCTCCAATTGACTTTGGTGTTGATGTTGTTCGTTATCCGTTGAACACACTTCCACAACTTGCCAATAAGTTCGTCATCTCTGCGGGCTTCCTCCTTCAGAAATTTCTCGATAACACCTTTTCGTTCAGTGCTGATGTCGTTGCAAGTCTTGTAGCTGTCTCTCATCTGCAGCTTCTCATTCCTTTTGTCCTCAAAGTATTGGATGACGCGTATAATAGCGTCTTTTCTAGCCTCATCATCGTTCTCGCATTGATTTTGAACGTACGTTCGCATATCAGTAACGGAATGAGGGAGACGACAAGCCATATGTTGCGTAAAGAGAATGTGAATTTTGAAATTGAATTGTGTTTGAGAAATGTGAATTTTTTTGGGTAGATATTGGTTTATATTTATAGAGTTGTTTAAATGTTATTGAATTTGAAAAGTAAATGTTTTTGAAAATAAAAGTAACCGTTGAAATCAAACGGTAGTATTTGCATGTTGTCGTTTTCTTCGTCTTTGAAATGGCGAAAACCAAAGTGGCGAGGCACAATGGTATCGTGGCGAGGAAGGAAAAAAACTGGCGAGTTGCCACGTTTGATTCGGCGAGCCACAACGGAACCCACACCCCTTGCTCTAAACATGGCTTACTTGTTATTTCACCATCCTAGACCACCCGAATCATCAAACAACATAATATGTATGATCCAACATCTAATTTGAAATTTTATAAACTATTGTGCCAATTATGTAAATACCTAAAAACTATATGACAAGTATTTAAAATAATACTTTTGATTTATTAAACTTACATTTGGAAAATACAAAATAAAACCTAACTTAGAAATTAACATAATAAATTAAATACAATATATGTATACTTTCCTAATTCCTATTCTAGCTACCAAATTCGGCCCTGATAATTCCCCTCCTCCTAGTTTATATCCAAACTATGCATTGTGAAGAGATAAGACCAAAAATATAATGTTACCATATCATAATTGATTCGGCTTTAAAACCTTTCCAAATAACTAAAACGCGTTACTTTCTTTTTTTTTTCAAGTATACGGTTTTCTTTTCTTCACGCTCATTCGAACCTTACAGCAAACACACACAAAGAAGCTGCAAAAATTCCTTGGCGATCATATAATTCGAATTCAAGAACAGGAGAAGAAGGTGGTATTAATTCGTGTCCTATATTGTTACTTATATCCGAATTGTTTTCTTCAAAGGTAACCTTAAGGGTGTGTTTGGTACAGAGAAATAAAGCCAGGGAAAAGGAAATGAACTAATTTCTCTTGTTTGGTAGGTTGAGAAATTAAATGGGCGGAGAATTTCGAATTGTCAGGGAGTTCACTTCTTTGTATTTTCTTAACTTTCATTTTCACTACTTTTAGTTGGGAAATGAGAGAAATGAGAGTATTTTGTATAATTTAAAAAAAAATAAATACATTTTTAAAAATATTTTTTTTTAAATAAATTTTTAAAAAAATTAGTTTTTTAAAAAATAAGTTTTTTTGAAAAATAAATTTAAAAAGAAATTAAAAAAATTATTTTTTTTAAATAAGTTTTTTTGAAAAAAAAATTAAAAAAAAATTAAAATAATTTTTTTTAAAATAATTAAAAAAATAATAAAAAAAGTAAATAAAATTTAAAAAATATAATTTTTTAAATATTTTTTTTTAAAATAAGATTAAAAAAGTAATTTAAAAAAAATAATTATTTAAAAAAAAATTAATTTTTAGAATTGTTATTTAGAAAAAATATTTTTTTTTTAAAATAATTATTTAAAAAAAAATTAAATTTTTAGAGTTGTTATTTAAAAAAAAAAAATTTAAAAAAATCAACGAACAAATACATGTGAGTCTCATATGACAAAATGTTATTTATTTATTTTTTTTCATTTCTCGGCTTAATTCTCTGTTGTTACCAAACATTAGAATTGAACAAAATTCTATACTGATTTCTATTCTCTGCTTCATTTCATTTCTTTGAAATTCTCTCTACCAAACGTGCCCTAAATTGATCATTTATTTTCCTCTTTAATTCAAACACCATGTAATATATGTATAAACAAGTTGTTAATCATCATCTAAAACATAAGGATATGTATGTAATCATCCGGATTATAAGTGTGTAAATAAACCCTAAAACTAGTTACATAAAATCATAAAAACCGTTAAATATATGTGCTATGAATTCGACTCATATATATTTTAAATGCTGTTTTGTTAGGCTTAATATGACGGGTTTAATGTGATTAAAATTTGTGTAAAACCTAGGGTTTAATTAGGGTTCATATGATTTGGGAAAATAATTAAGTTAGGGTTTTTTTTGGGTGATTGCGAAAAACTGTTTTGATAACCTGATTTGTACAAGCCATAAGTTGGTGATTAAGAGGTTTTTTTGCAAGTTTCTGAATTCTAAAACTTAATTTAGGTTGTTGTATACTTACAAGTCTAATTTCATAATTTTTGGAGGTCGGGAAAGTGTATTTTGAATTTTACAATATCAAGTGTCAAAGCTGAGAAAACAGGTCTGAAATTTAGTTGGATTGTTTGATTTTTCATTTTCAAACCGTAAGAAATTGGGAGCTCTCCTTTTACATGAGTGACATTTAGGATATAAATGAATTTTAGGGATTTTTGGGAATTTTTCCTAGGTGTCTAAACAGGTCTAATAAGCGTAAACTTTTGAGGTGTATTTCCTGAACACTTTCTGGGCAGGTCTGGAAATATGGATTTTTAAACCATACTTAAACTCTGAGATAAAATCCACCAAAATTTGTGAAACTACTTAACTAATGTAGGAACCTCTGGGAATTTCCTTGAAATTTTTGGAATACTTGTAATGGGTTTAAAAATTCGTGTAAAATTGGTCCAGATGTGAAGTTAAGAAAATAAAAGATAAAAGGATGATACCAATAAGTAAAACACTTATGAATGCATAAGAAGCTTATAAAATGAATGCATTGGTGATATGTGAGTGTATTTACTGTAGATCTTGTGAAGAGGGAGAAGTGATTGGCTTTGTGTGCTTTGCTTCTCGTGCACACACTTTAAGGTACAGATATTCCGTCATTTCAGTAATGACACTTCTTTTCTCTCATGACTTGTCCATTTTGATATTCGATTCGTATTCCCCTTTGCTTTGAATAAGGTACAAATATTCTGACCTTTCTTATAAGGTTTCTTATGATCTCTATGCACCTTTTGACCTTTAACTATTGTGAATTGTGAACCTTTGCTATGGACCTTTGAATTGTGAACCTTTGCTATGAACCTTTGAATTGTGAACCTTTGTTATGAACCATTTGATTGTGAACCTTTGATTTTGCTATTTTGATGACTTAGACATTTGCCAAACTTTTGACTTTGCTTTTACTCTTCAGTTGGATACCCGAGCCAATTTATTTCCTATCCATGAAGGTAACATGGTCGTGTCATTGATACACCAATGGCATGACTCTAGTGTGGTTGAGTGATGTTCCACACCGTCCCTTTTGTTTGATATATGATTATGAGCTCAAGAAAGATATGTTTGCCCACTATGATTTGATTTGCAGGGGCGTATGGATGCATCATAGATTTGTTTTGTATTGATATTGCTACATTTGGTTTGGTGATTGATGTTGTGTGCAATACACGTCCTTCACATTTTGAGAGCTAGCTACTCCATGGTTACTTTGACATGATATGGTTTGATTGGTTTGGGCTCGTGGTAGATTTCTGACGTTCTTATTCATTCGTTGCTATACCATACTTTATCCAGTTCTCCATTTAATTATACATTCACTCAGTATACTTATGTGATTCATCCGACTACCATACTATATTCCAGTTCATTTGACTTACTATACTCTCCCTCCATTTCGGATGGCTGCCAAGCTTATATGTCAGATTTCCACTTTATCCGTTTACCGTACTATTATATGATTATTCTATTCATCCGTTACCATATTGATATATGATTACGTGATTTATCTGTTTACCATGCTAATAAGTGATTATATGATTCATCTATTATCATGCTATTATATGACTATTTGATTTATCTGTTTGTTGTGCTAGTATGTAATTATTTTACTTATTCGTTTACCATGTTATACATTAGTTCAATTATTTCCGTGGGCTATGTTTATCGATTAGTATTCTTATATGCTATTTGTGACTACCATGCTTGTACTTCTGTTTGGTATTTTTCCGTTGCTTATGATATTTGTTCGGCATAGAAATGAATGCTACCTGACTTGTTGATATGCAATGCTTACACTTCTGTTTATGCTACCGTTTAATGATGGAATTTGGTTCAACTTATGTTATCTGTTTAGTTGACTCGTTTAGTTGGCCATGCTAAATTCTTGTTTAGTTACTTCATTTAATTATGATGTTCGTTCGGTATTCCTACCTGGTGCATGTGATTTACATGCTTATACTTCTGTTGATATTTCCGCTTGTTAGGATATTTGTTCTATTTAATAATTGTTGACTATCTGACTTGTGTAATTGCCATACTTACATCTTATTCAGTTGCTTCCGCCTGCTTATAGAATTCAGCTTAGCTTACATATGATTATATGATTTGTTGTTTTGCCATATTTATGTTTAGATGATCCGTTGGTTGATATGCTTGTTCACTGTTTGGTTACTTGTTTTGATTATGATATTGTTCGTCAACTCTTATTTGATTATGTTTCGGTACTTGTATGTTTGGTTATTTATATGTGCTTATATATGTTCACTAATGCGTTGCTTCGCTTTGGTCTCCTTTGATTTCTGTTTCTTCTGGATATCTGTTAATTTTGTGTTCTACACGTTCCTCATTGACTCATTGTGCTCATTCGTTACGACTTTGTTATCAGTCTCCTTTGTTTCGTTTTTATATTTTGATTATGTTAGCTTTTGTTTTGTTATATCTGTTCACTGGATTTTTAAGCTCAACCGCACTTTCTTTTTCATGCGGCAGGTACTTAGTAGGATGCTAGGCTTGATTGGCCGAGAGTAGGAGCATTGAGTGAACCGAATCTAGCTTCTCTATCTTATTGGACTCTTTTTGAAGATCATTGTTTTGATATTACATTTTTGACATATTGGATTTTATATTTTTCCTTGTAAGTCATTCGTTTATATGACCTGGTATTTTATTATATAAGACTTCCGCTTACAAAATTTTATTAGTATGTTCTGATATGACTTCATAATGTGACATTCGGACCCTTATCGGGTTGGGGTGTTACATACCATCTTAAACCCCCTTCACTACCAAAGCATACGAAACCCCCGTCTCTTTCCTTTCGGCTTGAAACTCCTTCGGTGATGAAACCATTGTCACCAAAGTCTTACTTTCCACCTTCTTTCCGGGAGAATTGACACATAAAGGTAACATAGCAATATTTTTCCCACTCCATTTAAACAAATACATATTTGACTTACCTTGGTGCGTAGCATCCATGTTATGTTGCCATGGTCATCCTAGCAAAACATGACATGCTTCCATATCAACCACATCACAAGTAATCAACTCATTATAGTGCTTCCCAATAGCAAGAGGAACCTTACAAATTCTGGTCACTTTAATCGTCGATCCCTTCTTAATCCACCCAATTTGATATGGATTGGGATGACGCTCGGTCGGTAGCTTAAAAGCTTTAACCAAGGCCTTAGACACCAAGTTCTCACAACTCCCTCCATTAATAATAATGGAACAAATCTTCTCTTTAACTAAACACTTAGTTTGAAAAATCTTATTGCATTGTGAAGAATCACTAACCTTTGGAGAACACAAAATCCGTTGAATAACACACGTCATTTGTTCCACTTCTCCATCTAATGGCGGCGTGTACTCAAGTTAATCTTCCTCTTGAAACGGCTCGTCACCAAACACTCCATCACTCCCAATCTCCGATGTATAGAGTGTATTCCTCTTAGGACAAAAATTCGACATATGCCCCGGTTCACCACATCTAAAACATTTGTCACCCATCGGTTTAGCATAAGGATTAGCTTTAGCCGTTTGAGCTTCCTTACCTTTGTCAACCCCACTTCCACTAGCCTTAGAATTCGTAGTAGTAGAAGTAGTAGCATTAGGGAGGGCAAGTTGGCTTTGATTGGGCCGACCCCCATAAGTACTTGAATTCTCCAACGTTGACCGTTTAAACCCAACTCCGGTTTTAGAAGCCAACCTCTCCGTTTTCATAGCTAAGTTTTGAGCTTGATCAACGGACCAAATTGACATCAAACTCAACTTTTCTTGAATCAAAGAATTCAAACCACTAACATACCTAGCCGCGGTTTGTTCCTTCGTTTCCCTCAAATTACAACGAGCTTGCAACCTTAAAAACTCACCCGTGTATTCGGCTACGGTCTTCTTCCCTTGAACACAACCATGATATTGTTGGTACAATATTTGCTCCACATCCGGAGGCAAAAATCTTCCTTTGATCATTCTTTTCATCCTTGGCCACGTGTTGATTGGATACTTACCTTGTCTCCTACGGTTTTCTTGTTCCTCGTAACTTATAAGCCACGATCTTTATTGCTCTTCTTCGGGAACATCCATGATGTCAAAGAACTTATTAAATTCATATAACCAATCTAGCACCGCTTCAATGTCAAGATTTCCAACAAAGCTAGGAATCTCGGCCTTGACCCGATAACCTTGTCGCTCACCATAACCTTGTTGACGGACATACCTTTGAACCACGTTCCTAGGTCTTGGATTCCTATCCTTTAACCCTACACCGAACTCCTCATAATCTTCCTCATCTCCTTCTTCATCCGAAGACACAAAGTCATCATGTCCCCAAACTTCTTTAGGAGATTGGTTACGTGCACGGTTTCTATTGAAACCCTCGTTGTTAGGACGGCTTTTATAGATACCATGTTCGTCACCCTCACGATTTGGATGTTTACCACCCTCGAGCGTGGATCAGATTTCTTCAAGAACAGTGGATAAGCTCTCGAATTTGGTCGCGAGATCGGTAATCGCACGATCCATGTCTTCCGTCGACCGCCCCCCACCACCGGTACGGGTTTTTTGTGCTTCTGCGCCGTTTTCCATCTAGGATACTAATAAGCTCTAGATGTTTAATAGACGAAGAACTTCTAAACCAATTACCACCAGGAATGAACCTTTCTCTGATACCAACTGACGTAGGACGGAAGCGTGTAACACAAAACCTTACAAAGATTTTAGCAAATCACAAGAATTTAGAAGACAAAGTCTTGAATTTTTATTAAATAACTGAATAATAAACATAAAACCTAAGCCCTATATTTATAGGGAAGCCAAACTTGGGGAACAAACTAAAAAAACTCGTCCAAAACCGACTCAAAAACTAAAATAGAAAACAGACCCGACTAACAGTTACGGCGTAATTGATCTTAACAATTACGGCGTAATTGTTTCACAGAACACAAACCAAAATTCAACAATAGTTACGGCGTAATTGACTCACAGACTAAACACCAAATTTTAATAAAGAGCTACGGCGTAATCTTGACTTTGGGGTTACGCCGTAATTAATCCACAGGCTACATCTTGACTTGTCGAAGCTTCTTGTGACTCTCGATGTGCTCCATGTAATCCTCCGCAAGTGCATTAATCCTGTCCTCATCATTTACTCGTACTATAAAAAGTGTTTTTCTATATTATTATCTTTTTAATGTAAGATCGCTTCTTTGCTTTAAAAACCTTACGCTCAAATCATTGATGACCAAAGTTATTTTTCTAATGCAAAATGTTTTTCAATAACTTTTTTGATAAGAGAATACCTTTGTTCAAATGTTCACCGGTGGCATTCTTTAAGTACTCAAGTATTTGATACTTAGGCCGATGCTAATGGCTCGGTCGACCCTCCCCCAACCGAACACCCAACCGCGTTCCTACCACTAGCCCAACCGAAGATTGATCGGTCACCCCCCAACCTATCATATGTTTCGGTTTGTCTGCCAACCGATTAAATTGGCACATATCCCCTTATTTTTTTGACCGTTGCATGATTCTTCCATTGTTTGTATGAAGAGATTCAAGCTTCTAACTTGTGGAACATATAAAGTCAACGAACCAAGATTTTCTAGATGGGCTTATAAATCTGTGTTTTTTTTCTTTTCTTTTTCTTGATGATTTTGGATCTAAAAGAAATGAAGATGGTGATTGGAATTGATATAGGGTATTGGTTTATTTAGATCCTTTTAGTTTAGATCTAAGATAAATGGGTTGTGTGTTTAAAGAATAAAAGGGAAAGTTGAAGAGGATGGTGGACACCTCTGGCTAGTGACAAATGGTGGAGAGATGTGACAAAGGAAAGTTGTAGGGTGATATATATTTGTGACTAGGCTCAATATATTTTTAGCTGGTCTGATTTATCTTAGTTGGAACATAAAGCAATCATACATTTAAAAGTGGTGAAAGACATACTACGGAGTAGTTAGTACATTTAAAAGTGAGTGCAGTTTTTTTTAGATGTGGTGAAAGACATATGTAAATTTTATTTTTGATTGTTATGTTTTTAATTATGAATAAATTTTTAGTTAAAAAAAAAAGTTACGGTCGTCATTGCGGTCACCACTAGCAAGTTATGGTTGAGTGTAGTCTTGGAGAGAGAAAACTGATGTGGCGCTGATGTGGCAGCGGGTGACCACAAATATTATGGTTGCCATTAGCATTGGCCTTACTTCGTTTCAAAATTATTGTCCGAAGACAAAACACACGGAGTTTAAGAAAATCCCACTAAGTAGTACTCCGTACTATTTTATAATAAAATGACACTTAAGCCCTTTTATTATCAATACTATTAGGGTATTGATTGGTACACTCACATTTGTTATTTGTACACTCAAATGTACAAACCGGTAAATCTGCATATGATAAATGTTCAACTGCTTAATGCACAGATTTGAGTGTACAAATAAGAAATTGGAGTGTACAAATCATTAGCCATACTATTATTATTGCTAGTTAATCTAAACTAATCTAAATATTTTGCCATCAAATAGATTTCCCACCAATAAATTTAAAATTTGAATGCCATCATTAAAGATAATGATGGCGCCATATCACTAAGTATCCAATTTGTACATCACAAAATTTGTATCCTTCCAAGAAATGAAATTAATAATACTACTCGTATATCTCTTCGATAATTAAAATTACCAATACTCATTTTAGATTGCTTTACATTTAGTATTGATACTACTAAATGGAGTATTTAAAAAATGCATTCACTAAAAAAACACTGCCGAAGTCTAACGTATATACCAATCTTTATTGCAAAAAAGTGTCAATGGGGTATAAAGTTTTGGGTCCATAAATATTGTGGCAAGACAATTTGGTGTATGCGAGCGTACCGTGAGTCGGACTTGGCACAAAGCTAAACATCAAGTCGAGCAAGGATCAACGGTTGATTTATCTTTGAAAATGCCAAATGTTTTTGGACGAAAAAGGAAACAAATCGATATAAATCTTGTTTCGGTGACTCCGTTAAGGTGTCGAACCATTATTCGGTCTCTTGCAAGTTTAATGGATGTTTCAAGAGCAACTATGCATAGACGAATTAAAGAACGTGCACTTAGACCACACACAAGTGCCATCAAGCCGACTCTCACTTCCGAGAATAAAAAACGAGGTTAAGATTTTGTTTATCAATGATTAATCATTCGTTGTCAAGTTCGAGTCCCAAATATCATGATATGTTTAATGTTGTTCAGATTGATGAAAAATGGTTTTATATGTCAAAACCATCGAAACGTTATTATCTAGCTCCCGACGAAGATGGACCGTTAAGAACATGTAAAAGCAAAGCGTCTATCACCAAAGTCATGTCTCTAGCCGTGGTCGCACAACCAAGGTTTGATGAATTCGGAAATGAAGTGTTTTCCGAAAAGATAAGTATTTCAACATTAGAACCCGCTAAGCGTTCAAGTAAGAATCGTGTTGCGGGAACATTAGAGACAAAACCTATTTTAACGGTAACTAAAGATGTAACAAAGAAATGGTTGATAGACAAAGTATTACCGGCTATTAGAGCTAAATGACCGCAAGGTCACGAGGGTCCAATATATATTCAACAATACAATGTGAAACCCCATATTAATGTTAACGATAGCGAGTTTCTTGAAGCATCATCTCGAGATGGTTTTGATATTCGACTTCGATTTCAACCTCCGAATAGTCCGAATTTTAATGTATTAGATCTTGGATTTTTTAGAGCAATCCAATCACTTCAAGAACAAGAGTTATTGGGCACAATCGATGAGATAATTATATCCAAATCACAATTAAAAAAGACAATATATGAGATAATTCATCCATTACAATCAAAAATCACAAAAGAAACATTTGTCCAATATATGCTACATATCATACACAAGTTCTATCCGACTGCCTAAAACGAAATTTCAATGCAAACTCAACAAATACAATGGCCCTATTATCAAAGCGTAATCGATCGCAAAATTATTATTTTGTCTAACATTGTATGCAACATACTTAGAAGATGTTTACGCGGGGTGTTTGTCTTTGCTTGTACATTTAAGAAACCTATAAGCTCATTTTTAATGACTTATGAGCTGATAGCTTATATAAGTTCATAAGCCATCAAATGAACTTACTAGGTTACCAAACTTTGAATAAGCTCATAAGCCAATCTAATAAGCTAAAAACAAACACAGAGTTGTCAATATTGTACTATGCAAACATAATAATGAGATAATCTACTACAATGTGCCTCGTCAGCGTCTTAACCACTGCTAGCATTACTAAACCACTGCTAGTGGTAGTGATTACCACTGCTAGTATTTGGTAACCACTGCTAGTACTTGGTAACCACATCTATGCTTAAATGGTAAAAGGCAAAATGATTGTGCAAATGCTAGCTGCAACAATTCATTCCTTAACTTCTTGATGTATAGATCCAAAACAAACACATCCTCATCCACAATATCACAGGCCATTGCATCTTCAGCCAGTTTCACTGCTGCTTTTTGAGATAACTGAAAGTTTTCTCCAACTCGCTGCAACTTTCGTGCAATATCTTCCTTCCCAATCATCACAAGGCAAGCCAACAAAGATTTGAGCTCGCGCGCTGCTCCACTTGCAAGTGACATCCCCTTCAGATGATCTACTAATGCCATTTCCTCATTGGGGCTAAAATAATGTTCGACCATTAAAAGAGATGTAAGATATGACCAGTAAGACGAAAGAACATTAGAGGTGGGAACTTGGACGTATCTACTAACGAACGGGTCAGGGAGGATTATGTTTATCTCTACCGAATAAATGGGTAATATCCGAGTTAATTAGTTTGAAACTAAGCAAGTTTATAAGTCGAAGGGGTCAACATTTTTAAATGCTTAAGACCTCCTAAATCATATTATTAGAAAATCCAGATTAGTATTTTGTATAATATAAGTTTTGTCATCATATTTAAAAACTAATTATCTGTATGAACATAAAGTATCTCTCGTTAAAGTTCAAAAAAAAAAATGTCTCGGGTCGGGTCAAGTCAGGTTAGCCAAACCCAACCCGTTCAGATCCAAACCATAAAATTACCTGTTTCAAACCAATACTTAACCCACCCATTTGACATCTCTAGAAGTATACTTCTATATTGTTAAACTAATTACCTGCCAGCACGGATTTTCCCTCTTTTCTTTTGACGTCTTAGCCCTTTTTTGCTAGTGGCACTTGAACTCATGGAAGCAGCAGAGCTTTTTCTTGACCTGGTCAAATATAAAACACTTAGAATAAGTACCCAATAACCTACTTATGCATCACTGAACTCCCCACAACAATAATGAATTGCATACAAACCAGTAATCCGCTAGACTAGATGAGCAAATATATATATAAAGGTTTAGTTCATACCCAGTGGTGTAAGCACTCATTCCACCGAAACTGTTACTAGCTTCTGAAACAGTATCATCATCTAATTCGTTTATCGATCTTTCATCTGCCTAAAGCTTAGCTGCAAGCAATAACTCCGCTGCCGAACTGCCAAGTACCGTGTCAAATACTTACCGATTTTCTCCAACCCTTCTTCATATTCCGTAATCATGATGGTGGCGAATTCACCAGCTCCAATTTTAACATCTGAGATCAAGTCCTCATTCCTGTGCATTAAAGCAATTCTCAGAGCCTCCTCCCATTCCCGTGCAGTGATCAAGAGGGTTTCCCAATCATTTGAAGTTCTTCACAAAGGTCGTGCGCCATTTGCATAATCTCTTCTTTTCCTAGCTTAATGAGACCGGCAACTGTTAGTACCCTGCCCCAATTATTAGAAGACCGATAAGCCTTCAAAGCTTTTTCTAGACTAGAGCAACATAGATATGTTGTAGCAGCATCCTCAAAGCATTTGATATTACTTAAATGATCTCCCCAGGCCTCACACACTTGCCTCCTTCTAATGGGATCAGTTAGCAACTGAAGTCCCAGAGGAAAAAGTTGAGGATTATTCTTCATGAGATTAATACAATCTTCAAAATAAGTATCACCAGCAGCAACAATGTGTCGAAGTGCCTTCTCATACCTCTTCAGTTTAAGGTCAATTCTATACCTGCTAAACCCATGCAAGTAAACAAAAATTAGATACAAATAAGTAGGAATATATGGCAATTAGATAATTACATTTAGTAACTATATTATCTATAATTTAAAAGGTCTATAAATAGGGATTATATGGTTGGTTTAGTATGCTTGTTTTGATTATTTCAATAGAAAAATCAGTCTGGTACTAATAAGTACCTCATAATGAGACTTGGCAAGACTTCCAATTCTTGAAGAAACGGTAGGAACTCCTTTGGGTCCTGTTGTGAGTTCAATGCAACAATAGCTGCAAGATTCAAGTCATAAAGACCCAAAGCAGCTTCATAAACCGCCTCAGTCTCCGATAGCCATAAGAGATGTTTCAAAGATTCCTCAGCAGAAGGAAAAAGTTTCTCTTAGGATCGTGGGAGTCTGATAGTTCCATCTCACGGATAAGTTTTACTCTCTCTAAAGCTTCTTCAAGTAATGGTGGATCACTTCGAGCCAAAGTAGTTAATAGGCAAAGCTCTCTTGCTTGGCTTTCTGCGATTTGTTCCTCAAGAGCTTTTCTCACAGCCAGTAGGACAGAGTTGACCTTAGAATCACTTGATTCATTACCAGTTTCTACATTTGTGTAAGATATATAGTTTTTGTACAAAGCCTCCATGACATTTTCACAAGGATTAGGTGTGTCATCAACGATTTGACCAAGCACAATATCCTGAATCTCAACAACAAAGAGGGAATCTTGTTTTGTCACAAGGATTAGGTGTGTCATCACTCGTCGTAATGGTTTAGTAATGAGATAATCTACTGCAATGTGCCTCGTCAGCGTCTTAACCACTGCTAGTACTTGGTAACCACATCTATGCTTAAATGGTAAAAGGCAAAATCTTTGTAATCACATGCTTTGTTAAAACCAAATCAGCATATCCGTACCAAATCAGCGGCAGCCTGCAAAGTCACATGATCACCCCATTCACCGACCCTAATTCACATCCAAATAGAGCAGAAACACAAGGTAAGATGGTAATTCATGGAAATGTAATATCAAATTACAAAAAGAGAAGCAGCAAAATAACTTTTTAAAAGAGCTAAACCTAATCCTAAGTTAGTTTTACAAAAGTAATTTCAGTATTAGTTTTTAAAAAATCAGTTTTTAAAAGAGTTTTACTCCATTCAGGGGTGTTTGGTTTTGGCTCAAACTTGGGTCAAAACCCATTTTCACCCACTTTGACTTCATAAGTCAAAGTTGCTTTAAGGTTTTAAAGTAGTTTTGAAAGAAGTAAAATTGATTTAACAAGTTTTGTTAAGTTTTGAAAAAAAAAGTCCATATCTGTTCTGTCTCAGCAGCTTTTATGCCCAAGTGGCTTGTCTTTTAGATTTTTCATTTGCTTAATATGAGTCCTTATGATCTGATTTTTGGTATGCTTCTCATTCAGTTGGTCACCTAGTTAATGGTATTTTTTATAATTTTTAGTTTTAGCTTATTAGTAGCTTTTTAGGAGCCCCAAAGTACCCCCTTGGACTGAGTTGTTGCTTCACAACAGCCCCTACATTAAGCTTTTCACAGCTTATTTATAAGCTGTCCTAAGCTTTTCATAGGATCCCAAGTAGCTTAGGATTAGGTTTTATACACCAAGTTAACTTGAATAGTGATTTTTGCCTTGTTTGTTTTGTTACGTTGAATTAATATTAAACCACTGCTAGTGGTGCTAGTACTTGGTAACCACTGCTAGTGGTAGTGATTACCACTGCTAGTACTTGGTAACCACATCTATGCTTAAGTGGTAAAAGGCAAAATCTTTGTAATCACATGCTTTGTTAAAACCAAATCAGCATATCCGTACCAAATCAGCGGCAGCCTGCAAAGTCACATGATCACCCCATTCACCGACCATAATTCACATCCAAATAGAGCAGAAACACAAGGTAAGATGGTAATTCAAGGAAATGTAATATCAAATTACAAAAAGAGAAGCAGCAAAATACTTGGACATATTCTTCAGGTAATCACTATAAACCATGGGGACATATCCCTCATATATCTCTGAGTGCGATTTTAGCTATGGAAAAGAGAGAACAAAAGTTAAAAAGGAATACAACTGGTGCATAATCCGATGAAAATGATACCTACAAAACTTAACAATTTTGGACCAACCTGATCAACAATCTGTTTTGTGAATGCAATCCGAAACAATAATTGGTGGAAATGTAAAGGGAATGAATGAGAACAATAATTGGTGGAAATGGAAGAGACAATGGTATAATAAACAATTTAGTTAAAATTATAATTTTGAAAAATGTAAAAAAGGTACTAAAAGGTACAAACAGTGTACAGTAAAAAAGTTGCTTAAATTATTTCGCTTAAGTCGCTCAGCATTGGGAAGGAGCTAAATGTATAAAAAATATTTTAGTAACTTTGACTTTTTTTTACTAAAGGACAAAAAAAAAAATCGCAAGATTCTTAAAAAAGTCGTTGAGATTCGGTCGCTGTACTATCATAGCTGTAAAAGTCAGAAACAATAATTGGGTACACAATTTACGAAGGACACTTGTCAAGCTTATATGAAAAGTAAAAAAGTCGCAAGTCTCAAAGTCTATTTTGGAAATACCCAACTATTTTCCTAAAAAGTGTTGACACCTTGAGCAAAACATGCATTCTCATAATTACCCTTTTTTTTTATAAAGGATAGCTGTTTTATTGAGTTGAGGGTTAAGGTTTGGTCTTTGATATCATGTTAGATATCAAATAAACCCGTAGATATAATTTTATTATTAACTACTAGATACGCTAAACTCATAAACCAAGCTTGGACCTATTTATCATCGGTAATAGTTATAAGAGTAAATTGCAAAAATCGTCCTTGTGGTTTGGTCAAATTGCGCGTTTCGTCCTTGTGGTTCATTAAGTGCAAAAATGGTCCGGATTTGGCACTGTTACGTTCACTTTTGGTCATTCAACAGTGAAATTTGGCAAACCACAAAGACAGTTTTTGCAATGATGGAGGACCAAAAGTGAACGTAACAGTGCCAAATCCGGACCATTTTTGCACTTAATGAACCACAAGGATGAAACGTGCAATTTGGCCAAACCACAAAGACGATTTTTGCAATTTACTCTAGTTATAAGAGCACTCCCGTTCGTAACGCCGGAACGGCGTTAAACCCAAAAATCAAGCCCATAACGCGCGTTATTGCGTTATACCCGATGGGAGTGCAGACCTTTCACGCCGTTAGTCCCTGGGCGTTAAGGGACTAACGCGCGTTATTTAATAAAAAAAAAAAAAAAATTCGTTTTACCCCCCTAAACCATTTCAAATAAATTTTCACTTACACCCCCTCAACTTATTCAAATTCAAATTTAAATTGTACTGGTCAATTCTGGGCGGGATAAATTCAAATTCAAATTTTAAATTTAAAAATCAAATACGAGCGGGATTTATTCAAACTGAAAATCAACTCTGCCTATATATATAACTCTACCAGACACTATCTATAACACACAACACACACAAGTTACATACACAACTCACACACACAAAAATGTCTCGCAAAGATTTTTCTCAGCAATTCACCAGCCCAGAAAAGTTGCCGGAAACCAGCTTTCCAAATCCAAATCACTTGCCGGAAACCAGCTTTCCAAATCCAAATCACTTGCCGGAAACCAGCTTTCCAACTCTACAAGAACATGATGTTTACTCTACACCACCAGAAAATGTCTTTCCGGTGGGTTTTGAAAACATCCCGTACCTCCCAATTGTTCCTACTCCACCTGTGAACAGCCCACAGGTGGATTTTCAAAACCACCCGAGCGGTTTAAGTGAGGCTTCCCTCCGGCAACTGGAGCGAGATGAAGAAACCGTAAGGGAGATTATGGAAGAGCAGACACGTGAAGAGGCTGCTCGCCGTGAGCAAGAAGCACGGGAAAACTATTTCGACATAATGGAGAGTCGATACTTTAATGGGGAGTTTTATTCTCCGCCAACCAGTTCTGATGGTTGGGACTCAGATGATTCGTTTTTTTAAGTTTTAGTAGTTTTATTTTCGTCAGTATTTGAAGTCTTTTTTTTTTTTTTTTTTTTTTTTTTTTTTTTTTTTTTTTAAATCTCGTATTGTAATATGTTTTTAGTTTTAATGAAATGTTTGTTTTAGTTTAATAAATGAAGTGTTTGTTTTAGTTTAGGGGTTGAGATTGAAAATATGAAATATTATTGGTGTTATGGTGTTATTGGGATGTTATGGATGAGAGTGTTTTTTTGGGATGTTAATGTTAAATGTTAAAGCTGATGTGGCGCTGACGTGGACGGTGTTATTGGCGTTATGGTGTTATGAATGGGAGTGCTCTAATAGTTATACAGTTACTTTAATCGAAAAAGCTCAACAACCTTTTCAACTATTATCTATCCTCTATGTTAACGCGTTTTCTTTCACCATTTCATTACTACTATACGGTTTCACACACGAATGACATATCATTTCTTTAATTTATATCCATTCTCTCCATGTAATGTTTACAATTTTTTCCCATCAGGATCTTATGAATCCTATTACACATTTCTTTCCATTTTATGCAGAAAAAATAATTCCCATGTACGTGATAAGAAAGAAAAAACGCATATTTCTTTTCATTTCATGTAGAGAAATAAATGATTAAATTTCCATGCACGCGGTGACGTGATAAGCAAGAAACAAGTCAAGTTATCGAGTTTTTCAACACTAAGTTTTGTGCTAAACCGAAACTAAACTTTAGTAGCCCTTTCTGTCCAGTTTTGTGCATCTAAAAATAGTCAAAACATCATACTCCAATAAAAAGGCATGGTCAAAACATTAGCATGTAATAAAGTAATCACTTACTCCATAATTAGCAAACATCATCACAGATTATCAAGTAAGAAAGATGATTTTCACACACTAGTATTTTATTTTAACATGTACAAGCTAGCAAGGAAGTATATCAATAATATACAAGTAACTGATGCATAAAGTGATGTATCCTAATTATATACTGAATGTGTCTAAATAAATTCCTACTAAGAGGAAAGGGTATGGTGTCATGTTGTTGCATGTTATTGTGTCAAATCAGTACCACATCAACATTTCACATTTTACATTCATGCACACAAAATACCTCTCCTTCATATCACATGCCGTTCGTATGTCATTTCCCAGTTTATTGAGCCCCATCATTTTTTAAACAAACTAAATTTCATTCATTTTAAAACATACAATACAGAAATTATAATACAATACGGAAATTAAAATACAATTAACGTTTCAAGCTTTTAAATTGCTCTATAATTCTCAATCATTTCTTCCTTCTCAACAATTCTTCTTAGCAGCTCGTTTCTGGCGTCCACCAAGTTGTTAATGACAAGCATATCTACTCCAGTGGTCCTTTGCAGTGTATGAAAACCGTACCTGATACGGGGCTGGTCTTGTGGCAACGAATTCAATCGCGTCATTTCCGTACCACGGCTACGCATTTTTTCAAGATAACGATTCATCGGTCAACAAATTATTAGCCAGTGTGACCTCAACTTCAAGTTCTCCCCGTAGTCTCCTAAGGATAGTTCGTCTAAGAGGATTTGGTTCAGTTGCCATAGTATCTGTTGGGTGAAAAAATGAATGATAGTTGAGAGAGTTTTAAAAAAAAATGTGTGAAAAAATGAATGATGGTAAAAGGATATTTATAGGGCGAAAAGTAGTCGTTGGAGTAATACGTGTTCAAAAAGAAATTTTACACGTACGAAATCAAAGAAATTAAATTATCATTCATTTAAATGAAAATATAAATTACAATATGAAAACTAAAACATAATCGTCCTAATTTTATTTTTCATTAGCCAAACAAACTTAGCATTGATTTGCTATTGTATTTTCTCCGCCTTTCTAAATAAAGCATTATGTATATCGTAATCTTTCGAAGATTCTTCGTTTAAAAAAGTCTTTATTTAAGCACTGTTTTCTTGCGGAATGTCATTTCATTTCTCGTATGCCTTCCCCAGATCATCTTTAGCTTTGTATTCCTTGTCAAATTGAACGGCTAAGTCGATCAACGCTTGCTGACGAACGGTATCCTCCTCAATTAGTTTCTCAACACAAGCTATGATTTCATCGATGGTATGTGAAAGCGAAGAATGTATAATTTTTGGTAGTAAAAAATTAAGTTTCTTGTGTGAAAAATGATAAAATATGAGTAGTATTTATAAAAGCGGGGTGAAAAAAAAGCATACTTTAAAACTATCCGTTTGAATTTCAAACGGTCAAAAAAATTGAATTTAAGTGCAAATGGTAAAAAATAGCGTGCATTACTTCACTCACTTGGCAAACGATGTTGGGCCTTGGCGGTGTGGTGGTGCCGGTGCCAAATTACCATACCCCTTCCTATAAGTAAAGATTTCATAAAGTGTTACTTATAAGATTGTTTGTTATCTTATTTTGTTACATCTTAAACTTATTATCCGTTTTGAATTTTGAGATGGAAAGATATTTACATCTTGCACATCCAAATCGGTTTTGTTTTGATATATCATTTTCTAAGTTGCTATTTCTCATAAAGTACCAAAGAAAGGACCAAGTCAGAATAAATCAGACAATTTCGATATCAGTACAAGTTTTTTTGGCACATGCCGAGAGATTGCCAATCACTCATTCACCATCGACCACAAAATGAGAAATATAGCATTTCTTTTGTTTTTGATTTCTTTTTAGCTCAAGCATAACCCATCACCTGAGTCCTCTATAAAAGCAGCTCCCCCACGCTTTTAAAACACACACTCTCCTACCAAAAAAAGAACAAACAAACTGCTTTTAAATTAAAAGCAGCTTTGTTTGCTTGTATGCTTATCTTTTGCCTGTTTGTCTTTTGATTGTTTGCTCTCTAGCTTGCTCCTTGCATTTTTTCCTGCTTTCTTACCCGCACTTTTGCATTTGCCGAAAGTCTCTCTACTCTAATATTTATCCTAGGACAAGGGTAGGATCTGTCAAGATCCCACCTCCTCATATTTATCCTAGGATAAGTGTAGGATCTGTCAAGATCCCACCTCCTCATATCTCGCTCCGGCTAGATTGAGTATTGTTGGTGTTGTTGTACTCTCCTACCAAAAAAGAACAAACAAACAAACATCAGCGAAAGTCTTATTCAACGCCGGTTAGTATTTTATCTCTTTCACTCAAATACTTCATGTTACAGTTTCTATATATATATATTCATGAATTTTTGCTTGGTTATAATTAAATTCTTCGTTTTGACTTTTGAGTTTATGAAATGATGAAACTTACATTAGACTGTTATTATCGTTTTTTCAAATCCGGGAATTGCTTTTGGCTGTTGTAATTAACTATATTCATTATTTGATCAGTTAATAACAAATTATTGCATTTTGTGATCACATATGTTTAGATCTATCACTTTTGATAAACTCTGGACCGAATTTGTTTGGTCCGGTCCGGGACCGAACTAGCCCAAAACCTTAGACCGAGGACCGGACTGAGTGTGTTCGGTCCGGTCCGGCTCTTCGGTCGGTCCGGTCCAAGAAGGCATAATAGTCGGGTTTTACGTAAGACCGGTCCGGACCAAACCGAGCCGAGACCGAAATAAGGAAAAAATCCGAACCGAGACCTGACCGCTGGTCCTTCCGTTCGGTCGGTTTTTGGTCGGTCCGGTTGGTCCTCTGGTCTCGGTCGGTTAATTTATTTATTGGGATTGAAATCTTTATGATTGTTGTATGAGTTGTCTACTAAACTCCTTGTCACGAATCGAGTTGACTCGGTACGACTCAGCCAGGAATCGAGTTGACAACCGAATCACCTCTTTTTAGTTGCAATCTGACTCGAACCGTACTAGTTGACTCTGAGTCACGAGTCGAGTTGACTCGGTATGACTCAGCCAGGCACTTGCGTGTTGGACTCTGGATCAAGTGTATTCACGAGTTGACAACCGAGTCGCCTCTTTTTCGGTGAAATCTGACTAGACTTGTACGAGTCAAGTCCGAGTCACGAGTCAAGTCCACTCCGAGTCAAGTCGACTCGATACGAGTCAGCCAGGAACTCGCATGTCGGACTCCTAGTCAAGTGTATTTACGAGTTGACAACTGTGACACCTCTTTTTAGGTGCAAATATGACTATTCGTACCTGTCAACTCCGAGTCACGAGTCAAGTTGACTCGGTACGTGTCAGCCAGGAACTCGCATGTTCGACTGTGGATCAATTGTATTCACGAGTTGACAACCGACTCTCCTCTTTTTAGGTGCAATCTGACAAGACTTGTGCGAGTCGACTTGGTACGAGTCAGCCGGGAACTCGCATGTCGGACTCCGAGCTAGTGTATTCACGAGTTGACAATTGAGTCTCCTCTTTTTAGGTGCAATCAGATTTGACTTGTACCAGTCGACTCCGAGTCACGAGTTGAGTCGGCTAGGTACGAGTCAGCCAGGTTCTCGCGTGTCAGACTCCGAATCATGTTTATTTACGATTTGACAACCGAGTCTCCTCTTTTTAGGCGCAATTTGACTCGACTCTACCCAGTCGACTCCGAGTCACTAGTCGAGTCGACTTGCTACGAGTCAGCCGGGAACTCGCGTGTCGGATTCCGAGTCAAATGTATTTACGAGTTGACAACCAAGTCTCCTCTGTTTAGGTGCAATCTGACTGGACTTGTATGAGTGACTCGTGACTCGTATGGGTTTAACAACTATGATTCTAGTCGTACAGTAGTTTAATTCCACATAAACTCACCATATTTTTGTTGGGCTTGTATTAGTCACAAACTTAGAAATCATATGTGGGGATTACTAAAGTCTAAAACTATACTTTTTACTCAAATAGTTCATGTTGAGAAATTTGTTGACAATCGTGTAATAGGGCAAATCGCATAAATTTCTCAACATGAACTATTTGGGGAAAAAGTATAGTTTTAGACTTTAGTAACTTATAACTTTGATACCTTCAATTTGAGGCACCATTCTTTTTCTTTTTCCCAATTTAAGGTATCAAAGTGATTTTGCGTTGCAATATTAGACAATCTAGAAGTTACCAGGTTTAAAAACAACTGTCAACAGGTCACCTACTTTTCCGGCAATCTGTTTTTCCAGCTAACTTGGTGATCCCAAATAATGGCAACAAGATTTTTAGACTATATACGAACAATGTTTCTAACCTGGTGATCCCAAATAATGTTAACGTCACCAAGTTTAATCACACTTTTAAAAGGCTAAAACTCAAGCTCAATAAGTTGTGTATAATAATTCGAAAACATAGATTTTAACAGTTATTCGAGTAAGTTAGGAAGGGCATAGATAAACAATTGAGGCATTAATAAACTTTTTGTGAAGCGAAGAGCTTCTGACCACACACTATGGGTAAAACTTTCCTAGCATTATTGCAACACAAAAAACTTAGATACCTAAATTGAGAAAATAAAATAAAATGAGTACATCAAATCGAAACTGGACATATGTTTAATATCCTTTTAGAACATAACGAGGGTAAATAGTTATAGGAGGTTACTGGTTCCACTAGGTGTGTCAACTTCTGACACAGCACAACACGAGAGAATATAAAAACCTGAGATTCCGCCCTGAATAATGTTTCACTTACTGACATAAAACTGGAACTTTAGGGAATTAGGGTTAGTAACTCAGTTCCTTTCAACATATTGGTAGATAATCTTCATGTTCAAGGAATCTGACCTTTGAATGGATTAAATCGAAATTATGTTAAGTTGAATAATGAATAGTCATGTTGTCATTTTGTTGCATTCTTTCCATTTGGAAGTTCGTGATTGTTGAAAAGTTTACGTTAACAACCCTGTATTCGATTTCAAGACCCTGTTCTCAGTTTCAATTATTTGGGAGGTACTTGTATTCTTAGTTTTTGGGTAATCAAGAGCTAATTGTGTATAATTATAATTGTATGCAGCAAAAGAACCCGGTTTTTTATTTGAATCACGTTGCGCAGTCGTTGTACCGCCTAACCAACTCCGTTTCTCGCAGGTATAGATACGATTTTCCATGTTATATGCATCTGATTTTGCTTGTTTATAGATATAATATTACTTTTTTATGGATCTGACTACCCAGATCCTTAGCTTAGACAACACATTGTTTTTTGGTTCAAGAAAAGCATTTATTGCTAGCAATTCTCATAATCTCAGTTTCACTTTAGAAACTTCGTATTTACAATTCACAAATTCCTTTATCACTAATTGGTCCTTTTGTGTGGCCTATTACAAACATGCGTTGGCTTGGTGTCAAAAACTTCGCCTCACAACTCAAAACCAAAATAGAGTCTGACCAAAAAATATTGTACGCTTTGGTCAATAACTCACCAAAATCCATCTTGAGATTTGTGGGGATTATGTGATGGGCATACGATTTCGTAATCGTTGGATTGCTTTAAGAAAGAAGAGATACCAACCTCACACACAAATCTCCACAATATCATTATCTACCCTTTATAGTTTTGACTCTATAAACAAAATATGCTCAGGTGCAAGTGCACCCTCATAACGCTAAAATCTATATAAAGCGAAAACAGTGTATCAAATGCAATGAAACTACAAATGTCTAAAATAACAGCTCTGTATGTTGAATTTTGTATTTCCTTTCCATAACTTTCTAAAGAAAAATCTAGCACATAAATGATCGACTATCATTTCAAATATTGAAACTTTCGGGGTCCAATATTGCTGATAAGTTGATGGATTAATCCTTTAAATTTCAATTTGAAGATGATAGATCGTGTTGACTTGGTCATCGACTTAGGATGGCCAAGTCAGGTTATGATTATCTCCAGATGTTGACTATATGAATCACTTTTATATAACACTTATATAGTATAAGTGTTGTATTGCTAAACATAGCACTTTTATGCTATGTTTAAGATGTGAAACCATGAATAAAATATTGTACTCTAACCACCTTTAGGTGGTTATCATCTATTACCTTGAGGTTTTGATGAAGTACAATTATTTATACATGTCGTTACTTGTCACATCTTAAACACAATCCTGTGAGCTATGTGTAGCTAAACCTTTATATGTTTGTTTTATGGATAGGTCATGGCAGTAGTATTCCTGTACCTTCATGTTATCTGCGAATATATGTCTGGACTCCTTCCAGCTATCACCTGTTCCGATGTCCGCAGCCTTCATCCTACAAGTTTATAAGATTTTTTCGTGTTACACCTTTTATGTTGATAATTTGTTGTAAATTATAGCAATATGCATAACCATATTGTATATTTGTATTTAAGAAAACTCAACTGGATCTTGAACATTCATACTTCAAGACCAAGTTATTCAGAATCAATATATCTATTGCATTAGCAAAATGAATCGCAATTTACTATCTAGCAAAAGAAAAGAACTACGTTAAAGTTGATACTGATTGATATCAGTGACATCAAAATCCCAAATGCCCTTGCCTTTGGTGAGTCTCTGTCATTACACTTTCGAGCATAGACGATATTCGCCCTAAAGGTTACCCACAGAGACGGTGCATGCACATACGACAGTGACGGTTTTGCAATTTAATCTAAAGAATAAGGAAACAGTTTGGGGAAAGAGATATAAAGTGCAATAGAGGTTAAAGAAAAAGCGAGAGTGAGAGACAAAGTGATGACCTAGAGCTGATATGATGAGGGAAGTCTCTCACTACACCCTCCACCCTAATGCTGAAAGCTTTTTCTAAAGATTGAATGAATAGTTAAAAACTTTTATAGTTTGAGACTATAATGGATCAGGGAGAAGACTCATTGGGTAAGAATTGTCGGCTGCTAAAGGGAGTGCAGTCATCCATTGGTCAAGGGAAAAAGGGAAAAAAGGTTAGAACTAATGCATTGCAACAAGAGACAAATAAACTTCATACTAACACTCCAGTATCCATTTAATACATTTTGATAACAAATCAGAAATGTACTGATGAATCAACCAGTCACTAATGATCTAAGATATGAAAACTATGTTATCTTACATTAAAAAGCATTGACAAAAAACTGACTCAAGTTTCTTCTATTTCTTATTTGGGATAGAATTCACAATACGTTGTGGCGGAGACGTGTTATTATTTAATTTTGGGAACGTTTTTGTTTCACTTTTTTTTATTAGTGCAACGAGTTTTTATCATGCGACCATTTAACTGTTGTGTCTTATTTTTAAAAGGAGTTGAGATCAATATAGATTTTATATTTACCATAGATCCAATAAACCAATCTTAGCCATCAATTTTTAATCAAAGTTAATAAAAAATCATTTTCCACATTTTTTTTGAAAACAACATATCTTGCAAACGGTAAATCTTTAAACTATAAAAAATACATCATCGCGACGAGAATTAAATTATCTTTCTATTAATATGCACTTTTCTATATTTTCTACAATTTTTTTTAAAAAAAATTTCGCCCAGAAAAATCATATATGATTTTTAAAAATCGAATCATATATGATTTTCACAAATCATATATGATTTTCACAAATCATATATGATTTTCACAAATCATATATAATTTTCACAAATCATATGAAAATCATATATGATTTGTAAAAATCGAATCATATATGATTTTCACAAATCATATATGATTTTTCTGGGCCGAAATTATGAAAAAAAATCGTTAAAAATATATATTAGTGCATATCTATAGAAAGATAATTTAATTCTCGTCGCGATGGTATGATTTTTATCGCGTAACAATTAACGGTTTGCGAGATATTTCATTTTTAAAAAAAGGGTGAAAGTTTATTTTTTTAAAAAAATAAATGGCTATTATTGGTTCATTGGATCTATGGTAAATTTAAGATGAGGAATGCTACATCCACTCAAATTTTACACAAAAAAATCCACACAATGATGTGGCTATGTATGATTGGTGGCTTTTGGTACAATTTCTCTTTCTTCATTTTGATTAGCCCAATCACACATAGCCACATCATTTGTGTGGATTTTTTTGTGTAAAATTTGAGTGAATGTAGCATTCCTTATTTAAGATATATATTGAACTTTTGCCTTTTTAAAAGTATGTTTAATGTATATATTTGGCACATGTGCATAACTTTTTTTATGTCACTTTAATTTAAAAAAAAAGCCCAAATTAAAAACTCACATACACAAACACATTTTAGGCCGGGCTAAAACAAATTCACTTTCAAGCACAACAATTATGGGAGTTAATTATATATCTATAAAGTTCAAGAAAAAAAAAAAAAAAAAAAAATTATATATCTGTAAAACTTCATAGAATTGTACTCTTTTAGTCGTTTTGGATTTAATGGCAAACTGTCCCTTGTAAAAGTTAATTATATATCTATGAAACTTCATAGAATTGTACACTTTTAGTCCATGTGGATTAAATTGCAAATTGTTCCTTGTGCACAGCAAATAACCGAACCAACAAACAGACCAACGGCTTTGGACCAGGCTAATTTCAAGCACACATGAAACGACGACGTTTCATGTGGGAAATACATATATATGGTAATAGAACTAGAAGCTCCAAGTAGAGCGAACCGTAAATTAAAAATGGAATAAAACTAAATCAAGATGCCCACTGTTAGTATAAAAAGTGTGACGGGTGCTGATAAGGATCAGGATTACTTATTGGGTCTGGCCGATAAGCTACTCGTGGATTGGATCTGTACTAAACCAAGTAATAAAATGATTACCTGCACAAGTGCGAGTAACTCGTTGGACGGACACGATTAAGCTCCAGCGTGAGAGTAAGAAATGATATTTGATAGAGAATATTAGAGTATGTATGTGTTGTTATGTGTGAGAAAGTCATACCTCATAAGGGGATGTTTGGTACGAATGAATCACAAAGAATGGAATTGCAATAGAGAATGGAATGACCAAGAATAGGAATAGTCTTTGAGAAAGAAAACGGATTCCATTGTTTGGTGCTACCAAAGATTCGAACAAGGAAATGTGCTAGTAGATTGATTATCTTGTTTGGTACGACAATAGAATAAAATATAATACAACCAAACAAATAGCTACTGAAGATGGCAATGTAACTAATAATTTACTATTGTTTGCGTTATCATACATAATTAATAACCATAGAGTACATTTTTTCCATACTGTCATTTTCAAGAATTTGCGAAATCACATTTCAACAAATAGTATAATCATCAAATTACAATAGAACTTTGATAAGAAAACTATTAAAACAAGACATATCTGCAATAAAATAACGATTCCAAATCGAGTAGCTAGCGTTGCATCTTCATATGCCCATGGTGTCTTGTTTCTATGGATGTCTTAATATGGGGTGAATACTGCAAACACCCACAAGAACAAGATATTAAACTAGCAAAAACCAACATCAGTAATATATATAACATTAAAATGGCAATAACTACCAAATTGGACTTCCGATGCCCATGGTCAATATCTTTGATGTTTTGAAGAAAAAGTCATGCATCTTCAAGAGTGCAAACGTTAATTCTCATATCTATTAATTTATGAAGTCCAAATAAATGAACAACACCGTGTATAATAATACATGACAATATTACGTGTTAATTACACTCATTTACGAAATCACAATATAATAGTTTGCTGCATAAAATCACAATTGAGGCAGCCACTAAAAAATAATTGCTCTAACCTATGAACAACCAAATATCTTAAGAAACTGAAACTCATAATAGACTTGTATTTATGTTCATATGAACATGTAGATGTAACAAATCGTACCTTAAAAATATGGAGAAGAAGATGACTTTCAATCAGTGATGAAAGCTAGTTGGAGAAGAAGACTGTTCAGGGGCTTTCAATCACCAGAGAGAAAAAATATTTAGGGCTTGTTCAATTTTCCCCAATTGATAGGGCATGTGCAAGGCACATGTTTTTTTAATTATATTGCCCTTTTTTTGTTATGCTCCTTGATTCTCACCTGGAATGGAACGAGTGAACAAACTTGCCTAATCTCTCTATTCCTAGCATTCTTTACTTTTTTTAAAGAATCATTTAAGTGGAAAGAGAATGCTATTTTAATTCTCCAATTCTATTCTCAACACCTAACAAACAAAGAAAATGCCCTCATTCCCTTTCCAAGCTTTCCATTCTACCCTACCAAACACCCCCTAAGTGTGTTGGAGAATCCTATTTTATAGGCGAGTCTAACACTAGGGTTTCAAGTATTTCGCTTATATTTGTTACTGGCCAGAGTGGGACCCTTGTCGTGCAAGGATCCGCAATAATCGTGGTTGCGGACACATACCATCTTCCGCGATCATTGGCTGGTCCGCTGGAGTACTTGCGGAAGTACCCTTCAGATAATCTGCGTGCGTCCGGGCCGTGGCCAATTTTTCATTGAGCTTAGTGGCGGCCCGGTATTTTTACTTGTTTACTTTGTTGGGCCTGGCCCCAAAATGTGTATAGCACAGGCCGGGCCCAATAGGCCTGCTACACTTGCTATACGTCATCACCCATCGAACATAAACAAAAGAAAACATAATTTGTTGTACATCAGCCTAGATAGGACTCTTGAGTTAGAATACCAACCACTCCATGCCCAAATGACGCATAGATATACGGTAAGAGTGGTAATTTCTGACCCAACATGAAACACGACCCGAGACTGACGAAAATAAACAGGTCAGGGCTGAGGCTAAATAATTTTGGGTTGTAAATGAGTCGACACAACTAACCCGTTTAATAAACATGTTAGGTTTGTAATGAAATTCTCAACCTGATTCCAACCCACCAACCCGTTTATATTTAAATATAGTTGAAAAGTTATAAATTAAAAATTATGTATTTCGTACATACTACTTTGTGTATATATCTTATGATATACCATCGACTTTTGAAGTTTTTATGCTTTTGCTTAAATATATCGTGTTAGGGTCGAACATCCATCTTCATTCTCCTGTGTACCTTTAAATTTCAATTCAACTCTTAAGTGAGTTGACACGACTAACCTGTTTAATAAACGGGTAAACTTCTCGACACAATTAACTAAAGTTGGGTTAAGATTGAGATATATGAACCCGTTAACCCATCATCCCAAACTCGACACAAATTGCCACCCAATATACGGTATACCTCATGTAGAATTTTATTTAAGGGATAATGTATATGGAGGCCACTTAAGTTTTCAGCTTTTAACATATAGGCCACCCATTTATTGAAATGAACTTATAGGCCGCCCAATTATATATTTGTTTTCATTTACACCAATTCCAGCCAAATTTATTCCCGAAAACTATAAAAGATAAACAAACAATCAACCTCTAACTTATTCAAGTAAGACGAATGAAAAGTTTGATGTGAAATATCAAGTATACCTATAATTTAAGTGTGAATTTATATTATTAAAAGTACTTTAGAAGGATAAAATTGCAATTTCGCGACTGTTTTTTTATTTATACTAGTATTAGTTTAATATGTTAAGTTATTGTTAGGTTCGTTTTTGCCGTTTGATCATTATCCGGATTAAATTTGACCGAAATTGGTATAAACGAAGATAAACACATAATTTGATGGCCTATAAGTTACTTTCAAAAAATGGGTGGCCTATATGTGACAAACTTAAAAGTTGGGTGGCCTCCCGATATATTATCCCTTTATTTAAACCACACAATGTTGTGGAAGAAGATAAACAAGTTATACGGTTGGGTTATGGGTAGCTAGGTTTACTTAATTGCGACGCTGATCAATAAGGGGAAAAAAACATTCGGTTATAAAAAATTAGTAGTTGGTCAAAGGAAAAAAAGTTAAAATAAGCGTCATTTGTGCCATAACAGTACATGCTATGCATAAGAGGGCACGGTCTGGGTGACTGGAAAGCCTCACGCCATCGAAAAACTCGAGCTCGACACCTCTCTTCGCGGCATAGGGGTTCACGCCGTCATTACTAGCCCACACATTTTTTTTTTTTCCTTTTTTTGTGTTTATTGTGTTTTATTGGTTTATGTGTGGGCTAAGAGGTGTCCTATAATGCGAGTTATGGAGGGAATGTGTTTTTGGTTCAAGTTATAGGTAAAAATTGCTGATGTGACAACACTTTTTGCTATAACGCGAGATGAATATTTTAGGTTACCAGATGCTCTAAGTGCAAATAAAATAATGCTGAGATGTACGTTCTGGATGATTCACTCTCGATGTGAGTCATAATATAAAAGTACCAAAAAATTTAAGAAAAAAGGTAACAACATTTTTGACGTGTTATTGAGCTGGAAAATACAATATATAATACGTCAGTTCAATTTTATGCTTTGGTCACAAGTCACAAAAGTTATCTATGATTGATTGTGATGTTCATATAACAAATGTTATATTAATGTGATGGCCGGTGGGTTGTTGAACTTTTGATATAATTACTATATATATAATAGGGCGTCACAAAACGGTGACCATTCATGTCGTTTTAATGTAGCGTCAATTCGCTGACTTCTCATTGGTTGCCGCCAAACACTCAAAGCCCATACAAAACTTCTCAAGTACTCAGCCCATAGATTGTGTTGTTAAAGCCCACATATAAATAACCTTCATATTCTTAAAATAATTGAAAAAGTTACCTTATTCCCTTTTTGGCTTTACAATTTCAAGAAGCTGCAAATGGCTTCAATTGCTGTTGCTTTAAGTTGAAGGGCTGTCGCTTTTTTTTATTAAAGAAATTGAAATAATAACTAAAAGTATATTTAATATATTAGATTAATAAAATATTTGACATGTAGCATTTGATGAGTGGCATATTAGTCCGCCTCTTCGACCTAAATTTTAATGGGAATTGGTATTATTTGTCTAGGTTGCGCAAGGCTATTCAAAATGCCAAAAATGATAAAGACTTTGGGTGTCAACTGTCTTAAGATTAAAAGAAAAATGGAATTTCGCATTTGTGACGTAGATATCATTTATTTTCAGTCACGCACATTGCTAAAAGTATGACTTTATTATGTGAACAAACAAAAACGTTCTATTTTTTTTAATGTAAATTGTCTCTAATATTTTTTTTTCGCTTAGATAATAGTATCACTAGAAATTTTCGCAAACCAAACACCCCATTTATGCATCAACCAAACGCATAAAGTTGCTGCAACATTACAGAAAACAACTGACACAAGTACAAACGAATGGTCACTGCCCCGCCGCAACGCGGCGGCTCGCAGCCATCCTCGTTAAAGATAAAGTGAGCGTTTGTTTTATACCAAAAAGACTGATAAGATCATAAGAGAAAGTGGCTCTTTCTATTATTGGAAACGCAGTAGTGGGAAAGTCAAATCACGCTTTTCCCCCATTTAACTTTACCTTATAAAACAATCAGATTTTAATAAGCGTATAGTTAAACTATTAAATTTGTCATGATAAACAAGTATTTGATTAATCAATTTTCTAAATTATCATTAGTAACTTTACACTCTGTTCCCGAATGGTAAACACATGAAGCTCTTAGTCTCTTTTTACCTAACAAAATGAATATGTATCAGTCAAGTTATTACTCAGTATTATGAGTACCTATATACAAGAACGAGAGTATTTATATTTGATGTGTTGTTAAGGAAACTTTTGATGTTATAAGTAACCATGACACCTTACGACTTGCACGGGCAATTGGATGAGTTTTGTGATCAGTTTGATATCAAGTTTCAGGGCCGTGTTAGGAAATAATCATTATATTTTTATTAGTTCATGAGATTGATATGTCATTCTTATGTCGTTTATTGGTTGTTCTAGTTGTTGATAGCTAGTTATTCGTTTATGGCCTGTCATAAATGATCTAGTGGTAGTTCAAGCGGTTGCTTGAGATAAATGTGACACTTCAACTACATTCCATTATACTTATCTTATTTTTTTAGAGTAATATATTTTACCGGGTGATGACCTACCAAGAAAAAGAGTATTTATATCTGTATTTATATTTGTATCTATCACATAAAAAATTTAAAATCATGGTTCATGATAACATCTAAAAAGTAGTGGAAGTACAATATTGATGTCGTTAATGATTTAATGTTTCAACATGACGTTAACATTTTAAAAAGCATGACCATATACATGACGTTAACATTTACTTTTAAGTATAACTAAATGCTACTATTACAAAGAACGGCGTAGTTGCCTGGTTTCCTGGTATCTCTTCCTTAGCTTACTTCCTAATAAACAAAATAATATTATTATATCTAAGGTCACAATTTTCAGCTTTATCACCTAAGGTTTGTCTGAATTACGCTTTGTGTTATATATAGTATTTGATTTGATATATGTTATTTATTTATTTATTTTTCATTTAGTAGTTTGATATGCTTGATTAGAGTTATTGATCCATGTTCATCAAATTATATTTTTAATTTTCTTCTTCTTATTTTTTTGGTTTGTTTTAATGATTTGTTAAGTAGATTGATTGTTGATCTATTTACGTAGATTGATATGGAGTATCTTTATATGGAATTGTTGATGTGCCATTTAGTGAACTAGAAAAAGTATACCTGAATCTTTTGTTGGTGTTTGTACTTTTCAGAGGTGTTTTACTTACAAGGGAACATATTGATTGCGATTTAAAAAGCAGGAACCTAATTTAGCCCGATAATGAGGGTAACAAAAAAGCTTGTTTTGGGTTCTGTTAAGTTGATTGATTTACTAATTTTAGTACTTACTAAATACGAATCAAAATCCTAGTTAGACAGTTTGTATGGATCCACATCAACTTACTAAAATTTTGGAAAGTTTAGAAGTGATAAATCAACTTACCAAGGGTTGTTGTTAGCATTTCTCGAAGATAAAAAGTGACTTTTAAACAAGACGTAGATATTATTAAACGTACACGGTAAGTCCATAAGTTAAGAGATGTAAAAGTTCATGAAACAGGATTAACCTTATTTACTGTATATGTCCGCATTTGCCTTTCTTTTACCTTAAATCTTTACTCATTGTTTTTTTGTTGTCGTTAACATACATTCTTGAGCGTCATCCTGAATTTAACTTGCTTTCATACTTTTGTGGTTAAGCTAGTCATCAAGAAATCTTTAGTCCCCTGTTCAAAACAAAGTTCATTACTGTAGATGTAAACTTCGAATTTGATAAGTACTTTAGTAATTAATGAGCCCTGAACATTGTATCACCTACTGAAATAACACTAGAACTTTGGGTTTGATATTCTAACATCTTCGTTGACGATACTCCTGGTTTCATGAACCTGACCGTTTAATGAATTGTATATTCCTGTTTTTTTGTTGTTGTTGTTGCATTCTTGCCATTTTTTTAAGTTCTTGGGTATGGATTTCTAATTAATAAGGAAAAAGAAAAGAAGAAAACATTAACAGTTTTAAGAGACTTACGTATTGCACCCATGTGTTCGAAAAGGGTGTCGAAAGTGGTGGTACATATTAGGCGGTCCTATTTCGTTCAATATTACTTTTAAACTGAGTATCAAAATATTAAACCTCTTGTCACGCAATACTTATTTATTCAGTTATGTCACACAGGTTCTTACGGTCTACTAGAAGCTGAAAAATCTGCTAAGATTCCATGGAATTATTCAAATCAAATGGATCTGAAGATGTTTTTTGTTCTGATATTGGTTGGACAAAAGATATGCTGAGTAAGAAGATGTCCATAGAAGCGCCAGCACTAGCATTTTCCGGCGAGTCGAGATACCTGACGCAACTTTGTGTCTTTGGAAACCGAAAGGAACTTTCTGAATCTGATTCCGCAATCACCGGTGTTGGTATGTCTATTTTCCTTATTTTGTTTATGACTTGGCATCTTATTTGCAAACTAAAATCTCATTTGTTTTCCTGTTAAATAAGCCAAGGTTAATGGTAGCACCACTATAAGTTTTTTGCTCATATTCATAATGGGGTTTTCCGTTCTTGTAAACTTTAGGTCTTGAGCTGAGGGCTGACGCTATCAACCAAAACAATCAGATAATACAGGACAAGATAGAGGCTGCACTAAAGCTTTTAAATTTACGCAAGCCATATGTTCTTGCTCAGTTTTGGTTCCAGCATGTCATTGGAAATGACCAGATCTTGACAACTAAAGATCAACCATATGGTGTTGGTGGAAGGGATGAAAGACTTATTTTGTATAGGAGGGATTCTGAGCGCTACCTTTATGTTATGGATCATCAGGACGAAAAAGACATTGGTCCTCCTGTTCGAGTTTTTAGGCGAGGTTTACCAGAATGGACTTTGGATCTAACTAATTACTTGCCAACACATTTTCCACAACAAGAGTGTGCTATTAGTTGCGCTCTCCATGGATATTTGGCTTTACCAGTTTTTGATATAACTACAAGGTCTTGTGTTGGTGTGATTGAACTCTTGACGTCTTCAAAGTATGTGAGTTATGCTCATGAGGTTCAACAATTTCACATTGCCTTGAAGGTTTCCATATTTTCCCTTACACTTGAAGATACTATTTGTATATCCTTGCTTTTCTGCTCATTTTAAAATTGTTCATCTTGCAGACACAGAATCTGAGTTGCCCACAAGCATATGATGGCCCCGCATATGTGAGTTGGGACTCCCTGATATATAATTAAAAAAACTCTATTAAGTTTTCCTTTGCTTATGAATTCTTATGTGGTAAGTTTCTTTTATATACAGGTTCCTCGGCAAAATGAGCTGGAAAAAATCATGGGTATTCTGAAGACTGTGTGTGACATCTACAATTTACCTCTTGCTCAGACATGGGTCGTTTCCCCGTCAACAAGCTTTGTTTCACATGATAAAAATATAAAGAAGTGTTGTTGCAGTTTCGACACTAAATGCATAGGTAAAGTCTGCATGTCCACAACCGCTTTACCATTTTATCTTAAAGACTTGCCCAAGTGGCAATTCAGAAAAGTATGTGCAGAACGACACCTGGAACAGTCATCCCATGGGGCTGTTGGGAGGGCATTGTTATCTCACAATTTATGCTTTTTTAGAGATGTAACCATACTCAATGCAGAAGAGTACTCTTTGGTCCACTATGCACGCATGTTTAACTTAGCTAGCTGCTTCGCAATCTATTTGCATAGTGTTGAAAACGGTGATGACTATGTCTTAGAGTTTTTTCTTCCTCCGGGTATGGAAGATGGTAGATGTGTTCAAGATGTGGTGGAAACTTTGAGACAGAATATTGAGGGCGATCCTGGATTTAAACTCGGTTCTACAGAGTTTTCAGGTAAACATTGAATCTGATACTATTCAAACATTCTCTAATCAGATGGCTAACAATTTCATGCACGCTTTTCAGATTCAGAGTCAGTTGTGACAGATGTTTCAGACACAGCATCTTCCTCTTCCTCCAATGTGATCAGTATGGAGAAAAGAGGTGTTGGTGCCAGTACCGATGATGGAGAAGAAAGCAGCCCTTTCAAAAAAGTTAAAATAGAGTCTGACCCACTACCATTATTTATAGTGGAGGTAAATTTTAAAGAATTTACTACTAGAAGCCTCATATTTCCTATTCCATTTAACCTGTCAGAACTGGAAAACGAAGTGGTGAAAATGTTCAACTTAGAGGGTACAAAGTTCACTCTAAAGTACATGGACGAAGAAGGTGATTGGATATCCCTTCTTTCTAATGATGATCTGGATTTCGCTATTTTAGACTGTGACAGTATCAGCCTAATCTGTGTAACAGATTAATTTAGGACAGTTGATCAGCTGGATCCTTGACGGGTACATAATTTATTGGATTTTCTGTGTATTCCGTCCTATTCCCTGCCCTTACACATACTATCTTCTTGAACTCTGTATACCTTTTTTACTATAGGTTGACAATCCTCTGAAAATTACTGTTTTAAGTTTTATCGTATTTGATTAGTGTTATCTGTTGTTGGAACTCTCCGTCTCCCCCTCCAGTCGTGGTGGGTTTGTAACTTGTAAGCCCTCATTATGTCTAATTTTCTTTTTGTTGCTTGCCTTTGGGATTGCGTAGTTTATGTGCTAAATTATTAGCGTATGTTAGAAAGTGATTTTGGGATTGCATAGTTTACGTGTGTATTGGCAAATATACAAGTTCAAAAGTGCATTTGGGATTGCATAATTTAGGCTCTTGTTGGCTTATTTGCGCCTGTTGTTAAAAAGTGCTTAACCACATGCGGCATGCCACTGAGCCATAGATACAGGTTAATAGTATGTAATCCCCAAAGACCCCCAAATAGTTTTAACTTTTTACAGAGTAGTAATTTTCTTTTCAGGAAAACTATTACCGCACCTACCCATTTCTAATGTAACCCAATCCCATCAACAAAAATCACACACAAACACACAGTTAACCATCAACCATGAGTACAGCAGCAGCAGCTCGTGAAACAGGCGGTCTAATCGAAAAACTTTACAAAGTCCTTGCGTCATAACTCTGTCTACTTCACTTTTGTCATTGCTGGTGCTTTCACTGGTGAACGATTCAATAAACACTTATTAATTGTAGATCTGAGTTTATTACAATTGTTTGTTAGTTTTAGTAAAGTAACATTACATTATTCGGCTTACGCGGTTTGAGTAAGGTTATTGAAACACAGCATTCTCTAACTGGGTGTATGGGTGAAGTTTGTGTTACAAGTTTGATTGTGAGGAAAAGACAATAAGCCCATAATACTAAATGTATGAGATTTTCTTTGAGATTCTCTAACTCGGTGCATGTGTGATTTTTGATCTTATATGCCCGTTGCGCATTTTTTTTTTCCTTATTTTGGTCTGAATCTTTTTTTTTCTTTATTATTTTTTTATTAGATCAAACTATGAATGGTGAGCATTTGTCCTTTGGTAAACACCAAAATAAGAGTAATCATTTGAGCTTTTCTCATGAGACTTTTATTTTAATAAAAATTAAATGTTCATTGACTTACTTTATTACCTATCATGTTCATGAAAAGATTCGAATCCTTTTTTTTAAAGGACCAAGATTTCTTTCTTCCCAAATCATCCTAATATTGGGAAAAAAATTAGGAGAGAAATTTCAATGGAAATTCCTTCTCTCTATTTTTTCTCTTCTTTATAACAAAAAACTCGGGAACGTGACATTTTTTTTTTTTTTTTTTTCAAATTTTGTATTTCTTTTCTCTTCTTTAAAAGAATAAGTCGGGGGAATAGAGTGTAGGAATTTGTTTCTGGCTATTGGGTTTGAGACAAATCATAACTTTCTACTTTTAGCCCACAAAAGAAAAGGAGGAGATAGCCCATATTCGATCATTATCTATTTATCTATCTAGTTATCCAAAACCATATGATTCTACTCCAGTTCTCAATCTCTTATTTTGCATAGTTCCTAACATTCCATATTCATATTTTTTTTCTTGTTCTTTTACCATATATGTTTAACAAGATGGCTGGCACCCGCCGCGTTACGGCCGGGAATTTTTTCTAAAGTGTTCTAAATTATGACCCGTTTGTTTGATATGCGTTTCCGAGGCCGAGTGGAATAATACTTCAATTTTTTTTTGTATACGTTTCTATGTATTTAAAGTTAGACTAAATATTTTAAAGGTTATACTTTAGAGTTGTTACCCCCAATTTTTTTTTAGTATGTACATTCATATTTGTGGATGGAATAATGTGTTAAGGTTTAAGACAGAGGCCATAAATTTGAAAAAATGAATGGTAAAACATGAAGTAAATATGGCGACATGTTACTAACCCCGAGTGACTGATTGATTGCGGGTACCACTTCCTGTCGGTACATCAGCACCCACTGAAGGCATCTCTGGTAGGCCTGCAACATACTAAAAATTAATATACCACCATCAAGTAATGTAATAAACAAACTTTGTTTGTAATATGCCAGACACTGCTAATCATATTACCCGTTTCTGTACGGCTCCTGTGGTTACTACAAGTGGACGAAAATTTTTGCGTTGGTTGGGGCTGCTGAAATCCTAAAACAAAAAAAAGGGAATAAAAACTGGTGTGCAAGTCTGCGCATATGAATATTCCTGATTGACCAAAGCACATGCTATTTGTTGATAAGAAAACTTGGTAAGCACCTGTTGCGCTACTCGTATGAGCACCACAAACTCAACCGGATGTTACAGCCGACACCGCTAAGACATAAATGCCAATAATATAACAGTTATTACAAAGCCTCATCTGCCACGGTCTTTTGAATACATATATAAATGCAAGAAAACTTTTTTATACAATACCAGGAACTTGTAATTTGCGTTTGGCATTAGAGATTTGCTTGCGAGATATACTGAAGGCGTTGGCGTATCAAGAGCGCATCTGGTTTCTGTTGTGGTAACATTCCCCAACGTCTGCATGTCATCATCACAATATTTTTGATGGAGATCCTGAACTACGCCGACACTAAAGTCCAAGACTTTTGGACCTGATGTATAGCCTACAAACATGGCACAAATGGTATCAGGATCAGAAATATAATAAACCAAAGGCACAAAAGTATGTGTTGTTAAGAGAAGCAAGAATAACTAAGGAAACCTAAAACGAACCTGCTGTGTAAATGCAGCGTCCAACCTACCAGAAGGGCGAGTCAAATCGTTTGATTCATATAACGTGTTAGGACCAATATTTTTAGGAACCACTTTTGATTTAGTTCTCATATTTTTAGAAGAACAGCTAAAATGACCATACTAAAAACATGGCAAAACGATAGATGGCTAAAAGTGTTAGGCGATTTATGCATAAAAAAAAAGGTCACACATATAAGGCAACAAAAACGTAAACAATATACAAGTAATAGAAAAACCAAACAACATATACATAAAAAATATGCAAAACCCAAGACACAAAAACTAAAACCAAACCCTACCTGATACCGACTTTGGATCTTGTTGAAGACGTACAGTGGACTACTTCAAGAGGTTTTATTGTAGTTATCCAGCGTCTTTGACAACAGTATAATAAACAAACGAAAACCTGGGCCTCAACAGGTTACAACATTTGGCTATTGGGCTCCGAGCGGGCTAATAACAAATAATATTTGTTTAAACGGTTGCCAAAGATTCCAGCTAATATACTAACAACGCTCTATAATATATATACCGAACTAGTATAGCGACCATCCGCCGCAACGGCGGAGCTTTTTTTTTTGACATTTTTATCTGGTAATTTATAACTTCAACTTACATGTCAGGCACAACACTTTAGATAAAAATAGACCTGGGAAAAATTAAAATTCCAATGATAGATAACCACATAAAACCCAAATTAAAGAGCTTAAACTTGATAAATTTCAAATGTATTATATCAGAAGTTTGTCTTTAACAATCAAAAAAACAATTTATGGGTGGTTAGGCACTATCTAAATCACTACTCTATTATTAAATATATCAATAACCGCAAATACACCTCACTTAGTAACTTAATCTTTGTGATTAAGAGGACAATGTCACGAAACAGAAAAACTGAAATGATTCATCAACAAACATGTAACTAAAGCACCTGTAAACATGATGTTTGACACCGTCAGGATAGCATGGAAAAAGTCATCGCAAACATTTATTCAACACATTAACGTTAACTATATGCTCTTACCAGAGAAGGCATCATATGTGACACGTGACAGCAGCCTGTTGAAGCCGCTCCTAGCTCCAACCTGTTGCAAACAAAAGAAATGGATTGAAGTGTCAGTGGAATAAAATTCACCAAGCAAACCCACTAAACCCACCCCTTGTACCAACTGTTGTATCTGGAACGTAGCTCATTCCATATGCGTACCTCATCTTCCTGTTTAGATCGTATCAGAAACCTCAAAGCTCCATATATGATCAGAACCTGTATGTGGGAAGAGAAGATGGAAAAGTGTTAAAATTTTATGAAAACGTGTTCAGATAAATGTTTAGAAAAGTGAATAAGTCAAGAAGAGTGTAAGTTATGAGATTACATACCCTCTCGAGTTTATCATTTTCTTATTGGATCCACTTAATTTGACCTTCGAATCATCTAGCTACACCATTTGTATGTCAAAACAAACGCACGCGTAATGGTAACAAATAAGGCTAAGAACTCTATTGAAACCCAAAACCCCTTTAAAACGGTCTTTTTTCATTAGCCAAAATACCTATTAAATGACACTTTTTTAAGAGACCAAAACATAACGTCAGTAACTCAAACAACATGTTTTTAAGAGACCAAAACGCGAACCTGTCGGACGTTGGAGATTCTGGGCATATCGCCCGTCACTTTGTTCACTTTGGCATAAGAAACCACTGTTCCACTTCTCTGTACAATTCCTAAAGATGCAAACACCATATCCAGTCCATACTTCCAACACCACCTGCTCCACTTCTCACAGATGGGAGTTCAGATTAGATTAGTACCAACTTGCTACTCCATGACGTCTAGCACCCCCGTGAGTGTCAACTTAAAGATTAACAGTCCGTACCTCCAGTTCTTAGGAACCCGAAGTAAGTTCGATCTTATGCTTAGCCATATCCAGAATCATACTTGAAGAACTTTATTAATCAACACCAATACCTATCGGTTGCGTTTTTTTCATTTTTTTGTTGTGAAATTTTCAAAACCGTGGTCAAAGGCCTAATCTATGACCAAGGCTTCGAAAGATTTGGTAAGTTCCATGTATCATGAAGATTATTCAAGCATCACTTATTACCAGGTTTGTCATAAGAAAAATAAAGGTATCATTTACAGTCTCGGTGTTCATACATACAGAAAAATCACCATACTTAAAACGACAAAGTCAAAAAGTATGGTGCAATTAAAACAAATGTAACGAAAAGGTAGCTGCTCTACAAAAAGCAACAGAAAGGAACCTTTCAATTCACATCAGCCGCATATGACGCACCTTGGTAGTCAACTGATGTTGTCGTTGTCGCTTGACCGTATGCTGTTTCAGGGGTTGAAGGCAAATCAGCTGACCTAAAATAACAATAGTGTCAAATATACAAAAGACACATAAACATATGGCTGCTAATAAATGGCATGCCTGTTTGACTCGAATAACTACGTCGGCAACAACATTTAAGAACCTTAAATTTCGTATAAGAATGCTAGAATAAAATAATAGTGGACCACTCACGTTTATGTATCGTTGATGACGTGGTTTCCGTTCCATTGCCAGTGATCGAAGGGCCTCCTCCCGATTGATAATTGGTTACAATGACTGTAACATAAAATGATTAGTAATTCAAAATTTTAATCAGACACGCAGAGAGGCATCCAATAATCCAGGAAACCAAAAAAATATAAAAGTAATTAACTATAAACAAACATAATAAAAAATTTATAAACATCTTTTTATAAAATTACTTACTATATGGGTTTGGATCTGAGATAAGCATTGCACATACCAGCTTTGCCTATTGAACCGTTGCCATCCGTGAACATTGCCATAAACTGTTGAGGAATAAGCGACAGACCAGCTCTCGGTTTGTACTTTAAGAAGCCAAAGAGAAGAAAAATATGATTAAGTTTATATCACAAATAACCTTGTATACAACAGTGAACCAATTTTCATTATTCATAAATGGGTTTTAACACAATAATCACAAATAAACTCATAACACAACAAAAAATAGATTATCTAATAATTCGTGTTTCGATCAATATGATCATCCAAGAACACCAACAAAACCTTTTAAAGTAGAGACATGTTTGAAATTTTCTTGCACCCAAAATTTTGAAACAATTATCATAAGTGACACACCTTGAAGAAATAGGACCAAATTAAAGAACTCATGTTTTGATCCATCTGATCCAAGAACATAACCAACTAAATAAACTTAAGAAGCCATTACTTTTAACACAAAACTAAATTGAATCTACGTAAGATATAATCATATACAACTTACTTGATGACGGCTGGTGTACTTTCGTCGGCCAATCTTCAAATACCGACTCTTTTCCAATTCATCTTTGCTTGTACTTTCTTTCGTCGCCCAATCTTCAACAGCCAATCTGGTGAACAAATAAAGATTCGTTAAGCTGGTCGCCGCTTCCCTCAACCAAAGTCAGTCGACCCATCCGTGGGTACTCCTTTCAAGAAGAATTCTCAAACTATCAAGGCTTAAACTATATACAGAAACCAAAACATTTGAAACAAAAATGAAACAACAACTGAGCAATCTAAAAAAAACTTACTTGAAACCTAAAGGTCTTTCAATAATCCTCCATTTGATCTTGTTCGATTAGTATATGAAGCAATAACCAAAGCCTGAATTCTTGAATAAGTTATCTTCCTTAAATCGACATAAGGCTACAAATTTACAATTAAAAATAACATTAGATATAACAAAATAGAACATATTTTAAGCTAAGGAAACAGGAGTTTGATGGTCGAATCTCTGAGTTAACCTTTAACATTTTTGCTCCCAATTCTTTCATTCTTTCTCGTGAGGCGGTGAAAATGATGGCGATGAATTGAGAGTATTTGGGACTCTTCTAGAGGATTACGAAGTCGGAAAAGACATGAAAATAGCTATATTACTGGATGAGGATATGAATATATTGGGCTGAAACAATAGGCCTGTAAAATGGCCCAAATACTGTATCTTGTGCGACGTCGTTTCAAATGCCTTATAATATATATAGTAATGGAAATGTCACACGTATGTTTATTCAAGTGATGACCTTAGAGCATGGGGTGTCATGGCACACTCATTCCTTTTCATTTGGGCCCCACTTGTGCTACATCACTTTCACATCACTTCAACACACCCACTTAAAAATACCCATCATTCACAACTAACTCAAACCTCTTCACTTGGGCCCCACCCACCCTCACAAACACATCACAAACAAAAACACAAACACAAACACAAACACAAACACAAACACAAACACAAAAGAAACGAATTAAAACTGAAAAAGTGTTGTCATCTTGCATGTCGTTGGGATGGCGAAAACATAACCGGCGAGATTGCTTGGTGTGGTGGCGAAGGTCGGCAACAACCGGCGAGTGATCCACGTTGGATCAGCAAGCTCAAATCGCCACCATACCCCATGCTCTTATGTCCTTCTGCTTTACTTTTTTGTGTTTTTGTTCATGATTTATTGGGTACAAACTAGTGATGAATAAGGTAAAGTAGCCGCAGTTGGGGTGAGATCAATAAATATCACATAAAACTAAAGATCAAATGGATCAATTTCAACCATTCATTTTTGATTAAATTTATTAAATTAGCTTTCACCATTATATTTAAAAATTAAATATCTCATAAACCGTTAATAGTTAGTTAAAACTAATTATACTATTGCGACAAAAATAAAATTATTTTTCTAAAGAGATCCAATATTGTATACTTTCGACGAACTTATTTTTTATCATTTTTTGCGGGTTTCGATATATTACTCTATAAATGGAAATTTTAAAAATACTCTTTTGTGTTAACACAACCCCCAAACCCTAAAAACCCTAACCCCTAAACTTAAAAAACCTTAACCCCTAAACCCTAAAAAAACCTTAATGTGTTCTCGAGTTCACTCATTAAAAGAAAAGAAGACAAGAGAAAGAAGAGAAAATAAGGGAAGAGAATCACTTTCCTTCCTCTTCCTCCCAAAACCGGAAAGAAAATCATGTACCAACAAAAACACTAACAATTTCCTTCCACTTCTTTCCACTTCTCTTCCTTTTTTCCCTCTAAAAAATCTCGAGAACACAAAAAATTTCACTTTCTTTCCTTTTTTTTTCCTTTCTCCTGTAAATGGATCTTAAGAACACAGCGTAAACGTCTAAAACCTTAAACCCTTAAAACCCTAACCGCTAAAACAAAAAAACCTAAACCCTTAACTCCTAAAAAGCTTAAACCAAAAAAAATCAAACCCCTAAACCCTAAACACCTAAACCCTAACCATAAACGCTAACCGTAAACCCTAAACCCACAAAAAAGTCGGAAAAAATTTTTTTTGTCGAAAGTATATGATGTGCGATATCAAATTAAAGGTAATTTTATGTTTGTCGTGATGGTATGATTAGTTTCGTCTAACGATCAATTGTTTGTGAAATATTTAGTTTTTAAAAATGAATATGAAAGTTTATTTTATTGTTTTGATGAAAAAATGACTGGTGGATAATGGCTTATTTGATATTTAGTTTTTCTTTGATCTTTATTGAACCAAACTCAGCCGCAGTTATAATTCTAGTAATAATCAAACCAAACCACAAACATAGAATTGATACTAAACATAATTTCGTACCCATCGTGGTTGAAAATTCGTAACCATTAAAACGAAAATGCTTAGGAGTAATGCATATAAAGTTTTCTCAATCAAGTAGTTGAGGATTTAGGTATGAAACAATTGAATAGTCGATTATTGGAGAAGGTTATTGATTAAAGTTCTGAAGCGGATGTTTTGGCGTTTAGACTGAATTTACACATCAACTGGGGTTAATGGACCCTTTGTCATTTGTCACCATATAAGCAAATATGCATTTTTATTTATCGCAAGAGTATGATCATTGCCTTAAAATAATAACGTTCCTGCAATCTGACATGGTTCCATATTGTATACGTCAATAAAAATGAGGTATAATTTCTTTTTGATATTAATCATGTCTGCCATCAATTGTGGCGTGATATGCCGACATGCCGTCCTTTCCACCGAAAGGTTCACTCTTAAAAAGTTAGTGCATATTCATTCTATAATGAAAACCGGTTCAATTCAAACAACTCCTTTACCTGATATTTTAATAAAAGCTTTGTTATCGTATTTTGAGTAAAGATTCGGTGAAATAATACTTAAAATGACACACATTTATGGTGTGATTGGTAGACAGTTTTTAAAAGCATTTTAAAGCAATTAGTATTTATAAAATTATAAAAACGTTCATTTTTTATGCTCTTTGAATGAGTATTTAACATTTAACAGTTAGCGTTACGTCATTTTACACATTAAAATTACAGCTACAACTATTCTACTAAACACTTTTATAAATTAATCTGCTACTGCTATTTTCAACAAACACACCTTTAGAAATGCATCGACTTGAATTAGACGCATCTCTATTCATTTAGATGCATCTCAATTAGTTTTGAAAGGATTTTGAAGTAAAAACGATGCAAAGTAATACTAGCAACAAATTTGATTCGCAAAGAGCGAAAACTACATATCCAGTCCTTGAACTTAAGTTGACCAAAAGTTTGACTATTCTCTTTAACACTTTCCCTCAAACTTTTGAGTCATCACTCTGCACAGCTTCCTTCACTTCAGCTTTCCCAACAACGTGCTTCCTAAACATGTCCACTAATCCCAGTTTCCTGCAAAACAAACTATGTTGCACCACTCGAAGACACTTGGTGAAAATGTCATCCACTTGCACATCAATGTGCACTTTAACAGTTTTTATAATACTTGCCGACACTTTATCTCTTAACATATGTATATCAATTTCAGAATGTTTAGACTTTTCATGAAAAACTGGATTAGCAGCTAACTGAATAGCTGAATTATTATCACAAAACAGCTCAACTGGATATAAACTAGTTAAACCTAAACTGTGAAGCAGATTACCAAAAAAAAAAAAAAAAAACAGTTTCATAAGTAGCAGAAACCGTACTTCTGTACTCAGCTTCTGCAGAACTTTTAGATAGAATAGCTTGTTTTTTACTTTTCCATGAGATCAGATTTTTATCTAGAAAAACACAAAATCCAGTAACATATTTTCTAGTCTTAGGGCACTTAGCCAGTATGCATTAGAAAACACTCTCAACTTAAGATCAGAAACCTTATCAAAACTAATACCAGACCCAGAATACCTTTAAGATACCTAAGAACCCATAAAGCAACTTTCATATCAGATTGTATGGTACAATGCATGTGTTGAATAAGACAGTGAACAACATAGCTAATACCAGGCCTAGTATTAGTTAAGTATATCAGTTCACCAACAAGAATATGATAATTAGTGAAATTAGACAAGTATTTGTCACTTGAAGTTTCATTATGATTCAAAACTGTGTTTTCTGGAAAAGGAGTATCAACGGGGTTAGCAGCCAAAATTCCATACTCATGTAAAAGTTCTAAGCAATATTTTCTTTGAGACATACAAGTGCCTCTTTTATTTTCTAAAACTTCAATACCAAGAAAATACTTAAGACCACCCAAATATTTTATGTAAAAACTTTGAACTTAAAAACTATTTGAAATTCTTAATCTCAGTTTCATCATTTCCAGTAATAACAATATCATCAACATACACTAATAATGCCATAAACACTGAACCAGACTGCTTAATGTACAAAGAGTAATCATACTTACTTTAATCAAACCCATGCTCAACTAAGGCATGGTCAACTTTGCATTCTACTACCTAGGAGCTTGTTTTAACCCATATAAAGACTTGTTAAGTTTGCACAATTTGTTTTTATCAGCATTATCATACCTTTGAGGTAAAACCATATTGATGCGCGTACAAGGCGCGTTCGGGGTCAAAGGAACTTCCTTTTCGTCGAGCAAGTTTTTCAACACCCTAGACAGTGAACCTAATCGTTGTAGTGTAGTATTGGGTAAGCCTCGGGTATTGATATCGTTCTCTAGGGGAATAGGAATGCTAGTAAGAAGTGTACTACGCTAAGGTTGAGGTTGAGGAAGATTATTTTTTTATCTTTTTATATTTTTTAGAAAGCTAAGGGTGTTGGTACTTCTACCGATTACTTCTACTATCTAATTATCTAAACTAAGGACAGTCTTATGTCTATTGATGTGTGCTCGTATGATGATTAAAAATATGTCTACCTAGATACTATTACTCCCTAGTTATCTTTTATTGGTGGTTGAATTGCCACGTTCTTATTCTTAACGCGTTGTGTTTCTAAGGTCGTAGGGTGTGCCTTTTTCCCTAACTCTTTGAGACTACCTTAAGGTTATTGCCTACGAAATTCTCTAAGATTCATAAACTAACTTTAAGGGTTATCTTTGGATGTTTAGACTACAAATCCGCTAAGTGATTCATAAACTAAGATTCACAAAAATTACTCAAGCATTTAAACACAGCGATGGTCTAATCGCACTCCTAAGCCAATTACAATTAAGATAAGAGATAACCAATCAATAATTAACAACTAGGTTTCATAGATCTAAGCAAACACACAAGAAATTTAGCCGGACATGTTAAACACGCAAGCATACACACATTCAATCGAAGACATAATGAAATCAATGAAGTAAAACACTTATCTTGATGTAAAATAGGGTATGAGAACCCAAAGATACTGTCCAAGTCGGACTACAAACGTTTAGGGTTTTTACTCCACAAGTCTACCTCTCCAAATTCTGAAAATTTGATTTCTATATATAATTTTACACTTGCGACGACGTCGCCTTATAGGTGGGACGCCGTCAGATCGCCGTCATTAGGGTTTCGTCTTGGCCAAGTAATCGTTGGGAAGGCGTCACGTTGTAGTTGTGACGCCGTCGGGCTTCAGTAGTGACGTCGTCTGATTCTGGATCTAGGCCGTCTGAGCTGAAAAGTCTTCGTGACGCCCTTCCTCTTCAAAGCCTGACGCCGTCAGGTGTGTTTTAGCAAAAAGTCTACTGAGTCGTCACAGATTTAATTACGTATAGAGGGACAGCGTCGCCCTTTGATTGGGACGCCGTCAGCTTCAATTCCAGCAGCTTGAGTGTCTTCGATCTTGACTTAGCCATTTTCTTCATATATTCACTCCTTTTCGTCCAAGTATACATCATTCCAGCATTTTGCTTCCAAGAGACCTAAAAAGTGAAAAGGAACGAAATTAAGCAATAACGGATATAAAAGTGGGCGATTAAGGGCGTAAATGACCCATTAAAAATGTACGTTTTAAATCCTTATCAAATATCCCTACACTTGGTATTTGCTTGTCCTCAAGGAAATGTGCTTTTGGCCAATCAATTTATAAGTTAGGGCGCATGAAGCATAGATTTAACATAATTCACAACAAGTAAAAGCACCGCAATAGTCATAACAAGCACGGAAATTATATACTAGCACCTCACAAGGGGTGTTTGGATTTTCTCATCTCTCGGGTGTATATGAAATATACTAAATGGAAATGGAAGATAAACACTCATTAACCGGTCATAGTACATAGATTACCATAGGCTTGAGACTAGATCAAACCTCCACCGCTTTGGCGTAAGCACCTAGGAACAACTATCTAAGAGGTCTTTTAAAGGGTTGTAACGTTAGGCTTACGGTAGGGAAACAAAGGGTTTGGTTGGATAGGCGATTTAGTGGTGGCAAGTCAAAAATCTTATGTTACAAGCATGAAAAGAATGGCGTTGCTAAGCCAAGACTTGACTCTCTAAATTCTAGATAACTTGAAACAAAAAAAAACATAAATAGGATGGTAGCCCGTTTTTTTTTAACACTCCTTTTTCGATTTTTTATTTTATTTTATTGTTTTTGCATACACTTTTACTTTACCATCCTCTAAGATAACCATCAAAATATAAGGGATTTATAGGAGCATCCCTACACTTGAGTTTTTATTACTCTAACACTAATTTGACCCGAATTGAAAAGATCAAAACACTTGGAGTATTTTATGACGTAAATAAAGGGAATTTGAATTTAACGTTCTTTTCCGTCACTCCATAAATTATTACTTTACCCATGAGTCCCAATCATCCCAAAACTGTGTAAAAAAGATATGACTCGACTTAGCAACCATGCAAGTAACTAGATAATTGAACTAAGGGTTTAGTATGATAACAATAATGCACTAAAGGTGAGTGCATACAAGGTAGGCTAAGGCGATTTGGGTGTACATTTGGGGGTGGATTGTAAACAATGCTCTTCATTGATATTCCGGAAAACCGAAACATCACGAGAACCGCGAAAAGGATAGGCTCTGAGGGGTTAACTAGGGGTATCGTGTACTAAAGATGAGTACATCGCAAGGGTGTGGGGTAATTACTCGACCGATGTGGATGAAGTAATTATAATACGGGTGTCAAACAAGGGTTATCCTAATGCCTCTTATCATTTAGTTATTCCTAACTATACAAGTGTAGTCTCACTAGTGATCTCAGAATGCATCACAAAACAAGTTATAGAATCTATTATACTACCGGTACACTCTCGAAGCATTAAAGGTGAATGCTTTAATTCCTATAGATCTAGGGGCGAACCTCACATTTTTGGGGTGGAATTTGAGTGGTAAACGGTTTTTGTGCTAGTCATATAACTCCTATCCATGAGATACTTTATTAAGACTAAAGTCCCACTCGTACATGTCATGAAAAATTTTAAATTTGGTGCTAAAATTGCCTTAACCAATATTTCTCATAGCTTATTACACAAATGAAATAGGACAAGACAAATATTCAAGGATAAGCATAGTTTCAAAGTTCCCGTTTTATTCTCCCTCCCTACACTTAAACTGAACATTGTCCCCAATATTCCCCGAAAGTATCAAATTTATGATAATGGAAGGTAATTAAAAGAGAAAGAAACCAGTACTCCCCTGATTAGCTCAGTAGGATCCGTGTGAAGTAGTGGTTAAATTCTTTTCCAAGAAGAATGTATGCGTGATAAGCTCCATCCAATATTATGTTTCTTCTTCTTGATAAATAAAACCTGCACACTTTAAGAAAATAGACGAAACCTTCGCGTAAAATCGGCGGTAAAATTATATATGACTCTACTACACTAGGATATAATGCTTGTGGAATGGATGTTTGCAGATTTTCTGGAAAATTAAGACCTGAGAATTTCCAAAAATTTATAATTAGCACAGAAAACGAGAGAATTTTTTATAAGATGTTTCTGCTCCTCCTGACGTCGTCAGGTTCTAATCCTGACGCCATCAGGTTATCCTGACAAAACTGGTCTGCTGCGTTTTTCTGGAAAAATTCTAGAAAAATTCCTGCAAAACATCCATTATGACTCAATACAAGCATTTGACTCTAACAAACACACATATATATCAAATTCAATAATCGTAGTTCTCATGTTCACGTTCTTTTGAAAACGTGTGTAATCCTCCCTACACTTATCCTTTTTGTAAAATACCTTTATATGTAATTAAGACGAGGTTAAAGACAAAATAAAGCATTTTCACAAATTCAAACATGAGAACATACAATAATGAAAAGATATATGACACACAAACAAGCAAACAATTAAGCATGAGTTGCCTCCCACGAAGCGCTTTTCTTTTTTTATGAGTCTTGTAGCTAGACTCGAAGTCGTGCTCCTACGTTCCTTTTATCTTAGATGCCCATTCGATTTCCTTAACTCTCCTTTCATCACGAATATATTCAAGGCCTAACTCTAGACAAGCGGTGTAGTAAACCTTGTTCTCCCAATCTACTTCAAAAGCCGGAATGTTGTCTACATCTAAATCATCAATACCCTCAAACTTTTTATTTTTGTAGGGCATTATATATTTAACACATTCGGTCCCATTTGAGAACTTGGCCATTCCTTCCTCTTGATCATAACCCATCATAGATTCCTCAATAAATGGTCTCCCAAGTATCACATCTCCTAAAAATCCATCAATGATGCCCTTAACATTTTCCAAGATCATGAAATCACACCTATATGTGAAATTACCTACGAAGACATGCAATCCTCTAACCCTCCCAACATAGTTACTCACTTTCTTAGGGTAGAAGGGGTCCCTCATAGGTCCTAACTTTTCGCTCATGATCCAATTGTAATAGAGCCTAGACATTATGTTCATGGGTGCCTTATAGTCTATGTAAGTGTGATCCCTATACTAGTACCCAATCATGCACGATATCTTAATGTTTTTAGGGTCACCCCTTTTTATGCATGGCTCGAAAGGTGGTCGCGGGTAGTAAACTACGTTATAGTGATAGGCGGTTTCCTTTCCGTTAGGGTATGAATCGAAATACTCCCTAAGTTCCTCCTCCTCCTTACTACCCTCCATAATTTCCAATACCTTATAATCCCCTTCTCCTATTTCATCCTCCGAATCATCACTGATGGTTGAATCACTATCTAAAGTACTAGTGGATTCCTCAAGGGTTTTTTCAGGTGCACTTTCAATTATCCTATTCAATTTCTTAAGTTCTCCAATTTCACTAACAATACGAGCTCGTAGTTGGTTGGAAAAAGTTGGATTGAGTGGTGGGTATTTGTTTGATGGTAGGTTGTTGTTTAGTGGGTTATCACCTTCCATGACGAAAAGTGATGGGGTTACGAACAAATTCACGAAGAAGGGGGATAGACTACGAGGAAGCTAAAAATGAGAAAAAAATCTTACTTGATAGGAATCAAGCAATGGAACCTAAATGAGATAGAAATCTAACTAGCTATTCTATTCCCCGGTAGCGGCGCCAAAAACTTGATGGGCGTACAAGGCGCATTCGGGGTCAAAGGAACTTCCTTTTCGTCAAGCAAGTTTTTCAACACCCTAGGCAGTGAACCTAATCGTTGTAGTATAGTATTGGGTAAGCCTCGGGTATTGATATCGTTCTATAGGGGAATAGTAATGCTAGTAAGAAGTGTACTACTCTAAGGTTGAGGTTGAGGAAGATTATTTTTTTTATCTTTTTATATTTTTTTAGAAAGCTAAGGGTAAAATCTCGGGGTTTGGATTTGGGGGTTGGTACTTCTACCGATTACTTCTACTATCTAATTATCTAAACTAAGGGTAGTCTTATGTCTATTGATGTGTGCTCGTATGATGATTAAAAATGTGTCTACCTAGATACTATTACTCCCTAGTTATCTTTTATTGGTTGTTAAATTGTCACGTCCTTATTCTTAACGCGCTGTGTTTCTAAGGACGTAGGGTGTGCCTTTTTCCCTAACTCTTTGAGACTACCTTAAGGTTATTGCCTACGAAATTCTCTAAGATTCATAAACTAACTTTAAGGGTTATCTTTGGATGTTTAGACTACAAATCTGCTAAGTGATTCATAAACTAAGGTTCACAAAGATTACTCAAGCATTGAAACACAACGATGGTCTAATCGAACTCCTAAGCCAATTACAATTAATATAAGAGACAACCAATCAATAATTAACAACTAGGTTTCATAGATCTAAGCAAACACACAAGAAATTTAGCCAGACATGTTAAACACGCAAGCATACACACATTCAATCGAAGACATAATGAAATCAATGAAGTAAAAAATTTATCTTGATGTAAAATAAGGTATGAGAACCCTAAGATACTGTCCAAGTCGGACTACAAACGTTTAGGGTTTTTACTCCACAAGTCTACCTCTTCAAATTCTAAAAATTCGATTTCTATATATAATTTTACACTTGTGACGGCGTCGCCTTATAGGTGGGACGCCATCAGATCGCCGTAATTAGGGTTTCGTCTTGGCCAAGTAATCGTTGGGACGGTGTCACGTTGTAGTTGTGATGCCGTCGGGCTTCAGTAGTGACGTCGTCTGATTCTGGATCTAGGCCGTCTGAGCTGAAAAGTCTTCGTGAAGCCCTTCCTCTTCAAAGCCAGACGCCGTCAGGTGTATTTTAGCAAAAAGTCTACTGAGTCGTCACAGATTTAATTACGTATAGAGGGACGGCGTCGCCCTTTGATTGGGACGCCGTCAGCTTCAATTCCAGCAGCTTGAGTGTCTTCGATCTTGACTTAGCCATTTTCTTCATATATTCACTCCTTTTCGTCCAAATATGCATCATTCCAGCATTTTACTTCCAAGAGACCTAAAAGGTGAAAAGGAACGAAATTAAGCAGTAACGGATATAAAAGTAGGCAATTAAGGGCTTAAATGACCCCTTAAAAATGTACATTTTAAATCCTTATCACATATACACATCCACATGCAAATCACCAAACAGAAATGCATTATTAACATAAAGTTGGCATAAAGGCCAATTTTACACAACAATGCTAATTAAATATCTCACAGTAACCATCTTAACCATAGGACTAAAGGTTTCTTTAAAGTCTAAACCTTCCCTTCGAATAAACCCCTTTGCCACTAATCTTGCTTTATATCTTTCAGTCTCTCCAGATGCTTTATATTTTAAAAAATACATTGTATCCAGTAGCTTTTCTATTGACAGGTAAATCACATTCAGTCCATGTATTATTCCTATTAAATGCCTCTATCTCATTATTCATGGCATCAACCTAATTGGAATCAGAGAAAGCATCAGGATAGCATCAGGAGTATAATGTAGTAGCAAAACACATATTAGCACTATTAAGCAAAGTATAACAAACATATTTTTCAACACCATATTTCACATTAGAACTTAACACATAGTGATTCAACTTAACAGGAAGCCTAGACTGTCTATCAGACCTTCTTAATATAGGTGTTTGCTCTCCATCTGAATCATTATTAACATGAGTTGGAGTTGCTACAGAAACATTTTCTTGATAACTGCCCTAAGACCAGTTTGGGTCACCAAAATGGGTTGCAGTGTTGATAATGGAACTTTGCGAAACCAAATAAGGTTTACAATCCTCGTAAGCAGTGTACCTAATCGTTGTAGTGTAGTATAGGCAAGATACATGGGATTGATCGTTCTTTAGGCGAATAGTGAGGTAGGTTCGAAATGTATGACGAAATAAGCCTAAGGGTTGAGATAAGATTATTTTTGGTATTTTATATTTTAGTTGAATGCAAGTAAAATATCGGGTATTGGAGGAGGATGGTTTTAAACTACTAATTAAACTAAAACTAAACTAATTGCAAGAAAATTAGACTGCTGAACTTCTTATAAGAGAAAAAGCGTATTTACTTAGAATTTCATTACTCCCTAGTTAAATCCTATTGTGTTGTCGAATTGTCACGTCCTTATTTAATGTAGTGTGGAGCATTTCTAATTACCGGTTATTGTTTGGTCAGTCTCACATCTACAGATTAGCCTAAGTGAACGACGCCTATATGATTTGTCAAGCTCACCCAATAAGTAACTACGCATTAAATACTCACCATCAAGTTAATTAACCTTTAAGTTAGCAGCTATTACATTTTATTGGACGTTAAAGCTAGTATAGTTTTCCGTATCCAGTTTTCCAACTCATAATGTATACACCATTAAACAAGAGACGACACCATAACAACCATTAACTAAGTTTCATGCAATCTTAAGCAAATACTAAGTGATCTAGCCTAGCATGACAATTAAAATAAAAGCCAATAAGTAAATAAAAAAATAACGCATTAAATACTCACCATCAAGTTAATTAACCTTTAAGTTAGCAGCTATTACGTTTTACTGGACGTTAAAGCTAGTGTAGTTTTCCGTATCCAGTTTTCCAACTCATAACGTATACACCATTAAACAAGAGACGACACCATAACAACCATTAACTAAGTTTCATGCAATCTTAAGCAAATACTAAGTGATCTAGCCTAGCATGACAATTAAAATAAAAGCTAATAAGTAAATAAAAAAATAACACATAGACGAGATTGAATGATTAATTAAATAACTTATCTTTCACCAAACATGAAGACATCAATGGCCAAAAGGCCTACTGTTAGTACAAAAAGTGTGACGGGTTGTAATGGGTATTAGCGTCGCTTGCTGGATTGGGTCAACAAGTTGTTGGTGGGCCGATCTTGTACTAATCCAAGTAGTTTGATTGAATTCCTTGCACAAGAAGAGTAAACCGTTAGCCTTACTGTGGGGACGGACCCCACGATTAGACTCCGGCGTGAGAGTAAGTACACATTCTTGTCAGAGAAGTAAGAGTATGTGTGTGTAATTATGAGAGAGAAAGTTGTATCTTGTATGGGGATTAGAGCCCCTTTTGTAGGCGAGGTTTACCGCTAGGATTTTCTGGTTATTCACATATAGTAGTCAGCTGTCGGAGCCGGACCCTTGTCGGACAAGGTTCCGTGTTAATCGCGGAATCGGACACAGGATACCTTCCGCGGCCGGAGGTTCGGTCTGCTAAGTATCCTGCGTGCGTCTTTTAGTCTGGACTATAGCCAATTTCGTTATTGGGCTTACTGTTGGTCCAGTGTTCATAGTTATTCTCGTTGTTGGGCCTGGGACCAGTATGTGTATAGCACGAATTAGGCCAAGTTGGCCTGCTATACGTCATCAAGTCCCCCCAGTCTAGTGTGTTCATTGCGTGTGGATATTTTCGTGTGCGGTAGATATTACTAGACTCGAGTTGACTAAGCGCTTTTCCTTTTCGTGCTTTTTTGAAGTATCCTTCTGATGTTCCTATTTTTTAAGGAGTGCTACGTCATCAAATCCCCCCAGTCTCGCGTATTTATTGCACGCGGATATTTATCGTATGCGTTGGATATTGCTAGACTTTAAGTTTGAAGGAGTCATTTCTTTTCCGAACCTTTGAAGTGTCTTTATGACACTTTCCTTCTTGTTTTGCGTGCTATGCAGCGTGGGCAGTTCTTGACCTTGCATGCTCTGGCTGATTGGACCCGGTGGGCCCTGCGTCCTTCCACTAGCCTTGCTTTTGTCCTTTTGATTACTCACCGTTGGATCGGGTTATTTTTTTGACACGTGTCCTTCTTTAGGGTTTTCTTTGGACGCCAGCAACCTCTTTGTATAAATACCCTTTACTTTTCCCTTGCCGTATTTTTCCTTTTACTGTTCTTCATTTGCAAGTGTTACTTCCTCTTCCTTTCGATCTAATCTCCTTGGACTGCATCTGTCTTCCAGGTTCCTTTTCCAGGTTAGGGTCTAATTCCTTTTTTTTCTTCCATTATGGGTACTTTTGCATGTGCTAAATCTAAACTTTCACAAGGGACGCTTGATCGCTTTTGTACTAAATATTTGATTCTGCAATTTGTTCATCCGGAATTGCCTGGTCGTGACAAGACCATTCAAGAGGCGCCCGATGGGAAGATTGGTGTATATACCCGCTTTTTTGAGTATGCTAATTTCCGTCTTCCTTTGTCTGTATTCCTTGCATCTATCCTTAATTGCTATCGCATCCACATATCGCAGCTTTCTGTTATTGGTGCTGCTAAAGTTTCTCAATTTGAGATTCTTTGTTTTGCTCTTGGCATCGAACCCTCCGTTGGGTTATTTAGGTGTTTTTATGTTCAGTCTAAGAAACATGGCTGGTTGTCCTTTAGTAAACGAGTTGATAGTTTTGGTGTTTGTTATACTAAACCCATTGACTCTCTTAAAAGTTGGAATGACCATTTCTTTTGGGTCGATTCCTTTGCTTGTCCTGTTATTCATCCATTTCATGATGGAAAGAGCGTTCCTAAGGACGCTACTCATGGGGATGATGAGTTTGATGTTGGGCACGTTGCTTCCCTTGTTGCCCATGCTTCGCCCTTTCACAAATTTCCGAAGCCCTTTCTATGCTTGGTTGGGTTAAGCCGTAATCATACTTTGAATGAGGATTCTTATCCTGAGTTTTATGATGAAGATGATCGGGGTAGGTATTCTATGTTTATGTATCTTCACTTATTCTGTTTTTGTGTAGTATAAACCGTGCTTCTTTTCTTCTACTTTTTGCAATGATGGATTTGTTATCGTTAGTTCAGGTGAAGGATCCCATGAAGCTAACGGTTGGTGCTCGACCGCGAGAAGAAGATGAGCCTCAATTGCTAGAACTGATCAAAGGCCGTGTTAATACAAATAAGCCGTAAAAACGTTTATTTATATTTAACGATCTTCTAATGTTTTGTCGATAACAAACGTAAAATCATGTTAACGAAACAAATAAAATACGTAAATGGTTTGAACTAATAGTTTCTAACATATTCACATTTTCACATAAAACACTAAAACAAGTATAAGTGATTTTATGACTTAGTAATACTTATGTACAACAACTAGTGTTTACATATTTGGGTATAATATACACATAACTAGTATGTAGTATATTGGGTAATATAAATGGGTAGAAACTTAAGTATCACAACCCATTGGGCAAATACATTGAATGTAGTTGGGTACAACCCAAAGCCCATAACCCATGGAGCTTGACCCATAACCCATTGCATGACATCATGCTTATATCATACATGGATAATATCCATAACCCATGGATCAACCCATACCCAAGTGACTAAGTGCATTGCATTCAAAGATACACTGTATCTAGCTAAAGATCCATGGTTCAACCCATGACCCATGACTGTTGTTCCCCGTTCACTATCGTTTAAAACAGCTTTAGTTTATAAAACAAGTTAAAAGTGAACTATGACTGAAATTAACATAAAGAAAACACACTAAGTAATTTTCAACATCATATTCTTATTAGAAATAAATCAACAAAGAATACGTTACCAAAGTACTTACGGAATAGTACTTGGGATTGAAATGACAAAGTTGGGTGATTCCTCTCTAAGCTCAGGCTAAGTCTGAGCACAACTCTTAGAGCTCACTGAGCTATCTCAGGAACTAAGTTGTATTTGGAGGAATGAAAACATGGCTTGCGTGTATGTGTTTTTACAATTCACAAGCTTAAGCTTTTCACTCCATCTCTTATGCTATTTATACATGTATGATATTTGACTCTTTCCTAAGTGACAAACTGACATCATACAGAAGACAAAATACTGATGTATTTTGTCTCTGTTTACAAAGACTATTCTAGGTAAGAGACAAGACTACTTTCCTAAATTCAGTGATGACACTGAGCCTGATCTTTTGCCATTCAGGGAAAGTTGACTTTGGTTGATAAGGACTTCGTCTTATCTGATTCAAACTTTCCCGCATTGTCCCGCTCTTTCTTCAGTCTTTACATCCTTCAGTCTTCTACTTCAGTTTGTCTTCAGTGTAAGAAGTTGGAGAGGAATCTTAGGGATTCAGTGAGTTATTGTCATCACTCACTGAATCCATCATCTTCTTCTTGACTCAGTCTTCACCCTTTAAGTTCCTGCCTTACTGAGTGGAGAGACTTCTTCTTTGCCTCATACTGAGTATCCTGAAGACTGACTCACTGAGAGACTATGCACTCAGTGACCTGTTTGTGTTAACTGATTAAATACTTGGGCTATTTTCTATTCAAATCCTAGATTAAGGGGTTTGGGTATTTACTGAACCCAACAGTCTCCCCCTATTTGGATATACAAATAGCCTAAGTGGTTGATCAGTGTAAGTGAGCAAGAGGCTTCTTCTTACACTGAATGTACTAATGAATACAATAAGGAACACTGAGTAAATGAATAAAACATACATCGTTTATTGATCAGATTACATAGTTCCTATCACTAGTACAAAATATAAAGCAAAATGATGTCAATCCAGATGGATACCCAGTGCTTCAAGCTTCACTTTCTTGGTGATGAGTGTTTCCCTGTCAGGATGGTCTCTGATCTTGGCATTCAGGTCTTGACAGAACCTGACGTTTGCTGGGGATTAGATCTGAGAGGCCACAGGAATATAGCTGATCATTGCAGCCACTCCAGCCTGATCAATGTCACTCCATCTTTGAAATGCAGGGTTCCCGTAGACATCAATGTGGAATAGCCCTCTTTCAGGCTCTTCAATCACTAGACATTTTACAAACTTTACACCCTCAGGCAGTTCTCTGTTGCATTCAAGGCCAGGCACTTTGATCTCAGGTTGGAAATCAACTCTTTTCCTTTTGCCCGTGGAAGCTTGTGGTTGAGATCCTTGAGGTGCAGTCAAGGCAGGCTGAATTCTCAGTTGGGTTGGTGCTTCCCTCAGTCTTTCATATCTTTTGCTAAGCATCTTCATCAGCTCCTTGACCACCTTGTTTTGCTTCTTTCCAATGATCGGACCAAGTTCATCAAGTTCAGTGATCCCAAAGTCACTGAATTTTAAGAGATCATGAACCTCAAAGTGTCTTTTGTCATCCCCTCTGTAGACATTCATAGCCAATGGTTTGGTGTTGGGAATGATTTTGACATCAGTGATCTTTTCAGGAAGCCTTCGGCTGGTCATTGTCCAGTTATATTCTTTAATTCTGCTTTGCCTGAGAGCTTCAGTTTTCTTTCTCTTTTCTTCATACTGAGCTCTCATTGCAGCCATTTGAGCAGCCTGAGCTTCCATGAACTTCTGTCCTGCCTGACCCTTTTTGAGCTTGCTTGCATCTATTCCCACATTTTCAGCTTCTTCGGCAATCACTTGGGTCAATGCCTCCTTAGTCTTCTTTTCGTCCTCAGCTTGTTTCAATTTCCTCTCTTCTTTAGCAAGGTGTTTGGTTAGCTGTTGAGGAGTGAAACATGTATTCAGTGTCATCGATTTTGTAGGGAATCCTCTCAGGCTCAGTAGTTGTCAGTATGCCTTTGCCCTTGTCTTGTCCTGAGGAGGATGATGCAATAATGGGAGGTGTTGTTGTCATGATTGGTGTTAAGACTGTCAGTGTTGTTGTTGTTGCATGAGGTGGAAGTGATGAGATTGGTACTGCAGAGACTGGTGTTGATGATGATGATGTTTGAGCTGCTGAGACTGGTGGTGTTTGCTCCCCCTCAGTGTGAAGAGGAGTTTCTTCAGCAGTATTCTCCCCCTCAACTGTTGCCGTAGCGTCAGTGAGGGCAAGAGTTGGAGTAGGTGCTGAGGGGGACTGACCAGCTTGACCTTTGAAGGCCTGATAGATTTCAGTCACCATGGCCTTTATTTCTGAAGTATCTGCTTGAAGACCAGTGACCTTTGAATCCAAGTTCGCATGAGATAACTCCAAGGCAGTCATTCGTGGACCAAGATTCCAAGCCATAGAAGACGAGGCCTGAGTCAAAGTAGTCACCTGCGTATTTATAGAGTCCAATGTAGCTTGAAGAGACTGGACTGAGGATGGAAGACCCTGAACATTTGCAGACTTGAGCATGTTGAGCAGTTCAGTGAGGTTTGAGGATTGTTTCAAGTGCTCCTCAGTAGCCTCCAGCACTTTAGAGTTGAGTGCTGGGTCTTCTTTGACAAACTCCCGGATTTCATCTATCATGGTTCCTACACCCTGAAGATGTCTGAGGAATTTAGCCATGTTTTCATCCAGTCGGTGAATGTTGTCATACATCAGATCCCTATGCTCATGAACATTTTCATCAAAACCATGTACTTCAGCCTTTAGATCAGCATAACTCGCAGCAGCCTCAGTGTGTTGCTCCCATAATGTGTCAGTGACCCCATAATATAACCTTCTTGATGCTTTGGTGATCCACTGAACTAGCTGTCTTTCAGTGAGTGGGAGAACATTATCAAATCTGTCAAATTCATCAGTGGATGAAGAGGAGTCATCATTGGCAGCTATCACTGGTGATTTAGTATGCTCCTGTGGATCAGGCTGAGGTTCTTGTTCAGCTTGAACCTCAGCGTCCATTTCTTCTCCAGCTGATAAGATTTCATCATCACTTTCAGCAAGGTCATCATTAGATTGTAGCAATTCAGTAACCTCAGCAACCGTTAACAAGGGAGTGGGAATGGGTTCCATATCAGCGGGTGGTATTGATCCCTCTGAGTCTTTGTCCCCCGTGGACCCCTCAGACACTGGTGGGAGTTTCCCAGCGTCTTCTCGGGAGTCAAGATTGGTTTTGGGTTCCGTATCGGTGGGTTGTTTCTTTCCCTCCGAGTCTTTGTCCCCCAGTGACCCCTGAGACACTGGTGGGCGTTTCCCAGTGCCTTTAGCAGAGTCAGTGACCTATCAGCGGGTTGTTTGATTCCCTCTGAGTCTTTGGGATCGATCAGTGTGCCCTCAGACAAAGGCTTTGATTTGCTAATGTCATCATTGGGCGTTGTGGAAGGCGCTCCCCTACCAGCGGGTTGTTTGTTTCCCTCTGGATCTTGGGGAGTAGTAGGTGTGACCAAGGGCACTGACTGTGATGTATCAGTGTCCTTCGTTGTCACGGGGGTGGTTGTTGCCTGGTCAGTGGGTGTCTTTTTGGTCTCAGGCCTTTTGTGCCTCTTAGGCGGTGCTCCTGAAGCCTCAGGGCCCTGAGACTTTGGTTTAGTCTTAGTCCTAGTCTGAGACTTCCCCTTTTTCTTTTTAAGAGCAGGGTTTGGAGACACTGATCCCTCCTGGTTGTTTACAGCAACCATATGGGCCGTCAATTCTATAGGTGTGACAAGGGATGGGTCCTTTTGAAAGTTTGAAGGACTCAGGATGCCAGGTAAATTTCCAAATTTTTCATCCTGAGTATAATTTGCACCCAGTAACGATTGTAAAGCACAAGAGACAAACCTAGGATACGAAATATACTTCGTCCTAGTTTTGCTCTGTAGCTTCGTTACAAGATCACTGTAAATGATCTCCCCTATGTCGACAGTGACCCCATTCATCAGGCAGTATGCCATCATCAACTGAATAGAGTTAACCTGTTCAGTGGATGAGTGGTTCCCGCCGAGGACCTGAATCACAAATGTGAAAAGGATCCTCCAAGCCACGGGGAATGAACTTTTAGTGACTGGGGTCCTGTCTAAAAATGTGGGATCCAAAACGATTTGTTTTAACCCATCCTTCACTGTGGAAGGTTCAGGATGGGCGACATAAACACCTTTGTTGTAATCTAACCCTGTTGAAGTGCAAAAAGTTTTGTAATCCAGGGTATATTGTTGCCCCCCATTAAGACTGAACCTGATGAGATACTCCTTGAGTGGTCTGAGGTTATTCTCATCAGTTGAAGGTGTCGGGTCAAAGGCTTTAGCAGTTGCCCAAAACTCCCTGAGGTAGTTTGGGTACACCACTGAGGGACATTTTACAAAGGCCGTTTTGAGTGGGCAGTTGAATAAAAATTTTACAATGTCTTTATAGGTTGGGACATTTTCAGGGTATTCAAAATTACCTATGACATTGTTTGTTTTGAATTCAACATTTGTGAGATCCCCTACCCACTGAGAAGCAAACTGGAGAGATTGTGTTCTAGCCATATTTATTAAAGAAGTTTTTAGGATTTAAAAAAAATGTTTGGCAAGAACAATCAAAATGTTTAGATCTCTCTAGTTTGTGATGAAAAAACTTTTGTAAATGTTTACAAGGATGGTTTTCCAAAAGAGATTTTGAGCACACACAAATATTTTTGAATTTTTTGAAATGATTTTGACAGAGTTTAGTTGCAGAAAAGATTTGTGTGTGTTGATTGTGTTGGAGAAGAGGGTATTTATAGAGTGATAAGAGGGGTGTTTTGTGCACAAATGGAAATACTAAGAGTAGGTTTTTGAAAGACTTTTGAATTTCCCCATTTAATGCTACCACTCCATTACCCGCAGTAAAAGTCTCGTTTTTCAAGGGAACAGTTGCAGTGCATAGTAAAAAGTGCACTTTTGTAGAGATTAAAATATCAATTTGATATTTTTGTGAGAGGCATTAAATGCCAAGTGGATGACAGTAAGACAAAGAGACATATATTCCTTTATTAAATTGGCATAGTTTCCAACCTAGGACATTAAAGTAACTGATACTTGGACCATTTAGTTACTCATTCAATGCTCTTTGTCGAGTGTCAGGGACCCTGAATGAGTCTTACTCGTTCAGTGAGAGGTTTATTTTGGATTTTCAGGGAGGATGAACCATTTCAGAGAACTTACTGAGATTGGTTTTCCGATACTTGACTTTCAATGTCAAGCATTCCCAATTCAGCTTTCAGTCTTCTGAAGGTAGGTTCATCCAAGGGTTTGGTGAAGATATCAGCCATTTGATATTCAGTAGGGATGAAATGAAGTTCTATGTCTCCTTTCATTATGTGATCCCTGATGAAGTGATATCTGATATCTATGTGTTTGGTTCTTTGGTGGAGGACAGGGTTGTTGGAGATTGCAATTGCACTAGTGTTATCACAAAAGATGGGCACCATTTTGTAATGGATGTCATAGTCACTGAGTTGACTTTTCATCCATAATACATTGGCGCAGCATCCTGCTGCAGCTACATATTCAGCTTCAGCTGAGGACATAGCCACTGATTGTTGCTTCTTTGCACTCCAACACACCAGTTTTCCTCCAAGAAATTGACAGGACCCTGAGGTACTTTTTCTGTCCATGTTGCAGCCAGCATAATCAGAATCAGAGTAACCCTTGAGATCAAACCCTAAGCATATTGGATAATATAGTCCAAGGTTTGGGGTTCCTTTCAGGTACCTGAGTATTCTTTTGGCTGCAGTGAGGTGGGATTCTTTGGGATTGGACTGATATCTTGCTATTAGACAGACTGAAAATTGTATGTCTGGTCTAGTAGCGGTTAGATACATCAGTGAGCCAACAATCCCTCTGAAATGAGTTTGATTGACTGATTTGCCAGTGAGATCAGGTCCAAGGTTGTTAGGTGGAACCATTGGTGTCTTCACTGAGGCATAGTCAAATATCTCATATTTCTTCAAGAGATTTCTGGTGTATTTCTCTTGACTGATGGATATACCTTTATCAGTTTGCCTGATTTGTAGTCCAAGAAAGTATGTAAGTTCCCCCATCATGCTCATTTCAAACTTCTTTGTCATTAGTTTTTCAAACTGTTTGCAAAGTTTGTAGTTTTTTGAGCCAAAGATGATATCATCAACATACACTTGGACTAGTATCACATCCTGTTGGGTTCTATAGACAAACAGTGTGTTGTCTATCTTTCCTCTGACAAACTTGTTTTGTATCAGGAAGGCTGAGAGAGTTTCATACCATGCCCTGGGAGCTTGTTTAAGTCCATAAAGGGCTTTGTCAAGCTTGTAGACATAGTCAGGGAATTCACTACTCTCAAAGCCTGGAGGTTGCTGAACATACACATCTTCCTTGAGATCACCATTTAAGAATGCACTTTTGACATCCATTTGGTAGACCCTGAAGTTCATGTATGTTGCATAAGCAAGGAAGATCCTGATGGCTTCCATTCTTGCAACAGGAGCAAATGTCTCATCATAGTCAATGCCTTCTTGTTGATTGTAACCTTTGGCTACAAGTCTGGTTTGTTTTTAATGACAGTGCCGTTTTCATCAGTTTTGTTTCTGAAAACCCACTTCATTCCTATGACTACTACATCCTGAGGACATTTGATCAGGGTCATGACCTTGTTTTTATCAAACTGTTGCAATTCTTCTTGCATAGCCTGAACCCAGCTTGGGTGTTTTAGAGCTTCAGTGACACTTTTGGGTTCAATGTCTGATAGGTAATCAGCATATAGACATTCATTGGCTGAAGCTGCAATTAGACTAGCAGCCATGCTTCTAGTGAGCATGCCCTCAGTGGGTTCACCAATGATGTTTACAAGCTCAATGTCCTGAGATCTTGTCCACTTACTTTGAGGTCTGGGATCTGAGCTTAAAGATGTCACTGGGAGTTCAGATGTGAGTTCAGGTGCAAGAGCCATAGAATCATTTAGAACATCTGTAGAGATGTCTTGATCAGGTTGAGGATCATGAGTTACAGGTTCCTGATCGTTTGGATCATTGTTACATATCCCAGCAGGGACAGACTGACTTTCAATGAACTCATTGATGGTTGGTTGGGGTAGGTTGTGGGGTAAGACATAATATGAGATGTCAGCATCAGCTTGATATGAGGAATTGAGTTCAGTGTTGTACTCATCAGGAGGATATCTTGATGAGTTGTCAATTCCTAATTCCTCCACTGAGATGTTGGTGAACCTGATGCTTTCAGTACTTTCATCAAAGGTGACATGAAAGGTTTCCTCAACTTGTTGTCTCCTTGTGTTAAAAACCCTGAAGGCTTTGGAGATCAGTGAGTAGCCTAAAAAGTATCCATCATCAGCTTTTGCATCAAACTTGCCTAGATGATCCTTGTGGTTGTGAATGAACACAGGACATCCAAACACATGAAAATAGCTGATGTCGGGAAGTCTACCTTTGAAGATCTCATATGGGGTTTTATTATGTCTTTTTACAATGATTGACCTGTTTTGAGTGTAACAGGCAGTTTTGACTGCTTCAGTCCAGAAATGTTTAGAGAGGGCTGAGCCATTTAACATAGTTCTAGCAGCCTCAATGAGAGTTCTGTTTTTCCTTTCAGCGACCCCATTTTATAAGGAGATGAGAAATTTTGAGAAATTCCTTTTTCATCACAGAAACTCTCAAGTTCTTGATTTTTGAACTCAGTGCCATTGTCAGTTCGGATTTGTTTAACAGTAATGTCATTCTGGTTTTCAATCTTCCTGATGAATGACATTATTGTATCAGCTGCCTGACTCTTTTTGGTAAGAAAGTATACCCAAGTGTATCTTGAGAATTCATCAACAATGACAAGTGTATACTTCTCATGCTGGATTGATCTGGGACTGACAGGTCCAAAGAGATCCATGTGCAGGAGGTGAAGGCAGCTTTTTATGGAGAAATTTTGTTTGGTTTTGAATGATGCTCTATGGTGTTTACCCTTTTCACAGGCAGAGCATGGTTTGTCTTTTGCAAAGACCAAAGATGGTAAGCCAAGGACCTTGTTTTGTTTTGCCAGATTGTTGAGGTTTTTGAAGTTTAAGTGTGAAAGTCTCTTATGCCACAGCCAATTGATAGTTTCAGTGGCTTTAGCAAAGAGACAAGTTCCATCTTGGGAGAGAGTTGACATGTCAAGCACATAAACATCATCTCTCCTAGGAGCTATCAACACAACTTCCTTGTTGGCATTAAAAATGGTACCTTGTTTATCATTGAATTGTACAATGAATTTTGCATCACATAGTTGACTGACACTGGTGAGATTGTATTTAAGACCGTTGACATAGGCTATTCTAGAGAAAACTATTCCATTGCAGTTTACTGAACCATAACCTTCAGTGGGACATGATGAGTTATCACCAAATACTACCTTGGGCCCTGGTTCCTTTACATACTTGTACAGATATTCCTTCACACCAGTCATGCTTCTTGAGCATCCACTGTCTAGATGCCAAATGGGCTCCCTGGTATGTCTCTGCACAAGTGGTAAACTGAATTAGTTTCTCTTCGTGACCCACTTACTAGTGGGCTTGGATCTCAAGGTCTCTTTGAAATTTGCAATCGACTCATGGTCAGTGGTTGTGTGCATGGTGCTACCACAGGTTTTGCATTTAGAGGCTGAGGATGACTCAGTGACTCTGGGTTGTTTGGAATTTCTCCTTGCATGTATGATACTGTCATGTTGGGATGTCTCATGAGCTGGATTACCACATATGTCACAGCATGTATTCATGAGACAATCATCCTGATGATGATCATTAAACCCACAGTGAGGGCACAGAGGAAAAGGTTTTGCTCTATTCTTTGGAGCAGCTTTGGAGGATGAAGCATACTGATGACCAACTTTGGTATAGTTTGCTTGACTGACATACTGTAGATGATCTGCAGTCCTGTGATCATCCTTTTTGCAGATCATGCAAAAAAGGATTCTATAGCAGTTGTCAGTGGTATGGCTGGTGTAATGACACAGATCACATTTTTGTTTGTTTTTGGAGGTTGACTTAGTCTTTGAGGAACTGGAGGAAGCTGACTTTGTCTCCTTGATTGGTTCAGGGACCTTTTCAATGGATTCCATTTTTTCAGTAAGTTTCCTCACAAGTTCAGTCAGTTGCTGGATTTGGTCAGCTTCAGTGGGAACAGAGGATGATGAAGTCTTACTAGGAGAAGACTCTTGTTGGATTAGTTTTGCTTGTTTTTGTAGGATGGTTCTACCAAGTCCAGACCTTTCTTTTGGTGAATGAGGATTGAATTGCAGTGGAGTAAGCTCAGAGCTTGGAGCAGCACCCTGAAGAGGTTTCAGTGGTGGAAGCGGTGCTTGAGATTCTGCTTCAGACTCAGAGATGTGTTCAGTACAACTGGGCACATCAGGGAGTCCAAGCATGCTCTTTAGAGCTTGACTTTCTGGCTCTAGAATCCTTCCAGAATCGAAGTTTGGAAGCTTACTCTCAGGATTAACTCGTTCAATCCATTCACTGGAATTTGAATCAGCCAACATACTTGTGATCATGCCACCAGACACAAATGGCTTAGGAGACTGGTCTTTGTTGAGAGAGTCAGGGAGATGATCTTCACCTATGACCCTCTTCTTGCTACTGGGGGCTCCCACAGCATCAAAGACCCTGGGATTCTTAGCAGTCCAACTATTGAGAATATCATTTGCCTTTTTAAGTTCATCTTGAAGATTATGATTTCTTTTAACTAGTTCAGTGTTTTGAATTTGCAAAGTGACAGCCTCAAGCTTAGCTTGTTTTAAAATAAGCAATTCATCCCTACACTTATTCAATTCAAAACTTAACTTGTTGTACTTAGAAAAAAGATTCAGTCTTTGCTCTTCTACAAACTTAAGGTCAACATTTAGATAATTCATATAAGACTGCCAATCAGAGTCATCATCCATAGAAAGTAAAGTGTTTACCTTCTTCATTGTGATGTTGACCCATTCCCCGTTCCTAGCATGATTCTTCCCAACAGCTAGCTTGTCTTCTTCTGAGAGAGCCATTAGAGCACTGACATGTACCATTTCATCATCCGATGAGATTGGCTCTTCATCCCAGTCAAAGGTTTTAGCAACAAGGCCTTTGTTCTTACCCTGCACAGATTGAACAATTTTTGTTGTTTCTGAGGGACTGGCCTCAAGCAATGCAAGCTTAGCTTTTGCTTTCTTATACTTAGCTTCATAATCAATGGTTTTGTTAAGATCAGATTTGTTTTGAACATTTTGATGAGACTGATAGATTTTTGGTTGAAATTTGCTAAAGCCTGAAGACTGATTAGATCCTGATGGTTTGTAAGAGGGTTCAGAAGTAGTTTTTGAAAAACAGTCTTTTGCAAAATGGCCTCTTTTATGACACTTATAGCATTCAGTGTCTTCAGTTGCTTTAGCAGTTGAAAAACCTTTGTTTCTTTTTATAAACCTTCGAGAGTTAGCGAGGAGTGCCCTTTCCTGAAATTCAGCATTCAGGTCATTTAGGTACTCCTCACTTGATCTCTCATCAGGCTCATCATCTGAGTTTTCTTGGAAATCTTGAACTACATTGTTAGAAAAGAAAGCAGTTGATATTGGTGATGAGGTGGTGGTCAGGGACTTCTTGACTTCCTGAGACTTCTTTAAGTCAGGGTATCGTCTGTTGATGAGGTTTTCCTCATAGACAAATTTCCCATAAATTTCAGGAAGCTCAAGATTTTGGATATGATTAGCATTCCTGAGTCCCTGAGAGAAATTCAACCACTTCTCAGGGAGACTGTTTACAAAACCAACATTGATTTCATGCTTAGACAACTTAACACCATCATTTGAGAGTTCATTTAAAAGAGTTTTGTATCTGGTGTAAGTTTGAGAGAGAGTTTCTGAGTCCTTAGCCCTGAAGGTGTTATACTCAAGTTTCAGGTCCATTATCCTGTTTTCCTTGGTATCAGATGGTCCTTCATGACTATGAACTAGGTCATCCCAGGTTTGCTTAGCAGTACTACAGCTTATAACAGACTCCATAATATCGTCAGGAAGACAAGATATTATGATACTTTTGAGTCTTTGGTCCTGGTTGACCACTCTCCTTTCATCCTGGGTCCACTGAGCTTCAGGTTTGGGCAACCCTTCAGCAGTCTTTGGGACAAATGGACCTTCATTTATACACTTGATATAATAAGGTTCCATCCCAATCAAATAGCAAAGCATTCGCTTTTTCCATTTGTTGAATTTGCCAACTTCAAGTCTAGGGGCAACAGCTGAATAAGCTCCACCCTTTTTATCGACTAGTTGGGGTACATCAATTTCAGCCATTTAGGATCCTAATTTAAAAACTTTTAGAGCGGCCTAAAAAACGAGTTTTATAATTAGCCTTGCTCTGATACCACTTGTTGTTCCCCGTTCACTATCGTTTAAAACAGTTTAAGTTTATAAAACAAGTTAGAAGTGAACTATGACTGAAATTAACATAAATAAAACACACTAAGTAATTTTCAACATCATATTCTTATTAGAAATAATTCAACAAAGAATACGTTACCCAAGTACTTGCGGAATAGTACTTGGGATTGAAATGACAAAGTTGGGTGATTCCTCTCTAAGCTCAGGCTATGTCTGAGCACAACTCTTAGAGCTCACTGAGCTATCTCAGGAACTAAGTTGTATTTGGAGGAGTGAAAAGATGGCTTGCGTGTATGTGTTTTTACAATTCACAAGCTTAACCTTTTCACTCCATCTCTTATGCTATTTATACATGTATGATATTTGACTCTTTCCTAAGTGACAAACTGACATCATACAGAAGACAAAATACTGATGTATTTTGTCTCTGTTTACAAAGACTATTCTAGGTAAGAGACAAGACTACTTTCCTAAATTCAGTGATGACACTGAGCCTGATCTTTTGCCATTCAGGGAAAGTTGACTTTGGTTGATAAGGACTTCGTCTTATCTGATTCAAACTTTCCCGCCTTGTCCCGCTCTTTCTTCAGTCTTTACATCCTTCAGTCTATTACTTCAGTTTGTCTTCAGTGTAAGAAGTTGGAGAGGAATCTTAGGGATTCAGTGAGTTATTGTCATCACTCACTGAATCCATCATCTTCTTCTTGACTCAGTCTTCACCCTTTAAGTTCCGCCTTACTGAGTGGAGAGACTTCTTCTTTGCCTCATACTGAGTATCCTGAAGATGACTCACTGAGAGACTATGCACTCAGTGACCTGTTTGTATTAACGGATTAAATACTTGGGCTATTTTCTATTCAAATCCTAGATTAAGGGGTTTGGGTATTTACTGAACCCAACACTAACCTCAACTATCATTGCATCAAACTTCTTTTCCATTTCTTTAATGTCTAAGTTCATTCCCTTTTTAAGACTTTCAAAATGATCCTTTAGCAGTTTAAAGAACGGCATGACTTCAGTTAAATAACATTCTTTTGTTTGCTCAAAACCCCTTTCCCCTTCAGTTATACCAGTGGGTGTGATCCTTTTCTTACAAGTTTTCTCAAAATCAACAAATAGTTGAAAAATAACATATTGACTGATTAAGGTCTTGCTTTTCGTGGCAATAGTCCTAGGTACTAAATGCATTGGTGTATTTGGAGGATACACAGTCACTCTAGGCATTTTCCTAAGGGGAGGATTCATTACAACTAGATTCTCTGATTTTTGCTTATCTAAATCCTTTTTCCAGAACACTTGTTCGGGTGTTAACAATGTCTGAGGCTTAAACATGTTTAAGGAAATCCAATTTTCCTTCTTGTAATCATGGGGTATGATCTTTATTTTCTTCTCTTTGCATTTAGGATCATCTAATTTCTTGTTCATCTTTTCCCTAGTGACTTCATCTGATTTCTTATCTTCCTCAGTGCACTCAATGCAACTAGGTTTCTGTCTAGGTTTAAGAATCTCATTGCCATCATAGATCACATTTTGAGCTGCTTTTGCTATCTTCCCGTACTCAGGGTTGGGTTTATCTATAATGGGAACACTATGCTTATCGCTTAGAACTCTATGCTTAGTGATCATGTGAGCAGTCTGAATGGTGTTCCCTTGTATGTACAACTTGTTTTCAAGTTTGTT
>BPTQ01000003.1:232529655-232550099 GCA_019973895.1 Chrysanthemum seticuspe
CTTCTCGATGAGAAGAATATCTCCCTCGATGTCGATGGGAGCGTGATCAATTTCCCATGAAACCGAATCACTAGACAAGTATGCTTCAATCTCTTCCAAGATGAAGTCACTTTCCTTAAACGGAGTGAGAGAAGGAGTAGAATTGGCAATGATGGGTTGAGATGAATGAGTGAGATTATCACTCGAAGAATTATGATCATAACCAAGAACTTCTTGAGAGTACTCTTCAGAAGCAACATCAATGATATCTATCCAGTTAACCGACTCAGAATCATAGTTTGCGGAGTACCTCGAAGTTTGATCAAGGTTAAAGGTGACAGCTTCATTACCCACACGTAATGTGATTTCTTGCTCAAATACATCAATGAGAGCACGGCCCGTTCTCAGGAATCCTCGTCCAACAATGAGGGGAACCCGATGATCGGCATCGAAGTCAACAACCACAAAGTCAGCTGGAAAATGGAACTTTCCTACTTTCACGAATACGTCCTCGGCAATGCCAAGTGGACGGGATATTGTACGATCTGCAAGCTCAAGAGTCATGCATGTAGGAGTAAGTTCCGGAAGAGAAATTTTCTTCCATACTGAATGAGGCATTAGATTGATGCTTGCACCAAGATCGGCTAAGGCAAAGCATTCAACCATTCCAGGAAATACACAAGGTAAGAGAAATTTTCCAGGATCTCCAAGCTTCTCGGGAAGCTTCTTTAAAAGAACTGCTGAGCAGTTCTCGTTCAGAGGAGTTTTTGCCATCTCAAACAGCTTTTCCTTGTTGCTTAACATGTGTTTGAGAGTTGATGCAAACTTGGGCATCAGCATGATAGCATCCGCAAAGCTTATGTCAAAATGTAATTCTTGGACAATTTGAAAAAATTTATCCATTTGATGACTGGCTTTTTCGCGGAGCTTTTGCTCATTCAAACGTGATGGGTAAGGAATAGAAGATTTGGATTTGGGGTTTTCAACGGGAGCTACAGGAGATTCAAAAACAACTCCTGGATTGGATTTGGGTTTCGGGACAACTTGAGGATGGACATCGTTGGTACCTCCGTTATTAGTAGGAAGTTCCTTGTCCTTTGTCGCCTCAGGTTTACTTTCTACTACCTTCGGGAGAGAAGAAGAAGAGGTAGTAGGAATAGCGGGTCCATTGTATGAAACACCACTTCTGGTTGTGATCGCCTTTGCATCGCCCCTCGGGTTAGCGATCGTGTTGCTTGGAAGTTTTCCTGAGCCCGAGGGTTGATCATTTAAAGACTTCTTTAGATCAGCGATCTGACTGACCAACAACCTGTTCATTTCATCTTGGGATTTCATGAATTGCTTCAATAACTCATCAGATGATGGTCCAGTTGGAACAATGGCTTGAGTTTGATTAGGAAAATTCTGGCCTCTATTGTTCGGATTAGGGCCTTGATTTTGAAAATTTCCTTGGTTAGGATTCACATTTCCCTGAAATTGATTCCCTCGATTGAAATTGTTTTGATTAAAGTTTCCTTGATGTTGGAAACCTTGATTTGGTCCGGGATAGAAATTACCTTGGTTTTGATAACCTTGGTTCATTCTAGGTTGTTTCTGATTCCGGTTTTGTATGTTAGGATTTTGGTTAAAACCGGGTGGTCCCTGATAAGTATTAGCACGGTAGTTTGATTCATTTTGAGGACGGTATTGATTACCTCCCTGATGTGAAGTACCGGCTATAGCATTGGCTTCAAACGGACTACCATCGGTGGCAGTACAGTTGTAGTATGCATGAGGGCCACCACAAGTAGCACAGACCTCGACTTTCTTAACTTCACCATAGGATGGTGTCTGTGTGAAAGTAACTTTCTTTTGGTTAGCAAGAACCAAAGCCTGAACAATATCTGTGAGTTTGTCAATCTTAGCATCGGTGCTAGATGTACTCACATGAGATGAAGTAGAAGGTCCTGCATTAGACTGAGACTGATATGTCTTTGTTCGGAAAGGGCGGACCTGGGACTTGTTTTCTATGATTTGTAAGGCTTCTTTTGTGGTCTTGCTCAGGAAATTACCTCCTGCGGAGGCATTTAAAGAGTCTTGGTTAGTTTGGTTCAGACCATTGTAGAAAGTATCCATTTGCATTAACTCGGTAAAACCATGATGTGGACACTTTCGGAGCAACTCTTTGTAACGATCCCATGCCTCACCGAATGATTCATCAAATCTTTGAGCAAATTTCATTATCTCATTCTTAAGATTTGTAGTTCGGGATGGAGGATAGAATTCGTTAACAAACTTAGTGACTAAATCCTCCCATGTCTCAATGGAACGAGGGGGTTGTTTCTCAAGCCAATTTCGGGCTTGTCCCTCTAGAGAGAATGGGAACAGAAGAAGCTTAATTGCTTCATGTGGGACATTCTTGTATTTGATGGTCGATGCAATCTTGTTGAACCATCGAATATGTGCATGAGGGTCGTCCCGCTCAAAACCATAAAATTGGCTTTGGGTTACAAGATTAAGCAACCCGGTTTTGAGCTCGAAGGTATCAGCCACAATGGCTGGGACAATAATGGCATCTCCGTAACCCTCGATGGGTGCTTGGAGAAGCTCATTCATCGGTTTATCTTCTGCCATTACGACAGGGGGTGGTGGTGCTAGACGTTCCTCAGTCACGGCTGAAGGAGCAGAACGTCCTCTACGTTTACGTGGAATACTTGCAAGTTCTGAAAGTGGACTTGTAGAGCTGGAAGAACGAGTGCACATGCACTAAGTATAAAAATCAGTTTTCAAAAACAAATGCGAGGCAAAACGACAAGTGAACTTAAACCAATAATCACAAATGAAATGGCTTCTTTGAAAAAGGTACACCAAATCACAAGGACACAAAGGCAAGTTTTGATCTTTAAGATTGGGAACTTATTAATGTTCACACCCCCAGTTGGTAGGTGTTCTGCCTTGGTTTGCGGTGGTTGATTTTTATGTATTTAAGTACCACTGAAAAGACGTAGGTATGGATTTGTGCTAAGGGTTTAAATACTTTTGGACAATATTTTTGGTATCGTCTCGTTTAACCAAATCGTACTGCTTTAAGAATCACCTTAAAGAAAATACAAGATAGAAAACGTTACGATGGTTTTGTTGTTTTATATTTTTTTTGGTGTTGTTAACACTTTAGGAAAAGTGTTAATGAACTTTTTTATTTTTGATAACTTTACAAAAAAACTGTTTACAAACGGTGGTATATGTGCAAGTATGGGTCTGAAAATGTTTAAAACACGCTTACAGCCTCCCCGGCAGCGGCGCCAAAATTTGATTCGGTTCCAAACTGTCAAGTTTATTACACAAGTCAACCACTTGTGAATGGTCAATAAAATTCAAACAGTCTAAAACCAATGCAATTAAGTCCAGAGGAGTATAGTGTTTCCCTAGGTCGTTAAGTCCCACGGAGGATTAATGGTGTTTAAAAACGTTCAGATGTCGAATGATCACTAAGGATAATGATCTGTAAGGATTTTGGTGGATAATTACACTACTGATTGATTGGAATTGTATTTGGATACAGAACTATTAAACACAACAATCAGATTAAACAAACGTAAATACGTACGTTTATTAAATTTTACGTAAACGTACAAAATAAAACGTGAATTTTAAAAAATAAAACACCTACGGATATGAAAATGATATTTTTACAATCCTAATAATAAAAGAAAATTATTGGAAAATTAAAATTATTTTTATGACTATTTATTTAATTATTATTAATTAAAAACTATTTTTAACTATTTAATAATAACCTAAAGTATAATAAAATATGAAATAAAGCTAGAAAATTGAAATTATGATTTAGAAAAATCTAAAATATTATAAAACTAATTTTAAAACTGAAAATATATTTTTTATGCTTTTTATTTATTTATTATTAATTATTTAATAATTTTTAACTATTTTAAATTCTAATAAATACTAAACAAGCTAAGAAAATTCTGAAATTTTTTTTATAAATATCCTATGATGACAGAAAGCTAAGAAAATTATAAAAACTGAAAGTGCTTAATAATAAGCTGAAAAGAAAAATTAAAAAGCTAATTTCTATTAAATAAACGCTATCACTATTTTTAAAATGATGTTTTTGTGATTTTTCTTTTTGAAAACTATTTAACTACTTAAAATAAGCAACTTTAATAAAGACAAAAATTTTGAAACTTAAAAATAAGCAGTTTGGAAGCTTATTATCTAAACAGTTGAGCTTATGGCTTATTTTGATGTTTTTAAGCTCAAACAAGCTTCACAGTTGGAACCAAAGGTGAAATAAGATGCAAATAAGCTAAAGCTACTTATATTAAGCTAAAAAGCACAAAGTACTACACTGATAAGCTTTTAATAAGCAAATAAGCAATTACTCTAATCCAAGCAACCAAACAGGCCTGCAGTCATACTAATAAGCAATTTAAGCTTATTAAATAAGCTGAAAAGCTCAAAATTAAGACTGAAGTAGCAAGATGGGTTGGTGAGCTTTCCAAAAAGTCCAAGCTCACACTGTGGGAACCACTGGAGAGCTTATAAAGAGCTTATGAAAAAGGCTTGTAAACACTGACTACTTAGTTAACACAGAAATGGGACAAACAATAAGCTATAAGCAGCCCTACCAAATAAGCTAGAAAATGTAAAAATAAGCTTGGAACTTTAAGACTACTAGGTTAGCTTTCCAAAAATCTAAGGTACACAAGCTGGGACTCACTAATAAGCTTATGAAGAGCTTGTGAAAAAGGCTAGCTCAACTGTGCACAGGGCACTTTTGGCTTAATTGACAAGCTGATTAGGAGCTTATAGAAAATTACTAAAAATCTACAAAAATCAGATTTCAACTAAAGACCAGTTGAACTAGGAAATACCAAAATATCACTTATTTTAATTCAAACCTGAGTTCTTGAAAAATCCACAAAGTTTGGGCAAAACTGACTTGAACAACTTTTGACTTTTTGGGACAGAAATAGAACTTTGACTATTATGAACTTTGAATTGATTCTACTTACTAATTATGTTGTATTAAGCTAAAATAAGATGAAATTAAGCTAAAGTACCAAGTTATAAGCCACTGTGATGAGTTTTATATCCTAAATCCTAACAGTGAGCTAATTGTTTAAGATTAAAGGTAATTTTGACTATTTCTAAAACAAGGACTGGTTTTTATTGTTTCTATAAGTTATATTGACCTAATGTGACAAACAACAAACAAGAACAATGTCTTTAACACCCTCTAAAACAGTTAACACAGCAAAACCAAACAGCCCTTTACTTAACTGTTTTGAAGCTTTTCAAAGCTTAACACTGATTTAAGCCATGAAACTGATTCATAAGGTCTTGATATGAGATAATGAGCTTAATGAAACACAGAAACACAACTTTAAACAACAAATACTCATTGATCATGTTTATACTAATATTGGCAGTGAAAATGAAAAACTGAACAAACAGTATCCCTATGAACAAACATATAATATAAAGCAACAAGTTAACTATAGAAGGCCAAATAAGCATATAATACCAAAGATAAGCAGATTTTAAGCAGTTCTACAGTAAAACACTAAAATATAGAAAATGGCTTACAAATGAAATACGACTGAGAATAAAGAACCAAGGATCAAAACCACTTCCTATAGCTTCCCAAGAAGCTCTAAACCAGGGCAATCCACAATCAACCCTGCTCCAGTTTCTTGATCATCTTCTCCATTAATTTTTGATTTTTAACTAATTTTTTTGTATTTTTTTGGTATTTTTACTTTTTATGTCTATAACTGATTTTAAGGTTACTAAAAGCTTTAAAAAGCTTTAATAGGAGCTTATGTGAGCTTATTGAGTCCAAAACAACAACTATGAACAACTTAAGACATATTGAGAATTTGAACTTAAAAATTGCATAAACTGAAAACTTGAAAACTGACTGAAATTGAAACTGAAAAAGGGTTTAAATTACACTGAAAATACTTAAACAAAGACTTGAAAGCTTAAAATTACACTGGAAATTGAAATTTAACTAAAACGACATACATTAATTAAAATTAAAACTAGATAGATATATACATTCTTCATCTCTCTCTTTATAATGATCATTTCAACTCTTTGTCGACCTCTGAATCTTTCCCACTTATTTCCAGCCATTGGATCCTTCCAAATCATCAAAACTGTCCATTTGTCATTTTTGGCGCCAAAAAGTCGTTTGAGCTGGTACGAGTAGGTTTTTGCAATTAAAGAGTTTTGGTGTTTGTGGAGGTGTTAGGGGAGTTGTTAAACAGCTGGAAAGATGAGGTGGAAAGGTGGAAACCACCCTGGTTTTGATTTGCAGGTTTGGGAGAGGGAGATGAACAGTGTATTTGGTTTTGGCGCGCGTTGACTGTTTGACTGGTATTAATAATAAGAGAGGGGGTTCAAAATGGGGAGTCACAGAATATTGACAGGGGGGTCTTTTGGGTTTGGCTGGGGTAATAATACAAAAGGGTTCATTTGGTTTGTAGTTAATACACAAGGACCAAAGTTGTAATTTCTCCAAAGTTGAGGGGCTGAATTAGCAACTTTTCCAAAGTTAATACAAGGACCGAATATGCCATTTATGAATAGTACAAGGGTAATATTTGATAATTTTCCATTTTTTAAATATCCGAGGACTATTTTTGACACTTTTCAAAGTTGAGGGACCAAAGTTGTCATTTTGCAATTTTAAATTTCAAGGATCAAGTTTGACAACTCATGAATCCCTAGGGACTTTAAATAACATTTTTCTTTATTTTGATTTACCAGGGACTGTTTTTGACAACTTTTGAAACTTGGGGGACTAAAACTGCCAATTATGCAAACTTGATACGTTTTTCACCTGATTTTGGTATTTTTGCATTTGAAACACATAAAACACTTATTTGTGATATTTTTATCATTTTGATGCATTTCTGAGTGTTTTCAGATGTTTTTGCAGTATAAAAGGTACAAAAATGATGAGTATTTGCACACTCATCAGTAGGGTATGTAGGGAATATGAGGACTTAATTGAGGTTTTGCGGAATGTGGTTGTTACTAATGCTTGTAGGGATGGATGGAGGTGGACACTTGATGAAGACGGCGAGTTCAAAGTCAAAGTTCTTACAAGTTTGATCAAGGAGAAGATTCTTCATGTGGAAAGTGGTGGTCAAGATATGCTTTGGAACAAGTTGGTGCCTAAGAAAGTCAACATCTTCGTGTGGAGAACTCTTAAAGGAAAACTACCGGTTCGTGTGGAACTTGATAGGCGAGGCATTGATTTAGACTCGGTATTGTGCTGGAGTTGTAATGATAGTGTGGAAACATGTACCCATTGCCTTGTCACGTGTGACCTTGCAATGAGTGTGTGGACCAAATTATTTAATTGGTAGAATGTTGGGAGCGTGAACGTCTTCACTATTGAAGATCTTTTTTCACATAGTGGGAATGTTAATGTTCCCTCCCACCTAGCTTTTCTTTGGCAAGCGACAATTTGGACCTCCGGATACTTCATTTGGAAAGAAAGGAACGCTCGTGTGTTCGCTAAAACAGTTTCAAGTTCTAACAAGATTATGCAAGACATCCAGCTCAAATGCTTCGATTGGATAGTGAGAAGATCAAATAAATATAAAGCATTAGATTGGCAACAATGGTTACGGGACCCTCGAAACATTCGTTTACAATAAATTCTAGTTGGTTTACTCAGCTACTATCTAGCGAATTTTAAGTGGGTTAATATCAAATCTTTACTGTGACAGTATACATCAGAAAGTGCTAGTGGGGATTAAAGTGCTTTAGGCAATGTTAGTGATTGTGTCCGGCATTTGCTAGATTGTTTTGTTTTTTGCTGTCGCCCAGTATTTACAGCAGTGGATTCAAGATATTGCAGTGTGCTGTAATTGGTCTTATATGATCACATGAGTATCTCATTGGTTCATTTATACAAGTGGGACATTGAATGGATATTGGTGACTAATATGCTGTGGGGCTACATCTATGCAAGTGAATTTGGGTCAATGGCTCTCAGTTTTCTGGTTTCTTGCGTCAGTTCATTAGTCTTAGGTGACAAGTTAGTTCTTTGGCTTGAGAGTTGAATCTCTTTATATGTTTTTTTTTTTTTTTTTGTCTTTTGGGCCTTTCCTCCTTCAATTAGCTCGTTTATTTGAGGTGGGGTGCCATGTATTGTAACGTTTGTGTTTTTCCCCATTTAAGCTCTCGTAATATATCTTGCCTTTTCAAAAAAAAAAAAAAAATGCATCGACATTTTCCCGAATCCCCTTACTTTTTTGTTACCTTCACCAAGTTAATTTGATGGCTTCTATATTGCACTCATTTTAGAGTACCTTCCAACCATCGAACGATATCGTTTTTTATCGCACATCTTATACTCGTGACAATCATCTTCTAAAATTCGAGAAAAAGTATGTCAAAATGGAGCTCAAATTAAAGAACAATTTTTGATACAGGAAGGTGCAAATTAAGGGCATTGTTAAAAAATTTTATTTAAGCATGTTTATTCAAAATATATATGTTATAGTCTGTGTAAATGTATTTCATCAAATTTTATAGGGCAATTTCATATCTTTCCTTTTGAAAATCAAAATTTTCATATTTACTCAAAACATGCTTTAAAAGCATTGTATATTATGCATTCAAAAGTTGTAATTTTGGTATATATGAAATTAATAGGAGATATGAAATTTATCGTATATTAAAATAGGGTCAACTTATTGTGTAACCGAGGGATGAAAGGTTGATATGGCTTGAATATTGAAGGAAAAGATAGCAAGGACCAAAATGTAATTAGCGGATAAATATAGAGATGAGTTTTCTTATCTTTTTGTGAAATGATTTCATAATTTTCACAAAGTTCAGATCTTATTCGTTCTTCATCTTTAGAGTACGTACTCATTATCGGGTTATATATAATCTTCATAATTGAATATAGATTGGTTAATATTCGTGTTAGAATCTTAGTGTTATACATATGTTTCTCATTCATCATTATAATTTCTCATGTTTAAGTTCTCATTAAGCGCTTTAGTTCTTGAGATTCAAGGGATTCACAGACCATTGTAATGTTTTATATGTTTCGATATGTGTTTTCTATTTGTTGAACAGGATCGAGTTGTTGAATCATTATGGGTGTTAACAAGGAACATGTGGAATCATGTATCGACGACATTCCTCTAGAGTCATGTATTGACATTTCTATAGAGTCGAAAGCATTTGGTAATGATGAAAGTAATCTAAAGATTAACCACAACGCAAACCATAATCAACCTTCAAAGGTATCATACAAAAGTATTGCAAATCCTTATCAATCAAGACCGAGTTATTCCAAGGTTCTTCCTAAGAAATATAAATATTGCGATGAGGATTCAAAGGGACGCTATGATCAATGTAATATGGTTAAACGGGATGCGCGTCTTGAGGCTATGATCATTAAGTGGTCACTAATTATGGCCTTTCCCTATTATGCATTTTTTGTCGGATTACCTATATATTCAGAGTATAATGAGCGATGTCAAAATCCATCCCCTCTGTATTCAATAAAAGTATCGGGCGATTATCAACTCCCACTGATGACTAAGGAATATGGAATCGAGTTTTATGTGACATCTTCTCATGAGTTTGATGAAAAATATCCAGTTGGAACTCAAGAACGAACAGATATTGAGAATCGTATCATCAAAGATTACTTAGAAATGGCCTGGGATTATTGTGACTTTGAACAACATTATAATTTTCGACGTCCAGATATTCCAACTCCGGTTTGTGACAAGCTTGAAAGTTTAGGAATAGCTCGAAATTTCCTCAATGCTCGTACTCATTCTCATAGATAATAAGTAATCTAAACGCAACATTCAGTTTCTTTCATGTACTGCAAGGATTCCAAGGAATGTTGGTTATGTCCATTTCTTTTAGGTTATTATTACGTTCTAGAATTCTAAACCCATGTTTAATGTTTTGTTGCTGATGTCTGGAATGTTACATAAATGGAAGAAAGTTAATAATGCAACACTTAATAATTTGAGAAGAAATAAACAAATTTTGGCTCTTATGTTTTTCAATTGTAATTACGTATCCGTGAGTTTATTAACAAGATGATTTAAAGAACACGTACATTACCAAGAAAATGTCGCTTAAAAAATAAGAACTTAAGAAGTAGCCACTAATCGATAAATATGCATCAATAACATATCTTCAAGCTCCCCTGCAAAATAAACAAAGTAATACTTGAATGTGTTTATAAATTAGGTACCCAAAGTAACAGTAAAAACAAAGAGAAGATGAACTTTTTAATGTTCTGAACAATAAATATAGCAGTATTGCTGTCATTTTCTGTAGGAGTAATCTTAGCACATTCGATCCGAGGTCGAAAATTTCACCAACATAAACTAAGTTTTTTCATCAAGCATTTTAGCAACGTAAATCTTCTAAAAATAGGATGCATGAAAAATTTCGAAACTATAATACAACGACGAAAAGTTTGTGACTGAAATGTGAAGAAAAATATGGCAAGGATCATAATGCAACTAAAAGTAAATATGTAAAGGAGTTTTCTTGTTGTTTTGTAAAAATGATCACATAGTTTTCACAGTTTAGATCTTTATCATTTGGTGCGCATATCCCCTTTGTTCTTCATTGTAATCAAGTTATAATATACAAGATTTAATGTAGATTGGTTTGTATTCTTTGTAGAATTTTAGTGCTTTGAATTATTCTCAAGCATTTATATGATTTTTCATATTTAAGATCTCGTAAACTTATTTAGTTCTTGAGGTTCAATCGATGCACAAACGATTTAGTGTGTTGATTTTTTCAGTGACATACTAGAAACAATTCTTCCTAATTATTTGGATGCAATAGAAGCTGAATATATCACTATGCCATTGTTTCATACTGAATAGAGATTTGTTTTACGGGTCAGCCCCGTAAATACACAGAAAAAAAAGATGATAGTTTACACAGCGAAAAAACAAAGCTAGATCAAGATGTAGCAATGCATAAATTTTATATATTTAACTTAGTTAATCAGATGTTGATGCTTTGATGTTTCTCTATTGTAGTTAAATAGTGTTGTCTCTTTGTGGAATAGGATTCGTTGAGTCATTATGGGTGCTAACAAGGAGTATGTAGAACCATATGTCAACGTTACAATAGAGTCGAAAGCTCCTGCTGCTTCCAATGAAGAATTCACAAATGTTAGCCAGGCGTTTGAGTGTCAGAGCAATGAAAGATCAAGAGGATGCTATGACCAATGTAAATTGGGTCAGCAGCGTGGATGTGGTCAGTCAAATGAAAATTTTTGTGACATATGGTCTACAATTGTTCTCATCACAAGCTATCTTGCTGTTATGATTGGACTTGCGGTTTATTATTCTTCAATTGAGAGTCCATATTCGGTAATTATATATGATGATTATCAGTTCCCGATGGTGACAAAGGAATATGAAATTGAGTTTTATGTGAAATCATCATATAAGTTTGATCATAAGTATCCAGTTGGAACTCAGGCACGAGCAGATATTGAGGATCGTATCATCAAAGATTACTTTGAATTCGCCTCATATTGTTGCGATTATGAACAAGAATGGCATCAACAACGTCCTGATTTCCCAACTCCAGTGTGTGACGAGCTTCAACAATTGAGAAAACATCAAACTTAGCTCAATATGCTCCTACTCATCTTCAATTTCAGGTGAAGTACTTTTGGAACAACGTCGATTATTTCAATTTAGGTTTATTATTCTAGATGGTTTTGTCATGTTCACAAATTCAAAAACAATTTTGTTTGATGTGTTGCTTATGCTTGGAATATTAAATAAGTGAAAGAAAATTACTAAATAACTTGAGGACTATGATGCACATTTACTATATTCACATGTGGGCATGTTTGACATATGAGATTATGGAGAGATTATGCATATTTTTTCAAAAAAAAAAAAACAATTAAAAAATATTTTTTGTTTAGCAGACAGAACTTATAAAAGATTATAAAAAAATAATCTTCCATAATCTCTGGAAATCAAAGGTTACTTCATATAGCTTATAAAAATAATGTTTTTTTATAACCTCCATCTCCAGTTCCGGCAACAGTTACTTTTGCCAAAATAAATTCAATCTGCTTTTTATTTAAGAGCTAGATTTGTTCCTTGTTCTTTAGTTGTTCATGGTTCAAAATATAAAAATATACCCCTACAAAAATGATTGTATAATCATATATAGTACACTACAAGATTCGAAAAACAAATGAAGTTTAACAAGAAATAATAAACTAGAATCGATTTTAGAAGTGCTACCAAATGAACAATGTAGATGCTGGCACAAATAATTTCAGATGAAATTATCTTTTTATCATTGTTCTTTTCGTGCTTTAGATCTAACCGGCTTTGTTTTGATTATGTTACCAAGAAGGATCACTACAACAGGAATAATAGTTCCGATATAGTATACACTGCCATATGCTGTGAGTGTTTCGTGTAGACTTAATACCTGTTGCAAGAAAAAAAAAGCATTAAACAATCCGCCCTTCAATACAAATCAATTTAGAAAGTCAATCACACGAGTTCAAAACTCAAACAATACTAACCATGAAACCAACGCATGAGTAGTTCAGGACGAGAAGTGTATAAGCAAAGTTCACAAGCATAAAGATTTTCTTAAGCAGCCCCAAATTTGGGGGAACGGACTGTTGCCATCTGTAAATGGCTGCACACAGACAAATATAAACAGTAAGATCACACGATACAATTGTGGATTTAACATATCCATGTAAGCACATTATACATAAAGAATGTGCAGGACATTTTATTACCTCTAGAACCAGCAATCATCAAAGCTGATTGAACGAAAAATATGATGTACCCCGGATATAACCCCTGTTATATTAAATTTAAACAATCATATGATCACTTAATTAGAAAGATCAAACAGAAATATAGGTTAGATGTGTAAACTTACATGCCATACAGCGCTAATTGTCTGTGTTACAAGCAATTGGAAGAAACCAGCTTTTTTCCCCTTCTGAACAAGTCTGTCATAAACATCTAAATATGCAAATGGGGATTAGACGATAATTACATTAGAAACTAGATGTAGCATATTCGACCACCTTAGTTAAAAATGTGTCGATGTGTGATGTGTGATGTGTTTTATCTCAGACGGGTCAGAACAACAAGTTCAGCTAGAAAGGGTAACTGGTTGAAAGTTGCCCAAAGTCTATTTTCTGCACACATATTTAAGTTCAGTCCGTTTTAACCTAATACCCAATACACCCATTTGGTGACCCTACTAGCAACATCTACTAGCAACATTACATACATGGGAGGCAAGTAATGAAGACTCACAGTGACGAAGCCATGTGCTGACTTGTATATTCCATACAAGTGGTATCTCCACTGCACTCTTAGCAAACTCAACACCCAACACATCAACATTCTTGGCACGGTCCCATCGTGCCTTAGGTGCAGAAGAATCTGTCCATCCGCTAAAACCCAATCCGGAAATAACTATAGAAGCTTCTGAAATAGACCATATGAAATAATATTTCCAACGAGCAGTAAAACCAGCCATATACTGATAACTCAACTTTTTCAAAAATCCCCACTCTTTGTATATTGGTTCAGTGAATTTCGATAATGGATAATGTGGTACCAAGTATAAGTATAGGCCCATACAGAAACCAGCTTGAAGAATAGCTTTAAGGGTCGCCCCAAAAGGTGATGGTGAACCTTTCTCGGACTTGATCCAAATCTGGATTATTATAATTATTTTTAAATAACATCAGCAAAAAAATTTCAATAAAACTGCGAGAAACGTAAGAAAATGATAAAGTTGGATTATTTACCCCCTTTCCTTCTGTCCAGTCTAAGTAATCTTTAATTTCATAAACTGGACCTGCAAAGTGACTTCCACAGCAAAGACAAAATCCCACGTATTCGATTAAAGAGGGTAGTTTAAGTAACCGATTCTTCTTCTGGGATTCACGGAGGTCTTCCTCTTTTAGCAACCCGTCATTGTAATTAATAGCGCATGAAATTACTTTTAATGTTAGCACCATTAGAGCTCCTACATGATGGAATACAATATCAATTAGTTGTGGTTGAATTGAACAGGTTTTACTGGATTACAAATACAACATACTAATGGGTCAAATTTAGCTGGATATCCTTGAGTAATCGAGTCAAAAGGTCATCAACTGCCAAATAGTTGTTAACTTATATAGACATGATTTATAAGCTAAGTCTGGTAGATTGTCAAAGTGTCGTGATAATTTTAATGAGATGAGGTCAAGTAGTGAAATTAGACAGGTTGTTGAAACATTCTAACTTCAGCCTTTTAATTCTAACCAGATAATTAGCAACTTTGACAAGGTTATCGTTAGAGACATATATAGCCATGTTTCAAGTATTGAAAAACTAATGACATTTCTTATGTACAAACTAATCCTACCAATGTATGCGCTAAACCACAAGCATGCATATCTCTACCATGATCCAGTAAAATAACAAACTTTTTTTACAACACAAATACAGAACACCACAGCATTACATGTGTTTCTTTACTTTATTTCAACACAAGGGGTGTTTAGGATTGCCTTTTTTTTTAAGCTTTACTTAGTTTAAAGTGTCTCTGAATTATCACACATGGTTATAAAGAAGTGCTTTTTTCAGCAAATAAGCATAAGTTGCTTTCTCTATCCAGACACTAGAAAGTGACCACATCAAAAAGTAAAATAAAAAATCTTTCCAAACACTCAAAAGTGTTTAAAATTTAAAACACAATAAGCTAAAATATAAAATATGCAGTGAATGAAGGTGGATGTATAAAGGGCTTACCAGTAGCATCAATACCTCCTTCCTTCCATGCATCCCCACTCATGTAGTATACATGGCTGCATATTTTCCAAATAATCAACAATTAGTAATACTTTCAGTTGAACTTCAACACTTTTTAACTCCTCCAAAGGGAAGTTCAAATTTTGTAAGAAAAATGAAGGCTTTATATATCGGTTCATATTGACAAAACTACCTTATATCCATTTTTCATGAAAAATGTATGTTTTTGAAAAAAAATTGATCAATGCGTTACTTTTTGGTTTTGTCCCGGTATTGTTTGAAAATTGTTACCATTCTACCCATATTTTTCCTCAAAAAAAAAGTGTGTAATTGTACACTGAGGGTGTGATCAAACTGAGTAATCAATTCCACGCAGGATTAATCTTGAACTCAATTAACTAGCCAATACTTTCTAGTTCGGCTCAACCCATTTATCAAAAATAAAAATGAAAAGCAACCCAACTGTCAATATTATATAAATTAGATATAATAGTAATCAAGATTAGTCCCGCAAAAGTAGTTTAATGGTTGGGGACATGCAGCGTAAAACAGAGGTCATATTACGCGATTTACCTCTCTCATGTTGGTCAAATCAACAAAGCGCCAAACACAAATTTTTGGGACACATCTTACGAGTATATAAGTTTATGGAAGTGCTTAGGCAAACAACTTATTTTTGGATGACATTTTGCTTCATGACACCAAGAGCTCTAAAAACATGAGCTACTTCAACTCAACATCAACTAGTTTTTCATAATATAGTAAAAGCAATAACAACAATAATTTAATCTTAATGGTATATTAATTAATACAGTAATATCGTACCATCCAATAAGGTATCCCATAGCCAACACAAACGTAACCAACCCACATCTTTTCCTATACACCACCATTGACCCATAACCAACCAACATAGCAACCAAAAAATGCAAATTCGACGAAAAACCAAACGACAAATACGACAGCATGGCACCCGTCAAAGCAGCGTAAACATGTTTTCCAGTGGGCCCAGCAGGGACAAACCTATGCAAGTATCCGACAGGAATTGTTGCAACAAAACATATGAGGAATCTAAGTACAGGTACGGATACTCCGATGGATGAAGCCGTTGACTCCATGTCCATGTTTTTATTTTTGGCTTCTTTTTTTATGTTACGTGTGAAAAATGGAAACAAGATATACAAAAACGTTGGTTTATATATGGGAGTTGAATGGAAGTTGGAACGGGTCTAGAAGATGACGTGGATGACACGTTGGTGGTTGTGATTGGATGAGAGTTTGGTTGTTAGTTAGGCATTGGAAAAATGTTGGAAGAGCTCGAGGATCCTCGACTATTTAGTTAAAATCAAATATAAGATGATAGCGGTTTCATTTTTAATCTTTATTTTTTATTTTAATCCAATGGTTGAGGATTTTCTAACTTAAGTTTAAGTTGTCTCACCAACTTGAGAATCCTCTTTCAAAAATCTTAGAGGTTGGATTATTGTGTTTTTACAAGTCATTATTATTTTTTCTTTTACTCCGCTCAAAACAAAGCCTCACTTTTATAACCCACTATTTTATTTTTTGATCAATTTTTTCAACCCAATTAATTTTTTCATAAACTAAAATAAAAATACGAATTACATCTTCTCCCCTGGCAGGATCTTCCAACCTTTCATTCATTTCTTGATCCATCAACCTAAGAGCGAAGCCCTTCATCTTTAAAAATACATTATACGCAAAAAAAAAAAAAAAATAAGGTATACATTTAACTTGGATTCACTTTATAACTTTTTTAAAGTTGCGACTAACTATACAAGTTTCTAGAGGTTAGAGGCAAACAATGAAAAGAAAGCAACATTTTCAAATGTTTTTTTCTTAAAAATAAAATAAAATAAAAATAATAATAATAATAATAATTCCCTTGTATCATCTTTTTCATTGCCCCCACCCCACATACTTTTTCAAACGTGTAATCAAAAGAAATCATATAAAAAAAAAAGGAGAAATCATTTTGGCACAAGCCAGTTGGGTCACTCGCACCTTGGTGTCATGCCATGTTGGTTTGGTGAAGGCTCAACGCCACTGCACCCATTGCTGAGTCGAATGATGATCATGGTAAAACTTTTATGTTACATGTATATGCGAGATGTATATTTTAGTTGAAAAAATGGTTACTGATGATGATAAAACTATCATGTTGATTTGAATGTCGTAAGTTCATAATTGTGGCAAGCCCTAGCCACATAGACCACCGATCGAGGATGCTTTTACATGTGTGCAAAGGCATCTATAAATCCTAGTTAAAACATACCATGAATTCAGGATTGCTGAAATCGTTGAAAGTCGTAAGATCCTATTTCTTTTTCTTCTTTTAATATCCGAGCGGCATATTAACATGAGAATCACTCACCAAATTAGGCAATAATACATCCCATGCCAGCAAATAAAAATGGAAATGATATATTTTTCAGCATTTTCTTCTTACATATCACCCTACTCATGTAAATGGTGTATTTGCAAGTTCCCAAGTTTATTTTTGGATAGAAAAGGAAAGATTTAGGATGGTAATAAAAAAACTTTTTTTTGAGAATTTTTTAGGAGACAAAAGGAAAGTAAAGGATATTATATTACATCAAAACTACTCTCTCAATCTTATTCCCAAATTGGGATGAAATGAAATTAAGATGATTTTAAGCTTTTTTACTTATATCCTTCTTCTTTTATTTTCAACTCGGAAAACACAAGATTAAAAATCAAATTTTTTCCTCTCATCTTCTTTTTTCTCTTTTTCCCCTCTTCATTTTTCTATTTCTGTTTTATACTTTGAATCAGAGTAGTAATTAGATGAGATGATGAGAGAGAAAAAGCGAATTACAGTTGTCATTTATATATGTGACCCAAAATAAATAAGAAAACAGTAGGAGGATATAGCTATCCATCTTCTAAATATGATTTCTCTATTCTTCTCGTTTCGTCATTATTGGGATTAACATGTCATTTAAGTTACTAGCAGGGTGCCTGTGTGATGCGGCTCAGATACTCTATAATTTAATTTTTTTCGGCCAATAATTTATTTCATTTGTATGTTTTTTTACAATAGCTTTACGATTAGTTAGTTTTTTTAGGGACTATAAGCAATGACACAAGTTTGGTTAAACTTTGCTTTATTTGTTTGTTTTTTGTGTTTTGTAGCTTGCTTGGTTTGTACAATGTACTTTTAATTGTATTTTTTATTGAAAGGGTTTTCTTAAAGTATCATTAATTAGCAACTTGCATGACTTGTACTATATATTTTAATGAGTAAATTACACCGTTCGTCCTTGTGGTTTGCGTTGACCGCAGCCTTTCGTCCTTTGACCAAAAAAGTTGCACCGTTCGTCCTTAAGTGGCAAACGTTATGCGCCATTTGTCCCTCCCTCTAACGGCCTTTACTAACGCTCGTTAACTGCTCCCATGTGATACCCACGTGAGGGTGTATCCGTCTTTTTGTCCTCCCAAAAATTTATTAACAACTCACCTACACCTCAACCATCCACCTTCTTTATCTCTTTTAATTATCTTCACCACCACCACTGTCTCTCTCCGGTTTACAAAATCCGGACATCACCACCCAGAAACGTTTCTGCAAATCAAACTCACACACACATAAACAAATCACATCTTCTAACAAATCAAACTCATACACCTCTTCTAATCATCATCAAACTACATCTCCATCACAATACTCTTTTGTTCCTTCTTTCCAACCAACAAACCACCTTTATCTCTTTATCACACGAACAATGTTTTTTTAAACCCTCACATGAACTCAGATTACGAAACCCAAATGAAAATGGATTCGATTTGTTTACTTAAAATAAAACAGTCAAACCACAAAGACAAAGACAAAAACTAAAAGAAAAATGTTTAGTGGAACCAAAAGTGATAGTCTAGCCCGAACCAAAAGTGATAGCAGCTCGTGACTCGGTGACAACTCGAGAGTCAACTCGTGACTCGGTGACACGAGTTACAAGAAAACCGAGTCACAACTCGCGTGGCTCGTCCATACCTTTTCTTCTTCGCGATCTCCAAAGATGGTGGTGTGGAAAGATGGTGGTGTGGTGGTGCTGAAGAGGTGGTGCGTGAGGTGGTATGAACGGGTGAAGGAGGAGGGATGGGCGCGTGTTGTAGGAGATCGGAAAGAGGAGGTGGAGGGGATTGTTTTGGTGTAGCTGGTGAGGGGTGGAGGCAGGCGGTGCGGCGGCTGTGGGAGGATGTATCCAGCGTCGGCTGGGGATAGCAGCGAGGGAGCAGAGAGGGAGAGAGAATCTCACTGTTTCAACAAAATTACATACGTGATTTGATGTATATGTTATTTGGAAGTGATAATTTTGTTATTGGAGAATGATTATTGGGTGGTGATAGTTGGAGATATAGACACATAAAGGAAGAAGATGTGTTTGCTTGAGCTAATCTAAAAGGTAGATGCCAAATTGGCTGTAAAAGGTTGGTGAAGAAATGGGTTTGTGTTAGTTTTATTTTTTTGTTCTTGATGTGAAATGGGTTTGTATTAGTTTTCTTTTTCTTGATGTGAAAGAGATGATTTTCGGATTTCTTTTTCATAATTACGATAATGGATTGCGGGTATAATGATGAATGGAAAAAAGATGGCAGTGGGTGATTATGATTTGAGATGAAGATGAATAACATAGAAGATGAAGTGTGAAATGACGGAAATACCCTCACATGGGTGTCACATGTATAAACTTAACGAGCGTTAGTGGGCCCTGTTAGAGGGAAGGACAAACGGCGCATAACGTTTGCCACTTAAGGACGAACGGTGCAACTTTTTTGGTCAAAGGACGATAGGCTGCGGTCAACGCAAACCACAAGGACGAACGATGTAATTTACTCTATTTTAATACTTGTATTTAGTATTAAATGAGTGTTTTAAGAATATATATTAATTATGCATCAATAAATTGTAAATATTGCATGAATACTTGTATTGTTGAAAATTAAGTTTTTGAAGTTATTAATGTTAAAAAATTATGTTTAATTTAGCTGTACATTTAGCTTTTATACTTGTATTGCTGAAAATTAAAATTTTAAGATATTTAATGTTAAAAATTTTGTGTTTAAATTAATTGTACATTTAGCTTTTTAACTTATATTGTTGAATTTTAAAACATTAACTTACTCAAAAGAGCTAAATGTTTTATACGATACTAAGATTCATTTATTCACTTTGCAGCAACTTCCTGCTCATACTTTAAGTTAGGTTTTTGTCCATCAATGGATTCAATGCCACCGATTAAATTTATTTTTCAAAAAGGACCACTCAGATTGATATATCATAGTTTCAACCTAATCTCATTTATTTTGCTAAACCGTCATTGATCAAATAAGCTCGACCTAGATTGTAAAACATGCCATAATAATTTACACGAGAAGGCTCAGTCATAAATAATAAACATAATTGAGGATTATACTTATTCTTTAACAACAAAAGATGTTTAATGAAAAATGAAAATCTTAAAAGACTTTACTGATACGATTTTAATAATATAAAAATTATGAAAAAGCATAGAATAAAAGTGTAAATAGGTTATAGACTTGTGTTACCCAAGCACCTCATTATTTCCTAGCCAAGCACCCCATAGACTG
>BPTQ01000003.1:232550109-232593673 GCA_019973895.1 Chrysanthemum seticuspe
AATTGAGGGGGAGAGTGATTTTAAATTAAATATTTTCAAAACGATATTTCATCTATCAAGTCCGTTTGTACGAAATAAAGTGGTGATCTAAAGATTTAATGTTATGTCATGGTATGATTTTCTTTAAAACTCAAAGATCTTACAAAATGAAATTTTTTCTGTTCTTGTTTGATTGTGAAACTGTTTTATTTTACTTAAAGATCGTTTAAAAAACTATCATACCTGACACTAACAATCTTTAATGTCTAGAGTTGGTCCTTATCTGTCATTTTTCAAAGTTAAATCAAGCCACGTCTTTCCCCAAAATGTTTTAAATGATTTAAATCAATTGGGATCACAAATCTCAAAAGGTTTGAAATTTTGATCGGGGTAGAGATCGTGTTTTAAATCTCAAATCTGTTTTAAATGGAATTGGTTTTAGTCCTTTAAAGGCACTCCTGCCTCCATGTGTCAAACGATTTCATACATAATGCACATGTTGAGGAGGAGGATTTATCCAAAAACCAGATGAGTATTTAAACAAGGCCACATTTTCTCCCATGTTTTCTAAACCTAATTAAATCACTTGGGATCCAAAATCTCAAAGGATTTGATATTTTTGATCGGGGGAGAATTTGTGATTTAATAATGAAATTTGACAAAAGTTGATCGTTTTGATTCAGTTGTGCAGGCTGCTCTCTCATATGTGCTAAACGCTTTCGAATCTCGAAGCACATATTGAGGGGGAGCAAAACCATCGAGGTACAAAAGTTTTTTTAAAAGAGATTATAAAGTACCTTGATTGAGTTTTCTAATGGTTTCTTAATGGCTTTTGTGATTGTGGATGTGCTTTATAAGAACTCTTGCCTCTATGTGAAAAAATGATTTCAAATATCCAACGCACATATTGAGGGGGAGAATTTTACCATGAAAATCAAATGGCTTTTTCGTATGAAAATTGTGATCAAAGAAAATATTTCAAAGTCCTCTTGCATCCATGTGCCAAACAATTTCTAAATCACACGCACATGTTGAGGGGGAGGTTTTCTAAATGATCAAAACTATTAAGGTACAAAATGCTTTGATCTCGTATCACAAGTACCTTGATTGGTTTTCCAAATGATTTTTCAATTGGTTTCGAGAAGGAATGAACAATACCAAAAGACCGACCAAATTTACTTTATGCATGGTGTTATAAGGATGGTTAGGTTAGGTATTTGTTCCCACGATCCGCCAGAACCGGAGGGATCTACCCAGGGACAATTCACTAGATAGTGTAGAGTCCTTAGGTACGATGAAAAAAAAGGAGAAAAATGAGAATATGGGAAGAGTGCGGACTGAGACAGAGCTAGTACTGGAATAAACCCAACAAGATTCTAGTTATGAAGTCTCGGTAAGCACTGAAGGGGTTGAAGAATGAAAAAGAACTGAATGTGAAAAAGGGTGAAAAGAAATAGCCCTCCATCAATTCAACCTTAGGGCAGAAACCGGGTTCAATTCATATGCTACTGGTGGTTACTAAGGTAACACTGGTATTGAAGACAAGACATCATGGACCCAGTGATGCACTGCACTAAACTTCCCAAACCACTCAAGTTCCTCTTAAAAGGGCTTGTTTCATTCTCACGGGGAACCGACATAATCTATCGACTTTCTCTTAGAGATTGTTGATATTGAAGATGGAGACCCTCTCCCTAGTCTCCGACACAGGAACCAAATGTGCACTATTGAGTCTAGAGCCAAGAGATCATCCACAATATCTCGTTAGGACACTAAATTCTTGAAGACTTGCTTTTTCACACAATGTGAAAAGTAAGTATATATTAAGAGTCCTACGCATTATCCTTGTGGTATTGCCAGAACATCCGAGTGATATGTAAAAATATTCACAATGAAGATGGAAATCCCTCTAGAGCCTACATCAAACAAGCTCTTGGTGGGTGACATGTGAGATCTTCTCGTAAGATCAAACTTGTGACAACTGGATAGAAACGATGGGGAGATTCAATCTTGAATCAACCTTGGTCCAGGAAATGAATTGACGAATACTTTTGGAAAAACCGTTCGATGTGCAAATCTTCTTTTCTCTAGCACGTCGAATGTGTACTTATGTTTTCAAAATTCAAAAAAGTATCTCTGATTGAAAAATACTTTTAGAAAAACCGTTCGATGTGCGAATCTCTTCTTTTCACTAGCACGTCGAATGTGTACTCATTCTCTAATACAAAAAGTATTTTGTTTGAAAATTGATCTTTCTCATAAAACCTTCGTTGTATTGCAAAACTCTTTCTTCAAGCAATACGCGATTGTTTTTCAAATCATTTTTCATCAATCAGTGAATCTCAATTTGCTGGTTCACTCACTCCGTGTTGTCTTCTTTGAGACGTTCCGGTTTGAGAACGGCTAGAACAGCTGCGAAACCCTGTCAAGGAGATTCTTCGGAATTATACCTGATCACAGGCAGTACTTGTACTGATCAACGGGGAACCGTGGGCCGTGAACCTCAATTCAACGAAAGTGATCAAAGACACTTTCGTGCGCTTTATTGCTAACTGTCGTATGCAGGTACACCCCGACGATTGCAGCTGATCAGAATTGAGGAGTCAATCCAAAGCCGCATGCTCACAGCATCCATACTTAATTGAAGAAATCATGACTTGTGCTTATCTACATAACCTGGCTCTGATATTTCTATACTATGCTTCTGCTACGCTGCTGCAAATATCATGAACCAGTAAAAGCTTCCGCTACTCTGATGAAAAGATGTCATGATCCAGAAAGTGTGAGCATGTCGGTCCAAAAGTCACAACATCACATGAAGGCAACACAACAATGGATGATCCAGAGAGATTTGTTGTGGCTGATGATCTCAAAGAAAGCTCGAAGATCATCAAAGATGTGGATCAGTTTAAAGGCCTCCACTAAAAGTACAAATCAATGCGGACTTTGAAGAATCGCTACAAATGCACAGAGATTGTGAAAGTGAAGAATTCAAGTCTACGAGCTCAAGAACAGAAGACAAAATAGAATGCTTGGATGCAAAATGTATTTCATGGGGTGACCTCCCTTAGGGGGAGATTGTTAGGAATTAGAAAATTCCTTGTTAAAGTGTCGGTCACCCCAATTATGATTTAGCATATGTTAGCTCGTAGACGTGTCATTATTTACATTATTTAGTAGTTAATTAGTTAGTTTGTAGCGTAGTTTAGCGTAGTGTAACACCGTGGAGGAAGGACGGGTCTTTACCCACTGTATGCCTGATCCACAGGCCGATAGGAGGTCGTTATGTTTGTAACTATAAATACCCTCTACCTCCCAAGGTAGAGGGTTGGACCTTTCATTCATCTTAATCTAACCTTCTATGTTTTCTTTCACTTTCTCTCTCTAGAAAGGCTCCCACTTTCTCTCTCTAAAACCTCTAAATAATTCGACCATATTATTGTTTGTTATGTGTTTATGAAATCCAATATGTTACAGAAAATTAAGCGTTCCCTGGCCTGTTGTCCGAAATACTCAAGAGCCTGATGAGCCTGAATATCCTCAAGAGCCTCAAGGGCCTGAAGAGCCTGATTTCTATTGTAAATGACAAAACATGTATAGACGATTACTGATTTATAGTAAACGACTCGTCATCTTTTGTTACAGATTTCTGCTCGTGCTCCGGTTCTTCCTCATCTTTTGTTACAGGAATCAGATGACATTTAGTGGAGGGACATTCATTGTGTCAACAACACACCCGCTCGTGTTGAGAGTCCAGATTATGTGCCTTCTTCTCCATCTTATGTGCCTCCCTCTCCAGCTATATCTCCCGCTGCAGATGAGGACAATTTTATACATCGTCCTCCGGTTCTTCCTCAACTTTTGTTACAACCGTCTCGCGTTGACGAGTACGAGCGAGAGATTGCCGGATTGAGGAGACGCATTTCAGAGTTAAAGTTTCGTGTGGGACAAATGGCAGCATCATTGGAGCGACTACGCCTCGGGCGTGATTGATCTTAGTTGCTAGTTATATTGTGATTTTGTGAACCATGTATCAACTATTAATCTATAACAAGATTGGTTATTTATGTATTCGAAGCTTCTAATTTTGTGAACCATGATATTACTGATTTATGTTGTGAATAATTATACAAATTATTTTGGCCAGATGGAACAAGAAAATCCTTTCTTGTGTCGTTGTCGACGTGGATTTATAATTGAAAGAACATCCCAACAGCCCAAAACTTGTGGTCTGAAGTATTATGCATGTCCTTTGTCAAAAGTAAATAATTAAACGTTTGCTTATTTACGTAAATATATCAATAACTTGTTTGTTCAGAATACATTTCATATAATTGTTTCATCATGTAACAGCCAGGGACTAAAGACTATGGGTGTCGATACTTCATGTGGAAGGAAATATTTTGTTGTTTCATATAATTTTGTTTAGTCCCTGGCTGTTACATGATGAAAAAATTATAAGAAATGTATTATTAACAAACAAGTTATTGATATACTTACGTAAATAAGCAAACGTTTAATTATTTACCTTTGACAAAGGACATGCATAATACTTCAGACCACAAGTTTTGGGCTTTTGGGATGTTTTTTCAATTATAAATCCACGTCGACAACGACACAAGAAAGGATTTTTTTGTTGCATCTGGCCAAAAGAATTTGTATAATTATTCACAACATATATCAGTAATATCATGGTTCACAAAATTGGAAGCTTCGAATACATAAATAACCAATCTTGTTATAGATTAATAGTTGATACATGGTTCACAAAATCACAATATAACTAGAAACTAAGATCAATCACGCCCGAGGCGTAGTCGCTCCAATGATGCCGCCATCTGTCCCATACGAAACTCTAACTCTGAAATGCGTCTCCTTAATCCGGCAATCTCTAGCTCGTACTCGTCAATGCGAGACGGTTGTAACAAAAGATGAGGAAGAACCGGAGGACGCTGTATAAAATTCTCCTCATCTGCAGCTCGAGATATAGCTGGAGAGGGAGGCACATAAGATGGAGAAGAAGGCACATAATCTGGACTCTCAACACGAGCGGGTGTGTTGCTCACACAATGAATGTCCCTCCACTGAATGTCATCCGATTCCTGTAACAAAAGATGAGGAAGAACCGGAGCAGGAGCAGAAATCTGTAACAAAAGATGACGAGTCGTTTACTATAAATTAGTAATCGTTTTCTATAAATCAGTAATCCGTAATCGTCTATACATGTTTTGTCGTTTACAATATAAATCAGTAATCGTCTATACATGTTTTGTTATTTACAATATAAATCAGTAATCGTTTTCTATAAATCAGTAATCGTTTGCAACATATGTCTATACTACGTCCTTCTAAACATGCTTTGTCGTTCAGCAAACAAATGTGCCCATCCCGCGGCCAAGTCATTTCTGAACCATCTCCATTGTGGGTGAGTATACGGGAGTGGTGAGTTTTCATCAAGAACCGCATGAACGAAGTGAGCAGCCTGGTCTTCCCCCACACGAAGAATCACAACGGGGGACTGATTCGTGGTAAAATGAGTGGTGAAAACAAACACAATATCAATATATCAAATTAACCGTAAAATTCGACAAATTAACCCTTTAGGAAAAAGGTCAACGTGCCAAACCTCACGGGTGTGATAAAAGTGATACCGGGAAAGTGATTTCCCCGGGTCGTGTCCCAACGAGGTGTGAATGGAAGGATTCGTTGAGTTTCGTGATTTGAACTTGAATTGGATTTTAATGATTTGGATTTGATTACGTATTCTACAATTTAATTAACGGGAAGGTAATTAAGGCAAGGGAACCCTAATAAACTAAAAATAAACTATCACTAAGCCTAAGGTATAATAAAACGAAGCTACACTAAGTCCTAGGGTGCAACAACTAAAAAACGTAAAAACCGAGAAACAACCCGAGCCATAAACGTAAAATTTTTGCAATTTAAGGGCTACGGGTGTGAAATCAATTTTCCTACGTTCTATTTGACTAAAAATAATTTTAGGAAAAAGCGGAATATTTTTTTGACTTTTAAATTATTTTCTACGAATTAAAAACTATTTAACACTAATTAAATGATTAAAAATACTAAACTAATTTGGAAAAATCTGAAAATTTCACAAAAACTACTTTAAGTTATGCTACTTCTAAGAAAATTGAGAAACTTGGTGGTTGTTTGAGAAAATAAGCCGAAATTAAGCCAATAAGTGCTTATGTTGAAAAACTAAGTGAAAGTATTTAAGATAATAGTTTGTGCAAACCTTGTGAGAAAAGTCCCAAGGGCGCAGATGGTTTGGGAGTTGTGTGTTGGTGCGTTGAGCCAGGAGACCAGGGTTCGAATTGTAACCACCCGCATTTTTAGGTTACTTTTTATTTTTGAGAATTTACTATTCACTTTTACTATTCAAATTCACTATTCATCTCGTAAAATTTTTAATCCACATTCTCGTAAGATAAATTATTTTAGTAATAACCTGAGAGTTCGACCATCGTTAGATCATTTTCGCAAAAGATATTAAGTAAACATCGTTTTAAAGTTTCGTTTTAGACGGTCCTGTAACACCCCCAAAATCACAATGTGACAGCGGAAGACTATTTGGGGTATTACTTAGAGGATCATAGTCACAAGTTATAGAAAACGGCTCTAAAGAGACGTTTTAATAAAAAGTAGTTACCATTTCATAAATCTCAGCGTTTAGAACACAAAAAGGAAATACCACATGTTTTTGAGTTACACAAAAGATAGTTTAAATATTTATGAAATGATAATTTTAATTGAAAACGACACCACTTCAAGTGTCCCACGACGTCCGCTCCACGCCTTCATGAAATTCTAATTAGTACCTGAGATGAACATGCTTAAAAGTCAACAAAAGTTGAGTGATATTCATAGGTTTAAATAATAAGTTGAACACAAGTAAGAGATGATAATTGCTTCGAATACAATCACCATGAAAAACATAGATTATTATTATGCGCTAAGCTCATGACACCAAACTAACTGCATACACCTAATTACTGGCGTAAGTAATAATATTGCCCTCAGAGATGGAATTGCCAATTCCATAGTTAACCAAATATAGTGCGCCCCGGTTATTTCCGATAACCGAGTCGGGGTCGTTAATTCCCATAGTACTATCCACAATATTCGCGTTCACTAGCAAGTGATTAATGGTTCATGATGTAAGGGACTTATGGCAGGCAACTTAGGCTATAATAATAATGATCAGATAAGCATACAGTTTAAGAAAAGACTTGTGTTCTAGTTTATAGCATGTATCTCCCTCGCGGGGTTTGAAAGAAATAAGTAAAGGCGAGGCTATGAACTCACCTTAGCAAATGGTATCCGAGTAGTGTAAGGTCAAGTAGTATGAGCACGAAGTACCGTCACGCGACCTATAATTAGCATGGCAAGTCTTAGTTTATTGTTTTTATTCATGACTTAGCGTATTTAAAACGGTTGAAGCATTCTCGAGAGTTTGTGTTTAATAACGCTTATGTGGCAATGGTTAAGTTTAAATAAGTTTCGAAATGCTTATAAGTCTTTGGCTCTTGGAATAGTTTACGAAACATTCGTATAAGAGTTGGCTCGAGTATTTTTATTAAAGCGGAAATAGTTATGAATCAACTTATATTTATTGGATTTTGTTTAGTTTCGAAAAGTATATATATATATGTACAATATATATTTTATCTAAGTTGCGGGAAAATATTATATTTAGAAAAGTATTATATTTTCTAGTTTATACAAATGTGGTTGTCAAAATAGAAATATGTACAAATTTTATTTATGTGACGAAGACTTGTAGAAAATATAAGTTTATTATCTTTTAGAAGTTTTAGGATAGGAAGCGTTAAGTGTAGATCTTGGAGGGTCCAAAGTTGTAAAGATTTATATAAGTTTCAAATTTTATAAGTATTTTGAGAAAATGTGTTAAATGGTTCAAAGTAGAGGGTTGAAATCGTAGATGTTAGTATTAGTTTACAAAGTTTTTAAGAGGTCTTGAGCAATATGAGAAATGTGCGAAGTTTGGGGACTAATTGTGTCAAGGTACCAAAGTTACAAGTATAACCCAAAAAAAAAAGAAAAAGGGCAACTGCCATGGGGCAGTTTCGAACCCACGACCTCCTCAGTCAGGAGACCACGCTCCCACCAACTGAGCTAGGGACCCTTTTGTGTTATGTTTTCAGTTTAGTTCCATTTAATGTGTATGTCGGCTGCTTCATGTTAGTTTTGTATTTCTCCTCAGTAGCATGTTTTGAAAGATTTACTTTGTCAAAGAGTGATAAAAAAAAAGAATGGAAGAGCGCCACAAGTGGGTTTCGAACCATGGACCTTTCGCTCACAAGGCCTCGTCCCAACCAGTGGACTAGTTCCACTTTTTGTGTTAGCTTCTCTTCACAGTGGCTTAAATACATGCTTGTGCTGCGTTTCCTTTAGTAATGTTTCACAGTAGGCATGCATGCGTGAGAATCGTTTTTGTTTCAGACTTGTCGGGTGAAAACACAAGTCCAAGGTGAGCCTTTTAACATTAATCCAAAGGTGTGTTAATACTCAAGTTAGTTTTAAGTTTGTAGTTACTTAGTTACTTGTTTTTAGTCCAAAGAAAACTCCGATTAAACCGTAAGTGTGTGTGTGAGTGTGTCGAGTAAACAAATAAGCACTAGCTTATTTTCTTTCGAGATGTTCATAAATATTAAGTAGGTTTCAAGATCACCACACAAGCTCGAAACACAAGTTCCTACTCACATATTGTCGAGTAGTATACAAGAACATGTTTCATTTTTATTTTCAAACTTGAACAATATTAGTAGTATGTTGTGAAATATCAAATGTACATATGTAAGCTTATGCGTAAGTTTAGTTTAGGAAGGAGACCTTACAAAGATTTGAGTGAGGTTCGAACAAGAAGAAGACCAAGGACAAACTTTCTAACCCAATCTTGCTTCCAAGCCCCTAGCTTATTTCTAAGACTCTTCACCCAATCTTCCAAGACTAATTTTGAATACACTTAGAGGTTTTGGTGAGATTTTTGTAAGTGAAATGTGTAGTAAGACCTTGTGCTCGTGGGTTTTTAAGAAGAAGGAGGAGAAAGGCTTTTGGTTAATGACCAAAGGTTTATGTAGGCCTAGATACATGCAAAGTTGATTTCACTAGCCTCAAGGTAGTATTAAGAGGAAACAATCCAATGGTTTGTGGTTTTGTGAAGTGTTCGGCAGCCACAAGGACAAAAGAGACAAGGAAATGAGTTGTGTGCATGGGGAACTTGTTTGCTTAAGTTTCAAAGTCAACTATTATGGATACATGATGGATATTGTGTTTATTTCTCAATATATGTTCCAAAGTCTAGTTATTTGCAAGTTTTTAGAAGGGATGGTGTACTTGTGAGCCCATTCGGTTACAAGAAAAGGAAGGAAGGAAAAGACCTCAATTTTTCGTTATGTATATCGTGTCCCGTTTGAGCTTAAATGTGAGTCACGGCGTCCCGGTTTGACGCTTTAGACCAAACGTGTAATAAATATATTTAGCATGTTTTTATAAAGGTAATGAAAATATAAAAATAAGATATTAATTCTAACTCGTAGAAATATTTATTTGACTTAGCCATAATTAATTTAGTGTCGGTACGCGTGCGGCTCGTAAGACAAGAAAATTTCTTGTGAGACTGATTTCAGTTATCAGTAAATATCGGGCATGATTAAATGAGACTACTCGGAGTTGCATAAATTTTTATGCAATAAAATGAAGCGTACATGCTAAAATGCTCAAATAAGTTTTGATAAACAATCTAGTTTATTAATACGAAGGTTGATGATAGTGAAATTTTACAGGTGGCTACAGTACCAACCCCTTAAGAGAATTCCGTCCGCGGAATTTTAGTTTACAGTGGTTGTCGGAGTTGAATTTGCAAAGAGATGTGGGTACTTAACACGCATGGTGTCTTCGCGCTCCCACGTGTACTCTGGTCCTCTTTTGGAGTTCCATCTAACTTTGACGATAGGGATGCGACTTTGCTTAAGTCGCTTGACTTCCCTATCCATGATTTCAATTGGTTCTTCGACAAAGTTGAGCTTGTCATCGAGTTTAATCTCTTTTAGTGAGACGACAAGAGATTCATCCGACAAGCATTTCTTCAGATTTGAGACGTGAAAGGTAGGATGAACTCTACTAAGTTCTTCCGGGAGATCAAGTTTGTAAGCAACCGGGCCGATTCTTTCTAGAATCTTGAAAGGGCCAATGTATCGAGGGTGTAACTTTCCTCGTTTTCCGAATCGAACTTTTCCTTTCCAAGGTGATACTTTCAACATGACTCGATCACCAATTTGAAATTCCATGGGTTTCCTTCTAACATCAGCGTAACTCTTTTGTCGATCTCTAGCAGCTTGAAGTCGTTGACGAATTTGCACAATCTTTTCGGTTGTTTCTTGGACAAGCTCGGGTCCAGTGAGTTGGGCATCTCCAACCTCGGCCCAGCAAACAGGTGATCGACACTTTCGACCATAAAGTGCCTCGAATGGGGCTGCCTTGATGCTAGCGTGGTAACTATTGTTGTAAGAGAATTCTGCCAACGGTAAGTGCTTATCCCAACCTTTTCCAAAGTCGATCACGCAAGCTCGTAGCATGTCTTCCAAGGTTTGGATAGTTCTTTCGCTTTGGCCATCGGTTTGAGGGTGATATGCGGTACTCATATCCAAACGAGTACCTAAAGCCTTTTGAAGAGATTTCCAGAAATGTGAAGTAAAACGACTGTCACGATCAGAAATGATGGAAATTGGTACTCCATGACGGGATACAATTTCCTTCAGGTATAGTTGAGCAAGGGTTTTCATTTTATCGTTCTCCTTGATGGGCAGGAAATGAGCGGATTTGGTAAGGCGATCAATGATGACCCAAATGGTGTCGTAACCTCTAGCAGTCTTTGGTAGTTTGGTTATGAAATCCATGGTAATTCTTTCCCATTTCCAAACTGGAAGTTCAGGTTGAGTTAACAATCCGGAAGGTTTTTGACATTCAGCTTTGACTCGAGAACAGGTGAGACATTTCCCAACGTACGTTGCAATTTCAGCTTTCATGTTTGGCCACCAATAAAGCTTCTTGAGATCTTGGTACATTTTGTCGGATCCCGGGTGAATGGAATATTTAGACTTGTGAGACTCATGCATAATGAGTTCCCGTATTCCTCCATAAAGTGGTATCCAACTTCTATCGCCAAAACATAAGGTTCCATCCGATCTTTGTGCAAAACCGTTCTCGTTTTCCGGCATTCCAAAGATTCTTTCGTTGGGACGGTTTTCAGGTTTGAGAGCTTCAGTTTGAGCTTCAAGGATTTTTGATGGAAGGGGTGACTTAATTGTCATTCCCAAAGATCTTACTCGGAGAGGTTTAGGTCGATCCTTTCGACTAAGAGCATCAGCCACGACATTTGCTTTTCCAGGGTGATAACGGATTTCACAGTCGTAATCACTAAGCAATTCTAGCCATCGGCGTTGTCGCATGTTCAACTCCTTTTGAACGAGAATGTGTTGGAGACTTTTATGGTCGGTAAACACCGTACACTTGGTTCCATATAGATAATGTCTCCATATTTTGAGAGCGAAAACCACGGCTCCCAATTCCATGTCATGGGTAGTGTAGTTCTTTTCGTGAGTTTTGAGTTGTCGCGAAGCATAAGCGATCACCTTGTTTCTTTGCATCAATACCGCACCTAGCCCTAGGTGTGATGCATCACAGTAGACAACAAAATCTTCCACTCCTTCGGGTAAGGCTAAGATAGGGGCTTCGCAAAGCTTTTATTTCAAGAGTTGAAAGGCTAACTCTTGTTCCTCACCCCAGTCAAAATTTTTCTTTTTCTGGGTTAACTCCGTTAGAGGTTTAGCGATTTTTGAGAATCCTTCGATGAATCTTCGATAGTAACCAGCAAGACCTAAAAATTGGCGTATTTCGGTAGGAGTAGTAGGGGATGACCAATCTTTGACAGCTTCGATTTTTGAAGGATCAACATGAAGACCATTACTATCTATCACGTGACCAAGGAATTGAACTTTTTGAATCCAGAAGTCGCATTTGGAAAACTTAGCATACAGTTCTTCTTTCTTGAGTAGCTCCAGAATGGCTTTCAAGTGTTCCGCATGCTCTTCCTTGTTGCGGGAGTAAATGAGAATGTCATCAATGAACACAATCACAAATTTGTCCAAGTAAGGTTTACACACTCGGTTCATCAGGTCCATAAATACCGTCGGTGCATTTGTCAAACCAAATGGCATCACTTGGAACTCATAGTGGCCATATCGTGTTCGAAAAGCAGTTTTTGGAATATCTCCTTCTCTAACTCTCAGTTGGTGATACCCAGATCTCAGATCAATCTTGGAGTAGACGCTTGACCCTTGCAGTTGATCAAACAAATCATCAATTCTAGGCAATGGATATCGGTTCTTCACCGTTAGCTTGTTCAGCTCACGGTAATCGATACACATACGGAAAGATCCGTCCTTCTTTTTGACAAATAAGACCGGAGCTCCCCAAGGCGAAGAACTCGGTCGAATGAATCCTTTTTCGGACAATTCTTGAAGTTGGTCGGACAATTCTTGTAGTTCAGAGGGTGCCAATCTATAAGGTGCTTGTGCCACGGGTGCCGCTCCCGGCATTAGCTCGATTTGAAATTCTACTTGCCGAATCGGGGGAAGACCAGGCAAGTCTTCAGGAAATACTTCAGGAAAATCCCTAGCCACGGGGACGTCTTTTAGTTGTTTCTCATCCGCCTTCTTCTTCTCCGTTACTTGTGCTAGAAAAATGTGGCATCCTTTTTCTATGTACTTTGCAGTTTTGACGCACGAGATGATATTCAATCGGGTTTTACTACGATCACCCCGAATGATTAGAGTTTTGCCATTGAGAGGAAGGTGAACGACTTTCTCGTCACAGATGATTCTTGCACGATTCTTGGATAGCCAATCCATGCCAATGACAGCATCGAAGCTACCAAGTTGAATAGGCATAAGGTCTATATCGAATGGGTGGTTTGATAAAGATAGGTTGCAACCTCGAAGGATAGTGTTAGTTCCTACTATTTTTCCATCGGCTAGCTCTACTTCATATGTGGTATCTAGGACGGTTGGGGTGACTTTTAGTAAAGGTGCAAACTTAGAAGACACAAAGCTTTTGTCGGCTCCAGAATCAAATAACACCTTAGCTAAATGATGATTGAGTGAAAACGTACCCGTAACGACGTCCGGGTTTTCTTGTGCGTCTCCATCTCCTAGCACATAAGCTCTTGCTCTAGCAGGGTTATTGTTGTTATTGTTTTTGTGGTTCCCGTACAGTTTTGGACACCTACTCTTGACATGCCCAGCTTCTCCACATCCAAAGCAAGTTATCCCCATGGGTTGGAGGTTACTTCCAGTAGCAGGGCTTCGACAATCCTTGTGGGTATGGCCCACCTTGTTACACTTCCCACACTTAATAGTACAACGTCCCACATGATGCAGGTTGCATCGAGTGCACAAAGGGTGTGGTCCAGCATAACCTCTTCCATTGGCGGGTGTAGCGGCATAAGCCCTCACAACTTCTTGTCTACGGTTTTGTTGATTGTGGTGGTTGTTTCGGTTTTGGTGATATGGGTTGGGATTGTTATTGCGGTTTTGATTGTGATTGTTGCGGCCTTGGTTGTTGTTGTTGCGGTTATTGTTGTGAATGAAAGAGTTGTGGTTGAAGTTGTTTGAAGTGTTGCCTCGACGGTCATCAAACTTCCTTTTGTTGTCGTTGTTGCCTTGCACGGATCCATGTTTCAGGACTTGATCCATGAGTTGGTAGGAAATCGTGATCACTTCTTCCACGGTTTTGGGTTTTGATGCAGTAACATTGCCCTCAATGCTTCGGGGTAATCCCCCAATGAGATTTTCCAGCAACTTAACTTCATCAATAATCATGGAAGGGCATAGAGCTTTCAATTCTTGGAAACGCTTGAAGTAGGTTTTGAGATCATTGCCTTTAGTAGTCAGATGATAGAATTCATCTTCAAGTTTCTTGATCTCGGTCCTTGGACAGTATTGCTTCATCAACAATTGCTTTAGTTCGGTCCAAGTGGTTTTGTAGGCTTCTTCCATGCCAATAGGTTGGGCATGAGCCTTCCACCAAGACAATGCATCTTCTAGTAGAGTACCAGTAGCAAATTTCACCTTGCAATCTTCTGAGCAATCACTTAAAAGAAATACAGTTTCAGATCTTTCGATCCAATGAATAAGGCCAACTGCGCCTTCAGTTCCTTTGAAGAAAGTAGGTTTGCAATTCATGAATTCTTTGTATCCACATTTGCGATTTGCCACAGCTTCATTCTGATTGGCTTGATTTGGAGCTTCATTTGCTCGAGCTGCCCCAGCAGGTCTTGCAGCAAAAGCAGCACCGATTTCATTAGTAACTAGCCTCCGAATTGCTTCAGGGGTCATCTCGGGAGTTTCAGTAGAGGTAGAGGTAGTTCTTGTTCTTGCCATTTTTCTAAAGACATACACTCAAATTTTAGAATCATTCAACATAATTGTGAATTATTATAAAAAGAAATTTCATAATAGTCAAGATCATCACATTATATCAATAGAGTATAATCATCATAAGAAGAATCGTAACATGTCAGAACCACACAAGAGAATATATATAAATGATCACTTCGATTCATACACTGATAAATAAGAAAGATCATCATACATGAGAACATCAAGAAATAACAACCATACTGCCATATGTCTATCATCCATACATAGTGATACAAAACCATACAATGTCGCATAAATAGCTTGTTCGATAGTTTACAAAACATGTGAATACAAGGCCTTTATTAGTGCCACATGCGGCAGGCTAAGGTACCAGAAAACTAAATAGATGAATCACCACTCTAGAGGCTGTCAGGTGTGCTCCTCAAACGGCGTCGTAGGTCATGGACTAGCTCTGCCAGCTCATCCACCTCTCTATCTCGTGCCTCCAATCTCTGCTCCAAAGCAGTAGCACGAGTCTCCATGATAGTCATCCTCTCTGACTGTCGTCGCACAACCCCCTCCAACATCTCAGCTCTGTCCAGCAGTCCTAATCTATCTGACTCCATCCTCCTCTCTAACACTGTAACTGCTCCACTAGCTCTCTCACTCTGGGAACCAATCCTCTCAAGCTCTCTCTCCATCGTACTCCTCCCTTTAAGGAGCTCTCCAACCTCATCTTCGATGTTCTCGATACGTACCAACGGAACCTCATCAACGAATGCCACAACATCCTCGAGCTGATCCTCAAATCGTAGAACTCGGGCAGCTATCAATGGAATAGTATGATGAAGGGGTTCTCCCGTAACCGGAAGAGTCTCAGCAGCAGCAAACCGATGCTCCCCAAGCTCCACAGCGCTAGGTGCACCCTCCTCCGACCTCCATCGACTAATGAGCGGCATCATGTATGACCAACGTCTAGCATCGACCCTCCTACGGGCTCTCGGCTCAGAGGTACCAAACATAGCCTGGTAATAAGGATCTGAATGTGTGGGTGAGAGACGGGCTCTCTTCCCAAGAGATGTCACTGGCTCAGTGTGCGTCACCAAGGGTGATGGTGCACGGGATGAGGATGAAACTGGCACAGTGGTGGTCTGGTAAATGAATGTGGTAGGTGGTGGTAGTGGTGAGACAGGTACGAGTGGTGGTGCAGGTGTAGCTGATGGTGGAAAAGCAGAGGATGATGGTATGTCAGATGGTGGAATAAAAGTGATGGGTGCCTTTACTCGTTTCCGAGCGGTATGTACGAAGGTAGCACCCTTCTTTCGGTAACGAAATGGCTGGCCAAACGGCGCGGGCTCGTAGGGTTTGAGAACCCTAGCTCGCCTTCGCCTTCGGCGGATAGGCAATGGTGATGGGCAAGAGACAGAAGATACGGAATCAGTGGATGAGTGTGTCTGGGACATAACATCAGAGGGTGATAGCCACTGTTGTGACTCCAAATATTTGTCATAAGTGAGGGGACCAAAGACAGGCAAACGCTCAGGCATGGTCAAAGCAAGTGGGGTGACAGCGACTTTACCCTCCTCGAAGGGCTCAGTCTCAACGGACATAGGTGCAACGAGAGCCGGAGTAGAGTCAGAAGACATAGCATCCTCCATCTCGGTGTCGGATGTCAGGTCGATAGGGTGAGTAGCGGACGACATAGTACTGTAACAACCCAAAAGAAAATATGTATTCATAAGTAAATAAAGCCATGCAGTAAATAAGATTTAGTTAGTCGCGCATAATCTGCCACGCAAATCTAAATGCCTAACCAAATGAAAGCTATCATCATAAGTTTTTATCATGCAAAGTTTTGCTAGTCATGTAGTATCTACTAAGTGAATCTCCTACATGTTATCGGTACGAAGTAGGCGCGGAGGACGTGAAGTGGTGGTGTAAAACGGTCCGTTTGAAAACGTGGTTATAGTCCAATTTGTTTTTGAAAATACAAGTTGGTTCTCTATAACCTAGGCTCTGATGCCAATCTGTAACACCCCCAAAATCACAATGTGACAGCGGAAGACTATTTGGGGTATTACTTAAAGGATCATAGTCACAAGTTATAGAAAACGGCTCTAAAGAGACGTTTTAATAAAAAGTAGTTACCATTTCATAAATCTCAGCGTTTAGAACACAAAAAGGAAATACCACATGTTTTGGAGTTACACAAAAGATAGTTTAAATATTTATGAAATGATAATTTTAATTGAAAACGACACCACTTCAAGTGTCCCACGACGTCCGCTCCACGCCTTCATGAAATTCTAATTAGTACCTGAGATGAACATGCTTAAAAGTCAACAAAAGTTGAGTGATATTCATAGGTTTAAATAATAAGTTGAACACAAGTAAGAGATGATAATTGCTTCGAATACAATCACCATGAAAAACATAGATTATTATTATGCGCTAAGCTCATGACACCAAACTAACTGCATACACCTAATTACTGGCGTAAGTAATAATATTGCCCTCAGAGATGGAATTGCCAATTCCATAGTTAACCAAATATAGTGCGCCCCGGTTATTTCCGATAACCGAGTCGGGGTCGTTAATTCCCATAGTACTATCCACAATATTCGCGTTCACTAGCAAGTGATTAATGGTTCATGATGTAAGGGACTTATGGCAGGCAACTTAGGCTATAATAATAATGATCAGATAAGCATACAGTTTAAGAAAAGACTTGTGTTCTAGTTTATAGCATGTATCTCCCTCGCGGGGTTTGAAAGAAATAAGTAAAGGCGAGGCTATGAACTCACCTTAGCAAATGGTATCCGAGTAGTGTAAGGTCAAGTAGTATGAGCACGAAGTACCGTCACGCGACCTATAATTAGCATGGCAAGTCTTAGTTTATTGTTTTTATTCATGACTTAGCGTATTTAAAACGGTTGAAGCATTCTCGAGAGTTTGTGTTTAATAACGCTTATGTGGCAATGGTTAAGTTTAAATAAGTTTCGAAATGCTTATAAGTCTTTGGCTCTTGGAATAGTTTACGAAACATTCGTATAAGAGTTGGCTCGAGTATTTTTATTAAAGCGGAAATAGTTATGAATCAACTTATATTTATTGGATTTTTTTTAGTTTCGAAAAGTATATATATATATGTACAATATATATTTTATCTAAGTTGCGGGAAAATATTATATTTAGAAAAGTATTATATTTTCTAGTTTATACAAATGTGGTTGTCAAAATAGAAATATGTACAAATTTTATTTATGTGACGAAGACTTGTAGAAAATATAAGTTTATTATCTTTTAGAAGTTTTAGGATAGGAAGCGTTAAGTGTAGATCTTGGAGGGTCCAAAGTTGTAAAGATTTATATAAGTTTCAAATTTTATAAGTATTTTGAGAAAATGTGTTAAATGGTTCAAAGTAGAGGGTTGAAATCGTAGATGTTAGTATTAGTTTACAAAGTTTTTAAGAGGTCTTGAGCAATATGAGAAATGTGCGAAGTTTGGGGACTAATTGTGTCAAGTAAGGGTGTGCATAGGCTGAAAACCGGACCGGACCGGCCAGGACCGGACCGGACCGAAAACCGAGTTCGGCCAAAAGCCAAGACCGAGACCGGACCGAATTTTGTCGGTCCGGTCTCGGTCCGGTCGGTCCGGTCCGGTTTTCGGTCGGTCCGGTCCAAAACGGCCCAATTCGTCGGTTTTTCGTCGGACCGGACCGGACCGAGGACCGATTTGCCCAAAAGCCTAGACCGCGGACCGGACCGAATGTGGTCGGTCCGGTCTCGGTCCGTGTCGGTCCGGTCGGTCCTTCGGTCGGTCCGGTCCGGCCGGTCCGTTTGCTCACCCTTAGTGTCAAGGTACCAAAGTTACAAGTATAACCCAAAAAAAAAAAAGAAAAAGGGCAACTGCCATGGGGCAGTTTCGAACCCACGACCTCCTCAGTCAGGAGACCACGCTCCCACCAACTGAGCTAGGGACCCTTTTGTGTTATGTTTTCAGTTTAGTTCCATTTAATGTGTATGTCGGCTGCTTCATGTTAGTTTTGTATTTCTCCTCAGTAGCATGTTTTGAAAGATTTACTTTGTCAAAGAGTGATAAAAAAAAAAGAATGGAAGAGCGCCACAAGTGGGTTTCGAACCATGGACCTTTCGCTCACAAGGCCTCGTCCCAACCAGTGGACTAGTTCCACTTTTTGTGTTAGCTTCTCTTCACAGTGGCTTAAATACATGCTTGTGCTGCGTTTCCTTTAGTAATGTTTCACAGTAGGCATGCATGCGTGAGAATCGTTTTTGTTTCAGACTTGTCGGGTGAAAACACAAGTCCAAGGTGAGCCTTTTAACATTAATCCAAAGGTGTGTTAATACTCAAGTTAGTTTTAAGTTTGTAGTTACTTAGTTACTTGTTTTTAGTCCAAAGAAAACTCCCATTAAACCGTAAGTGTGTGTGTGAGTGTGTCGAGTAAACAAATAAGCACTAGCTTATTTTCTTTCGAGATGTTCATAAATATTAAGTAGGTTTCAAGATCACCACACAAGCTCGAAACACAAGTTCCTACTCACATATTGTCGAGTAGTATACAAGAACATGTTTCATTTTTATTTTCAAACTTGAACAATATTAGTAGTATGTTGTGAAATATCAAATGTACATATGTAAGCTTATGCGTAAGTTTAGTTTAGGAAGGAGACCTTACAAAGATTTGAGTGAGGTTCGAACAAGAAGAAGACCAAGGACAAACTTTCTAACCCAATCTTGCTTCCAAGCCCCTAGCTTATTTCTAAGACTCTTCACCCAATCTTCCAAGACTAATTTTGAATACACTTAGAGGTTTTGGTGAGATTTTTGTAAGTGAAATGTGTAGTAAGACCTTGTGCTCGTGGGTTTTTAAGAAGAAGGAGGAGAAAGGCTTTTGGTTAATGACCAAAGGTTTATGTAGGCCTAGATACATGCAAAGTTGATTTCACTAGCCTCAAGGTAGTATTAAGAGGAAACAATCCAATGGTTTGTGGTTTTGTGAAGTGTTCGGCAGCCACAAGGACAAAAGAGACAAGGAAATGAGTTGTGTGCATGGGGAACTTGTTTGCTTAAGTTTCAAAGTCAACTATTATGGATACATGATGGATATTGTGTTTATTTCTCAATATATGTTCCAAAGTCTAGTTATTTGCAAGTTTTTAGAAGGGATGGTGTACTTGTGAGCCCATTCGGTTACAAGAAAAGGAAGGAAGGAAAAGACCTCAATTTTTCGTTATGTATATCGTGTCCCGTTTGAGCTTAAATGTGAGTCACGGCGTCCCGGTTTGACGCTTTAGACCAAACGTGTAATAAATATATTTAGCATGTTTTTATAAAGGTAATGAAAATATAAAAATAAGATATTAATTCTAACTCGTAGAAATATTTATTTGACTTAGCCATAATTAATTTAGTGTCGGTACGCGTGCGGCTCGTAAGACAAGAAAATTTCTTGTGAGACTGATTTCAGTTATCAGTAAATATCGGGCATGATTAAATGAGACTACTCGGAGTTGCATAAATTTTTATGCAATAAAATGAAGCGTACATGATAAAATGCTCAAATAAGTTTTGATAAACAATCTAGTTTATTAATACGAAGGTTGACAATTTTCCTCACATCAGATAAATTTTTAGATCATTCATGATTAATTTGAGAATTTTTAAGAATTATTATTTTTAATATTACCAAATAAGCCCAGCGCAGAACAAAACTAAACTTACGTTTTAAACAATTCTACTTACATCCAGACTTAACGATTCCTGCACTGTGTTTCTAATATGTTTTTGATACTTTTACATTTTTGGAAAAGTCAAACATATTTCCCTCCTCCTTTGACCATAAAGTAATTAACCTTGTACGTTTTACATTTTTGCTTAAATCGCGTAAACTTTAAACTTCACGAATAACTGTAAAGTTATCCCACGTATGACGAAGACCACATTTTAATATCTCATATCACTTTTAGACTAATTTTAGTCTACTCTAAATAAATTCACGGTCGTTTCCCTGAAATTTCGTTCTTTTCCGATAAACTGCGAATTACGCGTTTTTGACCCGTATTTCCAGCTTTAAGCAGCGTTTTTGCACCCAATGAGACTTATCACCTATTTTATATTTTTAGATGGAGTATAATGATGAGTTTAATCATTCCTATAAGTTTCATATTTTTACGATACCCGATTTTACATTTTATGGCTTCGGTTAGCGATTAACGGAACCAAAACTCACTCTGTAACCAAGATAATACCAAAACTAACCACAAAAGTCATCTTATCTCTTCCATGGCAGACCTTAGGGGGGGAGTCATAATATTGGTGGCATCATCCTAACCTTGGTTCATTAAGATCATTACAAGTGTCCTAACCTAACCATGGTTAATATTTAACCCAATATATGGTTAACCAAACTTACCCTCCTATAAATAGGAAGTGAAATACATCCCAAAGACCTTCACAAACTGAATTGGGTCGTTCATACTCTAAAACATTCATATCTTCCATCATTTGATCTATAAACTCCAAGTTTATGCAAGGAAGTTCCAAAAGATCAAGCTACTACATCAAATCTCTAGCAAGTTTAAGTGATCTTCTTGAGTTTAGATCCACTCAAGTCACTTAATACTTCATCACCAAATCTTCAAGATTGCAAGGGTGCCAAGGTGTAGAAAGCTAGCTCAATCCGAAGTCCTAAGTGTTCAATCAATGTCCGATCCTTACTAAGTTACTCCTTTCTTATTGAAAGCCAAAAGTTGTTGCTCGTAGAAGTTCTCACGGCATATCCATCATTCTCATTATACATTTGATATCATTTACTCTGAGGTGAGCTCATAGCCCCACTTTCTATTACTTAAATTGTTTTACAAACCCTTGGGGGAGATACATGCTTTATTTTAAACCGAACACATTGCTTTCAAATTCTATACTTATCCGATTATTTTACTTGCACTAAGTTACCGCATTTGCCAATCTTAAGTCCCTAAATCATGAATCATTAATCACGAGTGAAGTGAGCGCGAATATTGTGGATAGATCTATCGGGATTGACGAATTCCGTTTGTTTGACCAGGATCCGGTAAACAAACGCACTATATTTGAGTACATCAGGTAAAATGGCAAATTTTACCTACTTGGGGCATCGGTTACTATTATATGACAGCAAGTTAACGCCTTGATTGCATGATGCTTAGTGAATAATAACTGTTTTGGTTTTCAAACCACTGGTGTGAATTTATAACTCACACTACAAACATAATGTGTTCAACCATCAAACAAACTCTATGAATTTCACTGAACCTTTGTGTTGACAGTTTTAAGCATGTATCTCAGGTCCATAATGTCGGAAGCTGGCACGGAAGAGCAAGGATACTGAAGAAGGCTATAAATTTTATTATCATTCGAAAACATATTTAATGTATTTTGTAAACAATGGAACCAACTGGGACCTCATTTTTGTAAACTCTGATATTTATATAAATCGAATGATAAATCTTTTAAAACGATTCCATTAGAGTTCGTTTTCTATTGTTATGACTGTTGTGCCATGAAGTAACACCCAGTTTGAATTCCGCTGCGTATCACGAAATTGGGGGTGTTACAGATTGGTATCAGAGCCACAGTTATAGAGAAACGGGTCTAATTGAGACTTAAACTATAACTACTTTTTCAAACAAAAATATTTTATAGCCTTCCGTTCTCCGTGCCTTCCATCCTCCAGACGATTATGTGACATTTAGGCTCTTTAAGCTATACAAACATACTAGTATATTGATATATACACTTGACATATTTTCAATCATTTTAGCTAAACGATATCTGCGTATGCCTATTCTAAAGCATTGCGGCACAATCATATTTTCCCAATTATACATCTACTCATGCATTTTTGGATTACGAAACTTCCTCCAAGATATTGTAACTGACTACAATGGTCTTTCCTACTTCCCAGACATTGTGAGATACAATGGTCTCATTCATTTTTCAAGACACTGTGAGATACAGTGGTCTCTATTACATCCTCAGACACTGTAAATCCTACAATGGTCTCTATTACATTCTCAGACACTGTAAATCCTACAGTGGTCTCATTTATTTCTCAAGACATTGTGGGTTACACAATGATCTCTCTATCATTTCTCAAGACATTGTGGGTTACACAATGGTCTCTCCATCTTTTCTCAAGACATTGTAGGTTACACAATGATCTCTCCATCATTTCTCAAGACATTGTGAGCTACACAATGATCTCTACATCATTTCTTAGACATTGTGAGTTGCACAATGGTCTCTATTATTTCCTAGAAATTGTGAGTTACACAAGGTCTCAACTATTTCTCAGACATTGTGAGTTGCACAATGGTCTCAACTACTGCTCAGATATTGTAAGTTATACAATAGTCTCTACAAATTATCTTATAAAACCTTATATGATATTCTTTTACATGAAGCCCGTCACAATCTATCAATTTCCCTAATGGAAATATAAGAAATGGGATTTCTAAAAGATAAAGTGACTCATCATCTACAAAATCTGAAGTTCAGCAACTTTCTCTACATTCATCAAAATTCTCTTCTGAAACCTTCATTGTTAAAAGTTCGTGATTCTAGCCAAGTATAGACTATTTTAGAATTACTTAAAATTTCCTTTCCACACGTATCTACCCATACTATCTTCAAAGCAATGGAATGTGAAAACATAGGTTACAAGTCTTTTATGGCCAGGGCTTGCAACTGGATGGTTTTATATCGCCTTTGCCTAGTGGACAATTTCTCAAAAGCTATGGACATATCACAAGTATACCTAATTTAGGTATTTGAAAATTTTATCGAACCTCGGCTAAATATAGCCTAATCACCTATATTTAACCTAGGGATGTAACATAGTCTGATTAACTATGTTCGACTTAAATTTTCCAAACACTGAGAACAGTTATACAAGTGTTATATTCAGGTTAATTTCCTACTTAAACTCGATAAACCACCAGAATCCATTAAAAAGATCTAGAGACGCGATAGTGTTTTACCACTCAGCAAGATCTTAACACTTAATTATACTATCTAATTTCATTCTTGAAATTTTCATACATGAGATAATTCGAACTACTATCTTGGGATAATAATCAAATCTTCTCGTCATTCCTTAGAAGTACTAGCCTGATTAGATTTCAAGGATATCATTCCGCCTTAATCCTTTAAAAATTCACTTTTAATTTTAAATCAAACTTGACATTTCCACCTAAGAATAGTGGTAAGGGTACTCTACACTCTTCTAATCGTCAACATATCACATCACTATCTGAACCCCATTGAAATCTAGTATGTAAAACTTCACAGTACCACGTTTCTTTCAAACACTAGTTGACATAAACACTATAAGATATGACCTTCATCCCAAAACCACCTAAGGCATGATCAACTTTGGAAGTGGTTTGGATAACCACTTGCCACTAGCAAGACTTTCCCTACAACGATAGTTTTCACATCATTACAAACCATTTCACATCAACAATAACTTACACCTTTGATTAACAACAGTTACCCTGTTAACAACAACAAAACTATTCCATTTTGAGGCACTATATAGACGAATGTGTTAGTTAACCATTTGCTAGACTAAGGTGTTTAGAGATCACCCACGAAACAACTAAGGAAACTATACAAATATAAATTAGGCTCCATGCCACACACAATCACCAAAAACTCCATGTTATAAATTAAGGTTTTATTGATAGCCTCGATATAATAAGATATGATTCGTTTTGAGAATCGGGAAAAGCCAAACTTTAGGTATATTGGACTCTATAAGATTTTAACAAAACCCTTTAGGTTATCAACTTAAGCCACATGGTATATAATACATTCTATGACCAAAAACTTGAGAACACAAAGATTAGAATTCGGCGCATACATCCAAATTTCCCTAGAAAATTCAACATCGGGTAACACACCTTGAATTCCGGGACGGAATTCCCATTAAGGGGGTGAGACTGTAACCACCCGCATTTTTAGGTTACTTTTTATTTTCGAGAATTTACTATTCACTTTTACTATTCAAATTCACTATTCATCTCGTAAAATTTTTAATCCACATTCTCGTAAGATAAATTATTTTAGTAATAACCTGAGAGTTCGACCATCGTTAGATCATTTTCGCAAAAGATATTAAGTAAACATCGTTTTAAAGTTTCGTTTTAGACGGTCCACCGTTTAAACATCACGCGCTTAACGAAAATCAACCCTGACAATTTTCCTCACATCAGATAAATTTTTAGATCATTCATGATTAATTTTATAATTTTTAAGAATTATTATTTTTAATATTACCAAATAAGCCCAGCGCAGAACAAAACTAAACTTACGTTTTAAACAATTCTACTTACATCCAGACTTAACGATTCCTGCACTGTGTTTCTAATATGTTTTTGATACTTTTACATTTTTGGAAAAGTCAAACATATTTCCCTCCTCCTTTGACCATAAAGGAATTAACCTTGTACGTTTTACATTTTTGCTTAAATCGCGTAAACTTTAAACTTCACGAATAACTGTAAAGTTATCCCACGTATGACGAAGACCACATTTTAACATCTCATATCACTTTTAGACTAATTTTAGTCTACTCTAAATAAATTCACGGTCGTTTCCCTGAAATTTCGTTCTTTTCCGATAAACTGCGAATTACGCGTTTTTGACCCGTATTTCCAGCTTTAAGCAGCGTTTTTGCACCCAATGAGACTTATCACCTATTTTATATTTTTAGATGGAGTATAATGATGAGTTTAATCATTCCTATAAGTTTCATATTTTTACGATACCCGGTTTTACGTTTTATGGCTTCGGTTAGCGATTAACGGAACCAAAACTCACTCCGTAACCAAGATAATACCAAAACTAACCACAAAAGTCATCTTATCTCTTCCATGGCAGACCTTAGGGGGGAGTCATAATATTGGTGGCATCATCCTAACCTTGGTTCATTAAGATCATTACAAGTGTCCTAACCTAACCATGGTTAATATTTAACCCAATATATGGTTAACCAAACTTACCCTCCTATAAATAGGAAGTGAAATACATCCCAAAGACCTTCACAAACTGAATTGGGTCGTTCATACTCTAAAACATTCATATCTTCCATCATTTGATCTATAAACTCCAAGTTTATGCAATGAAGTTCCAAAAGATCAAGCTACTACATCAAATCTCTAGCAAGTTTAAGTGATCTTCTTGAGTTTAGATCCACTCAAGTCACTTAATACTTCATCACCAAATCTTCAAGATTGCAAGGGTGCCAAGGTGTAGAAAGCTAGCTCAATCCGAAGTCCTAAGTGTTCAATCAATGTCCGATCCTTACTAAGTTACTCCTTTCTTATTGAAAGCCAAAAGTTGTTGCTCGTAGAAGTTCTCACGGCATATCCATCATTCTCATTATACATTTGATATCATTTACTCTGAGGTGAGTTCATAGCCCCACTTTCTATTACTTAAATTGTTTTACAAACCCTTGGGGGAGATACATGCTTTATTTTAAACCGAACACATTGCTTTCAAATTCTATACTTATCTGATTATTTTACTTGCACTAAGTTACCGCATTTGCCAATCTTAAGTCCCTAAATCATGAATCATTAATCACGAGTGAAGTGAGCGCGAATATTGTGGATAGATCTATCGGGATTGACGAATCCCGTTTGTTTGACCAGGATCCGGTAAACAAACGCACTATATTTGAGTACATCAGGTAAAATGACAAATTTTACCTACTTGGGGCATCGGTTACTATTATATGACAGCAAGTTAACGCCTTGATTGCATGATGCTTAGTGAATAATAACTGTTTTGGTTTTCAAACCACTGGTGTGAATTTATAACTCACACTACAAACATAATGTGTTCAACCATCAAACAAACTCTATGAATTTCACTGAACCTTTGTGTTGACAGTTTTAAGCATGTATCTCAGGTCCATAATGTCGGAAGCTGGCACGGAAGAGCAAGGATACTGAAGAAGGCTATAAATTTTATTATCATTCGAAAACATATTTAATGTATTTTGTAAACAATGGAACCAACTGGGATCCCCCACACTGAGATATTGCTAGTCCCTAGCAATGATTTGAGAAAACATAATGGATTTTAATCTCTTTACCAAAAGCCATTACTTCTGGAGTAGCCAAATGTTTCAGTTCAAGTAAGAACCATGGTACACCGATAACCATGTGATTTTGAGCAAACCACCAGCTTTCAACGGATTTGATTTGTCTTTACTAGAAGCCGTACCCTTCTGGACTAGCCAACTCTTAGATAAATTATCAATATTATCTTTGGTGAGTCGATTACCAATTATGGTTTTTCCACTGCCTTTACCACAAGCCATAAACTTGCGGGCTAGCCAACTCTTCACTTTTAAGGATATGGTGAGCTGAATACCATACAATTTTGGGCAAATTGTAAGCCGTCAACGGATTTGAGAAATCTTTACCAAGAGCCGTTTGCTCCTGGATTAGCCAATCCTTTTGTTTATTAGACAAGGCGGACTGATAACCAATTGAGTAAGTGTAGAACACTTACTCCAAAAAAAAATTTGGCCAAAAACGGGGGAATTGGTATAATTATATGATAAAATTCGTGAGAATTCCCCCCCACACTTAGAAATGAATATTGCCCTCAATATTCAAAGTACCGGCGGTTATGCCGAAACAAAGAACGTGAAAGGGAAATACTACGGCCATTATTTAGAAAGAGGATTTTTTATATACAACAGCGTGGGGCAACTCCCCCACACTAGGGTGGCACACACGGGTGAAAACCCATGTTTAGCTACTGTTTTTGATTACCGAGTCGCTAGCTTGACTCGACCCCGAATTCATTTGTTCTTGGGGAAAGTAACGTGGAAAACCAATCTCAGTCGGACTTTCGTTCACAGTGTTAACAAACATATGAACATCAGAAAGTTCCACACCGACGAGATACAACCGCGGTATTGTTAATAGTAAAAACTATTAAGAATGATACCGGGGTCAAAGATGGTGTCCTCATTCCCGAAAGAGAAAAGGGAAAGAGCAACCACACCATCTGTGAAGAATGGAACAAAGATATGCATGACAATGCAAGTCCATTCCTCATCAGAAAGAAGCAAATCACCATTTTTGACAGTTTTAAGCTTAAATTTGAAGCTTATATGGTGATTGTCAGTAAGATGTCCGGGAGGGAGGGTGGGAAATGGTTCTTCAATTAACAGACTTTCCAGAAAAAGGATGTCTCCCTCCGGATCCAAGTAAGTGTTATCAATTCCTGTAGGAATTGACTCATCACTAAGAAATGCCTCGACTTCATTCCAAAAATTGTCATCTTCCTCATCAGGAGTGAGGGAAGGGATGGAAGAGTCGGGAATAAGACTGGGAGATGATGGATCATTTTTGAGCAATTCATCAATGGGAAGAATGTCTCCCATTGGATCACAAATATCATCATCCAATTCAGATGAAACAGAAGAGAGTTTCGTTTCATCCACAGAGTTAAAAAACTCGATGCGACAAACTGATTCCGGAGGTGGGACAAGTGGTGTGCTCTTAGAGCTAGCAGTTTCCACCACTTCCGTTGAAGTCTCCGAATCTAGATCATCATCATCATCAAGAACACTCTTGACTTCCCTGGTACAGCTTTCAAACCATTTGTTTGAACCAGGGGTGATTTTCAAAGCTTTGAGCTCAGCACGTTTTTGAAAACTCCTCTTGACCGTGAAATTGGAGAGTGTTGCATTGAATCTTTCAGATTTTTGATCAATTGTGGCAACACTCTGTTTGTACAGAGGTTTGGAGTTCTGGTTGATATTCAACGTGAGCTCTTCATTGTCAACCCGTATGGTCAACTCTTCAGCGAACACATCAATCAGAGCACGACTCGTTCTCAAGAAAGCTCTCCCTAAGATGAGGGGAACTCTAGAATCTGCATCGAAGTCTACAACAACAAAGTCAGTAGGAAAGTGAAACTTTCCCACTTTCATCACAACATCCTCGGCTATCCCAAGTGGACGAGTTATGGTACGGTCCGCTAGCTCGAGTGTCATACAAGTGGATGAAAGTTTAGGAAGAGACAGTTTCTTCCATACTGAGAGTGGCATGAGGTTAATGCTAGCGCCAAGATCGGCCAAGGCGGAGCATTGAAACATCCCCAAGAAATCACACGGGATTAAAAACCGGCCAGGGTCTTCAAGCTTTTCGGGAAGCTTATTAAGAATGGCCGCTGAGCATTGCTCATTTAGAGGGGTTTTCGTCATCTCAGACAACTTATCTTTGTTGCTCAGTAAGCCTTTAAGCGTGGATGCAAATTTAGGCATTAGAACGAGAGCATCAACGAAGCTTATATCAAAGTGAAGCTCATTGAAGATTTGGAAAAATTTTTCCATCTGCTCTTTGTTTTTGTCTTTGAGCTTCTCATCATTCATTCTTGATGGGTAAGGAAGCTGACTAGACTTTTGAGCCGGGATGGAAGTGTTTTCTGGCTCAGAATGTGTCTTCGGAATTTCGGGTTCCGGACTTAAAGCTTGGACTACCGAAGGTTGGACGTGTGCGGTACTTCGTGGGCTTGAATAATGCACTTTGTCCGTTGTCTCCTTGGTAACTTGACTCATTGCCACAGGAGGAGGGGGCATAGGAGTCGAAGGTCCATTGTGCGTCTTACCACTACGAGTGGTGACGGCTTTCAACTCGGCATTGGGATTAGTAACAGTATTGCTTGGGAGTCCTCCAGAAGATGATGAAGCTTGGTTAGTATTCATGTTCATGAAACTGCTCATCATGTTCTTCAACTCATTTGTCTGCCGAGACATTGTGGTATCAATTTCCTTCTTCAGCTCAACCCTCATGTTATTGATCTGAGTTTGCATAGAACGTATGCTTGACTCAGTAACTTTCATGAAGTCATTTGGTGGAGGAGCATGAGAAGGTTGTTGATAATTATGCTGATTTGGAGCTTGGTAGGGTGGGTTGTGATTATTCCGGTTTTGATTGAAATTTTGTCCTTGATTCGGAACAAAGCGATTCTGATTGCCATGGTTTTGCACAGGAGGAAAACCAGGTGGTGTCATACCGCTAGGTGCACGGTAGTGAGGATCAGCCTGTGGTCGGTATTGATTGTGGTTTACCGAAGCTACGGGAGCTTGGTAAAAGGAAGCATCGGTTGCTTGACAATCATAATACGCGTGTGGACCACCACAAGTTTCACACACCTTGTTTACGGCTTTGATTGGTTCCGGTTTATGAATCTCGCTTTTGATTTCCTTAACATCCTTAATCATACAACGGATGGCATCCGTTAGAGCTGCTATCGGAGCAGCTAACTCAGAAGAGTTATTAGATGTAGAAGCAGGAGTGTTCGGAGTATTGACTTTGTTGCGAGAAATAGGAACTTTCGATTTTTGCTCGCAAATTTCAATCACATCTTTAGGCTTACGATTCAAGATATTTCCACCTGCGGCTGCATTCAAGGAATCTTGATCGTTACTATTCAACCCATTGTAAAAGATACTGATTTGTTGAAGCTCCGTGAATCCATGGTGAGGGCATTTCCTGAGGAGATCTTTGAATCTCTCCCATGCCTCTCCAAAGTTTTCATCGAAATTTTGACGAAATCCAGAAATTTCATTTTTAAGATTAGTCGTCTTTGATGGAGGAAAGAAATGATTGACAAACTTTTGAACAAGTTCCTCCCAAGTTTCGATGGATCGAGGGGGTTCTTTTTCCAGCCAAATCCGGGCTGCCCCCTCAAGTGAGAATGGAAATAGCATCAACTTGATGACTTTCTGTGGCACATCCTTGTAATTGATAGTTGAAGTCAACTTGTTAAACCAACGGATGTGTGCATACGGGTCTTCACGATCAAACCCGTGGAATTGATTTGTAGACACAAGTGTGATCAAATGTGTCTTCAATTCAAAGTGATCAGAGTTGATTACTGGTAGAATGATGGCATCTCCATAACCCTCGGTGGGTGCCTGGAGCATTTCCGCCATAGTACGTTCGTCTGCCATTTTGTTGTTTGAAATAGTACGAATCTCGGGTTCGACTATTTGGGCAGCACGTCTACGAGAACGTCGTCTAGGAATGTCTGCTAGATCACGAAAAGGACTCAATGATCTAGAAGAACGAGTGCGCATGCACTAGAGTTAACTCTAAGGGATCTCAGAGTTAAGAAAGGGAATTATGAAATTGGTGAAAATGGGGTAAGGAGAATCTTTTTTTAGGTTTCTGGTTCTGAAACGTCGATATCACAACAAAATCAATTAACACAAGATCGAGGCAAAACAACAGTGAACTTAACCAATAATCCAAGATGAATGGCTTCTTTGAAAAAGGTACACCACTATCAAGGACACAAAGGCAAGTTTTAAATCTTTGGTTCGGGAACTTATTATGGTCGCACCCCCAGTTAGGTAGTGCACTGCCTTGGTTTGCGGTGGTAATCTTTTAAGTTGTTTATTATTTAAGAAAACGACGAATCTTTTTGTATTTTTATTATTTGATACATATATAGAAACAAAAGCAAAATATTTTTGTGTTTTATACGTTTTTGGCTGTTTTTGGGTTTTTTATAGAAATATATATAGATATAGATAGATGGTATGAACAGAGAGTGAATATTCAAACTACTAATCTGCTAGAAGTAAGACTATTAGCACTGCTCCCCGGCAGCGGCGCCAAAATTTGATCCGCGCAAAACCGTCAAGTTATCTCACGCAAGCGTAAGAAAACCTAAAACAGCTCAGGCACGAATGCAATGAAGATCGGGAGAGTATAATGTTTCCCCAGGTCGTTATGTCCCAACGAGCTGTGCGAGAATAGTCAGACGTTTAGTGATCGAGAAGATTTGAATGGATACAGGGATTTGATTTTGATTATAACTACGGAATAAGCCAACAAATTACAACGGCTTAAATGCAAATTAAAGAAGATTAAAAAGATAAAATCTATTAAATAAACGCTATCACTATTTTTTACAATGATGTTTTTGTTCTTTTTGTTTTAATAAAACTTAATTAAAAACTACGTGACGTATAAACAAAAACGTGAAACTTACACAATATTGACCCTAAAAATATGAAAATTATATTTTTATAAACCTAATGAGATAAGAAAATTTTAAGAAAAAGAAAATTAATTTTACAACTAATTATCTAATTATTATAAATTAAAAACTATTTTTAACTATTAAATAATTACCTAAAATACAAGAAATTAGGAAATAAAGCTAGAAAAATAAAATTAAGACTTAGAAAAGTCTAAAATATCAAAATAGACTTTTCAAAACTATTTTTGTATTTTTATGATTATTTTTCTATTTTCTATTAATTTTAAACTATTAAAAACTAATTAAATTATTAAAAATTACCAAATAAACTATGAAAAATCTAGAAAATTATTTTTTTTTACTTTTTATATTTATCTAAGTCTAAGAAAATTGGAAAATTATTTTTTTGAACCTTTTTCTAATTTTTTGTATTAAAAGCTATTTAAAAATGATTAAAAACTAATTTAAATTGAGAAAAATAGCAAAACTACTTAGAAAAATCTGAAAATTTCAGGAAAAGTCTAAAATAATATCAGAAATATAAGAAAAATGGAAAAACAGGCTCTTGTGTGGAGAAATGTGAATCTGCTATGAAAGTGCTTATGGAAATAAGCACTTAAATAAGCTACAGTGACCCTACAAGCACCAAATGATTACAGAAGCTCTATACTACTAAAAGTGACTAATTGCAACTAAATTCAACAAGCTACAACCACAGAAACAACAAACTCAACAGTTAATGCTATGAGAGCTTATGAGCTAAAGTGTTTTAATAAGCTAAGTGAGCAAAATAAGCTACCAATAGTCTACAATTGTTTTAAACTACTAAAACTAACCAAGTGCAACAATCCTTAACTGTTTTCACCCATTGAATCACAATTTGCACAGCTTTGATGTATATGAGATATGTACTCAAAACAGATTCCTGGGCAGCAAGTTTAAGCTCATGCACAAGCCTCAAATTAAGCTCAAACAAAAAACTACCAATTGGGACTTGGAAAGGACCTGGTTGAGAGCTAGTATACCAAAAACCAACTTATGACAAGCTCTATTAAGCTCTGTACACAAGCTGCCAATTCTGTGAAAAAGTCAGTGTTCACTGACTTTTGGTGCAGGGCACTTTTGCATAAAAGAAAAGCTTATTTGAAGCTTATACAATGTTTGTAAAAATTCACAAAAATACTGATAAGAAAGATTACCAGCTGAACTTTATGAAATACCAAACCTCATTTGATAAGACCCCAAGGTGAGCTCAAAAGAAATCCTCCTATGTGAGCTCAAAACAGATTTAGTACTTTTGACTTTTTGAAGAAATTAATAATGTTGACTTAAATGAACTTTAAATCCAAATTTTGTGACTAAGATTGATGGAATATGATGTGATAACACTGATTCAAGCTATGTTACTGACTTCCAAACTCAAAACAATGATCTGTTAATCCTAAATTTCCAACAGGTAACAGTGAGATAGATTAAAGAACAATTTTGACTTTTTGATGTTGCAGACCAATGTTATTGATTCAATTGAGCTCAAACACACTTCACAAGTATGAACCACTAAAACTTTACTACTGATTAGACCATTATACCAGATAAAACAGTAAACCCAAACACCCCTTGGTTAACTAGTTTAACAAGTGAAACTGGTCTAACTTCCCATTTATCTAATTCCAATGATTCAACTAACTTAATATATCTGAATTACTACTTTTTGACCAGGTTTTAACAGATTTAAAAGACAATTGCAGTTTATGCATAAGAATTTGAAAATAGCTTACAACTTGTCCAAGCCACAATGGCTAGCCAAATGTGAAGCAAGAACCTCTAACCTATATAATCCAACCCATAGCTTCCATTTCAACCCATTTCCATGTCTGAATCAACCCTGTTGCCATTCTGCATTACTTTTGCTCCAAGTTTGACCTTAGTTGACCAAGAACCAATTCTGATTAAAACTCAAACACAAGCTTATGAAAAGCTATTATAAGCTAACATACCTTGTTTTAACTTAGAAAGAAGCTGATTTAAGCTTGAAATTTAGTGTTTGAAATTTAAAAATCCAACAGTTAATATGAAAATTGAAATCATGCACTTAAACTGGAATTGAGACTTGATAGAGTTACAATACACTTTAACAAAGTTACTTGATACAATTTAACTTGAAAATACAAATGAAAAGCTTTTTAAGTCTAAGAAAATTAAAATACGACATACATTGGAAAACAAAAATTAACTACTGCTGGTCTTCTTCTTCTTCTTCCCTTTTTATACACCAAATGGCTTCTCCACGTGTCTCTGATTGATTCCCACCACTTTTTGTGGCCAATGGGAGAGTTTTGACTGAGTTTCCTGTTTTACCAATTTTGGCGGGAAGCCTATTTTGAACTGTTTGACCTCTGAAACTAGCACTAGGGGGGGTGGCATTTAATGTGATGGGTAAGGTGATGATGAGGGGAAGGGATAAGGGTGAAAAGGGTGAAGTGATGCCTGAGGTTGCAGAGATCAAGTGGGGGAGACAAACAGTGGATTGGTGGGAAAAGTCTGCTTTTGACTTTGGTTGACTGACCAGGGGGTCAAAAATAGGAAAGACAGGGGTCATTTGTTTAGGCAGGGGTCACAATTCTTTTTGACAAGTCTAAAAGGTTTTAAAAGGTTTTAATATCATAAGGACTTAAGTTGTAAATTCTGAAATTCAAGGGACCATTCCTGCCAAATCTGCAAAGTTGTTCCAAGGACTGAATTTGACAAGCTTCAAAAGTATAGGGACCAAAATTGCCATTTTGCAATTTTCCAGGGGCTAATTTTGCCAATTTTCAAACTTGGAGGACCATTTTTGTAATTTTCTCAAACTTTTGATATTTTTCACCAAAGGACTAAATTTGATAACTTTTGATTTTAAAAGGACCTTTGGTGACTTTACTTTTGAAATTATGTGCTCAGGGACTGTTTTTGACAACTTTTGAAACTTGGGGGACTGAAACTGCAATTTTTGCAAATTTGATATGTTTTTCATCTGATTTTGATATTTTTGCATTTAAAACACATAAAACACTGATTTGTGATATTTTGATCATTTTGATGTGTTTCTGAGTGTTTTCAGATGATTTTGCAGTTTATTTTGTACAAAAATGATGAGTATTTAGACACTCATCAGACCTCATTTTTGTAAACTCTGATATTTATATAAATCGAATGATAAATCTTTTAAAACGATTCCATTAGAGTTCGTTTTCTATTGTTATGACTGTTGTGCCATGAAGTAACACCCAGTTTGAATTCCGCTGCGTATCACGAAATTGGGGGTGTTACACGAATCCCCTTGGTACCCTTTTTGAAAATCAATTTTTTTTTCAACTTTTCTTTTTTTGCACTTTGTTTATGAGACAAAAACAAGACTTTTTTGTAAAATCACCTTATGCAAAACCTTGGAATAAGCAGTTTTACAACTGCTTATTTCCAACAGTGGGCATAATCAATCAAACACCCCCTTTGACAGATTCCAAACACACACTTTTGACAGATTCCAAACACACCCTTTGTAAACTTTGAAAGTGAGATTAAACCATGAACTTTTGTAAAAAAAAAACTTTTTTTTTAACACTTGTCAATAAGCTGTTTGAATTAGTTTGGTCCAACAGTAAGCAAGAAAATACAACTAAACACCCTTTTTTTTTGCTTGAGAAATGCTACAGATTTTGAAAAAACAAACACCCCTTTAGCACATTTTTATAACACAAATTAAACAAGAGAAGCAGTAAACCATTTGACAAAGAGAAATTTATCAATTAAGGTGTGAATAAGATGAACTTAAGCACAATAAGCTATGAGACTAAGGGGGAGCAGTTGGGAACAGATTAATCTAAGGCAACCTTAAACTGCTATAAATGGACACTTAAGCAATGAAAAGGTGAAAATAAGCATCTAAATAGCAACCAAGTGAACTAACCTAAATGTACTAGAGAGCAATAAAAATCATAAATAAGCTAAAAAGAAATCCTAATAAGCACTTGAAACAAAAACCTTAACTGCTGTGGGAGCTGCAACAAAACAGGTACTAGGGGGACTTTTTGAGCTTATTTGAGATAAGCTAGAAAGAGAAGTAGCTTCTGAACTTCTGGCCACTTGAAGTCCAACTAGGCCACTGCCTTTTGCCCCAGTTTCCAGCTTAATTAGAGCTTAATGCAGCTTATAAATAAGCTGAGCAAACCTTCGAATTTGGAAGAATGCCCTGCACAGAACAGACAACTTGCAAACTCACCCACTTTAACCCAATAGGAGCATAACTAAAACAATTTTTTGATTTTTTTCCTTTTGACACAAGATTAACAAGCTACAAAGCTAGTGATTTTTATGTTTTATAAATTTTCATTTCACCAAAAACTTGGCTAAACAACTGAAGAAAATTTGACAGAACCCAAATTTTTTTGAAACCAAAGAAAATTTAAAACTGTTGGAATACTTGTAAAACTGGTTTCTACTCAACCCACTTAACTTGGATACTTAAAACATGTTTGACTTTAGTTGTCAAAGTGGGTAAGAAATGATTTTTGACCCATTTACCAGGTTAAACCAAACACACCTTTAAACGGGTAAAAGAAACTTAAGACTGATTTTTAAAACTCTAGACTTGGATATTTTTTATCAACTTAACTTAGGCTAAAGAAACTCCCATTTTTTTGTTTGAAGATTGAAATAAGCAGTAAAAAATAAGTACTGAAGCTGAGACTTTTTCTAAAGACTAAAACCATTCATTAATAAAAGAAAACCATTACAATACTGATTTAGAAAAACTACAAACTATTTGGAAATCTAAAACCTAACTAAAAACTGACTGCCTTATACATTGGCTACAATACTATTTATACTAAAAAAACTAGGTCTTCAATGCATCTTCTCTTGTGTTTCCTGTGTGAGGGCAGTCAAGCCAAAACCAACCTTGTGTGCTTTCTTGAATTGATCTAAGCCATCCAATAGGTAGGTACAAGATGGGAGTGAATCTGAGCCCTTGGTTGAGGCTTTATGCCCATGGATTGCCATGGTGGCAGTGGAAAAAGGGGAGGGAAAAGATTAGTGGGTTTGGGATTTGGGTGAAACTGGTTAAAAGAGATTAAGGGAGGTTTTGGTTTTGATGAAGCTGGGTAAAGAGGAGAATGGGGGTGGAGTGTTTGGGGAGAAGTAAAAAGAGGGTGAGAATCTAGGGTTCTTGGGTTTGTGGTCTGCTTGGGCGGGAAAAGAGTGGGGAAGACAGGGGTGGTGTTTTGTTTATTAGTTGACCGGGTGGGTTGACCGGGTCAGGGGATTGGATTGGACCTGGATGTTATTTTTGGGCCTTGGCTTGGTTTGGACTTAGGATTAGATATTGAACCAAAATGTATTTAAGGGACCAAAGGTGTAAAATCCAAAAATCCAGGGACCAATCAAGTAACTTCTGAAAAGTGATCCAAGGGTCAAACTTGTGAATCTCAAATAAGTTGAGGACCATTTTTGCAAATTGTGAAATTCCAAGGACTAAACTTGACAATTTTAAAAATCCAGGGATCAAAACTGTAATTTCTCAAACTTTTGAAAATTTTCACCAAAGAACTAATTATGACAACTCATGATTTCAAAAGGACCTTTGGTGACTTTTCTTTTTAAAATTCGTGCTCAGGGACTATTTCTGTCAATTTTTGAAAGTCGGGGGACTGAAATTGTAATTTTCCAAAATTTATCAAAATGACCAATTTTGACGAGTAAGAATTACCAAAGGACTAAAAATGTTTATTTTCCAATTTAAAATGTCCAGGGGTGAATTCTGTCATTTTTTTGAAATTCCAGGGACTAAAGTTGCCATTTTTAAAAGTTGGGGGACTGAAACTGCCAATTATGCAAACTTTGTTCGTTTTTCATTTGTTTTTGATAATTTTGCATCTGAAACATATAAAACATAATTTTGAGATATTTTCAGTATTTTGATGCATTTCGGAGTGTTTTTAAATGTTTTGCAGTTCAGATTTGACCTAAAATGATGAGTGAATAAGCACTCATCAAATCCCCCACACTAAAACATTGCTAGTCCCTAGCAATCTTTTGAGAAAACTTAATGGATTTGAGTCTCTTTACCAAAAGCCATTACTTATGGAGTAGCCAAATGTTTCAGTTCAAGTAAGAACTATGGTACACCGATAACCATATGATTTTGAGCAAACCACCAGCTTTCAACGGTTTTGATTTGTCTTTACCAGAAGCCGTTTGCTTCTGGACTAGCCAACTCTTAGATAAATTATCAATATTATCTTTGGTGAGCTGATTACCAATTATGGTTTTCCAACTGCCTTTACCACAAGCCATAAACTTGCGGGCTAGCCAACTCTTCACTAATTAAAGATATGGTGAGCTGAACACCATACAATTTTGGGCAAATTCCAAGCCGTCAACGGATTTGATAAATCTTTACCAAGAGCCGTTTGCTCCTGGATTAGCCAATCCTTTTGTTTACTAGACATGGCGGACTGATAACCGAAATCTGAGTAAGTGCAAAACACTTACTCCAAAAAAAAATTTTGGCCAAAAATGGGGGAATTGGGTGGATAATACATGATAAAATTCGCGAGAATTCCCCCTCACACTAGAAATGAATATTTCCCTCAATATTCAAAGTACCGGCGGTTATGCCGAAACTGAGAACGTAAAGGGAAATACTACGGCCATTATTTAGAATTTTTTTTTTTTTTTTTTTTTTTTTTTTTTTTTAGAATACCTTTATACAACAGCGGGGGGCGACTCCCCCACACTAGGGTGGTAGAAAGTAGAAAGAAATCAGAAATACGGGTGAAAACCCATATAATGTGCTACTGTTTTTGATTCCCGAGTCGCTAGCTTGACTCGATCCCCGCATTCATTGGTTCATGGGGAAGGTTTGGAGATCCGGGACAACCAAGGATGGTATGTCCCCTCCAAAATAATGCTTCAATCTATGTCCATTCACCTTGAAGTTTGGTCCGTCGGTTTGAGATAACTCGACGGTGCCATATGGAAAAACTTTGGCAATGGTGAATGGACCGGTCCAACGGGTCTTAAGTTTCCCCGAGAAGATTTTCAATCTAGAATTGAAAAGAAGGACTCGGTCATCGACGTTGAAAACGCGGTTCTTAATCTTTGAGTCATGGATCTTCTTTGTCTTTTCCTTGTAAATCAACGAGTTCTCGTAGGCTTGATCACGGAGTTCATTTAATTCATTGAGTTGAACTTTCCGATGATCACCCGCGGTCTTAAGGTCAAAATTAGCATGCTTCAAGGCCCAATAGGCTTTGTGCTCGAGCTCGATCGGGAGATGACACGCCTTTCCATACACAAGCTTGTAAGGAGTACACCCGATGGGTGTTTTGAAAGCGGTACGGAAGGCCCAAAGTGCATCTTCAAGTTTGTCCGACCAAGAGGCACGGTTTTCACCTACGGTCCTCTCCAAGATTCTTTTCAAGCCACGATTCGAAACTTCCACTTGCCCACTAGTTTGTGGGTGATACGCGGTAGAGAGACGGTGAGTGACACCGTACTTAAGCATTGTTAGGAATTAGAAATTCCCGGTATTAAAGTGTCGGTCACCTCAAGTATATGTAATCGTTAGAAAGCTCGTAGTCGTAGTTCTTTTATGTTAAGTAGTAATTTAGTTAAGTAACACCGTGGAGGACGGACGGGTCTTTACCCACTGTATGCCTGATCCACAGCCCAAAGTGTGGCGAGTTATGTAAGACTATAAATACTCTCTACCTTCCAAGGTAGAGAGTTGGAGCTCATAATAATATCTTTCACTTTCTCTCACTAAGTTCCCTAAACCTCTAACTTTCTCTCTCTAGAATTCCATCTATATGCTACTTTGTGTTATGGTTTGATGTGTATGTGAAAAGTTATATCTTACAATTGGTATCAAGAGCCATGGTTAGATCATATCTTGCACATCTTTGGATTTATAGTGGTTTTTAGGTGGTTTTTGAGTTTGAAAAAGTTTAGTGGTTTTTGCATCATTTGGTTGATTTCTTGTGTTAAAGTTTGAATTTTGTTGGTACTTTTATGTTTAGAATCATCACAAGTGTTTAGGTTTTCATTTGGTAAGCTTGAATCATCTTGGTTGGGTTGTTTTTGGATTGAAAAGTGATGTTTATATGGTTTTTTCAAGCTAGCGACTTAGCTCACGGAGTATTTTCTTGGTAGCGACTTGCTTCACATTTTTGTAGCGACTTACAGTGTTGGAGCTAGCGAGTTAGATCTAGCGAGTTAAAGTACAAGTAGTGGACTCTCCACTACGAGTAGCGACTTGGTGGTAGCGACTTGGTCTGTAGCGAGTTGCTCTTTAGCGACTTGCATTGTTAGCGACTTGAGTAGCGAATTGCTGCCAAAATTTTGCTAGCGACTTGAGTGTTAGCGAGTTACTACTTAGCGAATTACATTTGTCTAGCGACTTGGGACTTTAGCGACTTGGGGGTGTAGCGAATTAGGTGTTAGCGACTTGGTTGATTTTTTACGAAGAAGAGGTTTGACCAAAGTTGACTTTTTACGTCAAAACTTCAAACGGCCATAACTTTTGATCCGTAACTCTGTTTTCAGCGAAATACCTGTCAAAACGATGTCGTGAAACGAATTTTTCGAGGCCCAAATCCCCTCCGAAAGGAAGTTATTGAGCTTTTAAGTTTTTAGACCTAAATTTCACCGTAAAAACGTGCATTAACAAAACCACTTCTCAACCAAATAACACTTCAGCTAATCCTTCAAACAATCATCACTCCTAACACATAATCCTCTATCATTGTGTGGGTCCATCAGTTATCTTAACTCGTTCTATTGGTCATTGTATCACGGTTTCGTCTTGATTTTAGTAAAATCCCGCGAAATATTCTATTTCTCGGTTTAAATTATAGACTTGTAAAATCCCGTGCATACTACCACATCATGTCTTATTCTACTAACCCAGTGATTTCAGAAGTGCTTAAATTGTATGATGTTGTGGACATCAATGATAATGTATGCTACACTGAACAATTAAAGATGATTGAATCAATCAATGAGGATGTGATATCTCCGGGTTCAGACTCTGAAAAGACAGAAATGCACCAGTCAATGCTACAAAATGCAAGGCTAATGGAATGTAACATTGAGCCCTTTCAACTACTTTATCAGCACCTCAAACTACTTTTATCTACAACTATGGATCGAACAAGCAATGCTCTCCTTCGTCAGGATCTTTCCACCTTGACAAGAACTGTGCTACTCAACTTAGAACAACTGAGGTTTCAAATTACTAAAGAGAAGTTCTCAACTGATGAATCTAATGCAGCTCTTCATGTAATCTTCGATCAATTTCAGCCATTTATCCGGGGGGAATATTCCTCAGATTTTGATGATGACATGACTGAAGTGTCTTTCAAGAAACACACTGGAATGGAAATTAGCGTGTTCATTGCGACATTCATACAACTCATGGATAATGTGGAGAAGTACATTGAGGAAGTTACACATAAACATGAAAACGTGAATGAGTGTCAGGTGCAGTTGAGAGATAGTTGTGATAAGTTAGGTAATGTATCTGTTGAAGAATCGGGTGTTGCTGAATGCAGAATGTCAGAGTCAACATATAATGAAGAATCGGGTGTTGCTGAATGCAGAATGTCAGAGTCAACATATAATGAAGAATCGGGTGGCACTGAATACAGAGGCTCAGAGATTGATAAGCTTGACATATCCAGCGGTCCAGTGACTCTTGTTACACATGATGTGGATGCAGATATCAGACCAGAAATTGAGCAGGTGTCATGTAATGAGGTACCCTCTACTGTTCAACATAGTGCATCTGCTAAAGTACTTAAACAAACTGATCATGATGCTGAACATGACTTTCATAAATGTTCTGTTACTGAGGCTGAGTCTGAGATTAAGTGTTTCAAAACAAAAGATATGGTTGATAATAAGGCTTTTGATGAACTTTCAAACAAACTCTCAAATCTTGAAAAACATTGCATTTCACTTGAAATTGCGATACAGAGTAAAGAAGAAAGTTTTCAACTTAACAAACCATGTAAAAAACCGGAACTTCCTGAATTCCGTGAACTTTTTGAAATTAACACTTTGAAAGCTCAACTTCAAGACAAAGAGTCAACCATTTACAATCTGAAGAAACATATTTCTGTCTTGAATGAGAAAAGTAATTTAGTCATGAATACACAAGACATTGATGCTATTATAACAAGAAATAATGAACTGTCAATTTATGTGGCTAAATTACTAAAGGAAAATGAGTCTTTGAGAAAGCATCACATAGAACTAAGTGACTCTGTCAAAGAAGCTAGAACTAAGTCAATGGAACAAACAAACCCTTTGATAGAAAAAATTGATGAACTCAAAGCTCAACTTCAGGATAAGAGTTTCGCTATTGTTGCCTTAAAGAATGAGCTTAGGAAAAATGTAGGGAAAAGTGTGAACACTAAGTTTACAAAACCATCAACCTTGGGGAAACCAGTTTCTCATCCCACTAGAAACCGGTCTGGTGTTAGGCAGCCTACTGCGTTTATATCCGAAAGACCAAAATTTTCAAAAACACGGTTTGCCTCCCAAGTTGATGAGAAACAAGTTTTGTCAAAACCAGTCACTTCACCTGTGTTACCTAAGAGTCATGCTTCTAGTTCCTCTAAACCTCAACATGCAGCTACTTTTACTCCCAGCACCTCTAGGATTAGTTCGAAAACAGTGTCAAAACCAAGCATTAAAACCCAGAATTCATATGATATGAATGACTTGAGGAAGAACTATTATCTAGACGAAGCTAGGAAAAAGGCACAGATTCGTAAAGACGGAATTTTAGGTGCAAGACCTAGGGTGAGGAATTCTACGAGATTTCAAGGCACTACTAGTAGTTGTAAACCACTACCTAGGAACACTCAAAAGACTAGGGATTGGCGTGCATCTAAAAGTAGTTATGTGCATAAGAATGCTAAGCATGTAGAAAACAAAACTAGAAATTCTGAGTCTTTTCCACATAAGAAACATTTTCCTAATTCACATGCCAAGGTACAATCCACTAAGACCACTAATGTGACTAAGGTTCAACATGTTGTGAAACAAAACAAACCAAAAACTTCGCCTAGATGGATACCAACTGCTAAATCTTTGGAAACTAGGAACAAGGATAAGTCTTCCACTATGCATAAGAAGCTTTACAATCCTAGACCTTGCCATAAGTGGATACCGTCTGGTAGAATGTTTAAGGATGCTGGACTTAGGTGGATTCCTACCGGAAAGCTGTTTTCTGATGAAAAAATCAAGGTTGACCGTGAAACCCCAAAGAGTTTGGATACTAATGTCACTAACCCATATAAATGCAATCAAGCTTGTAATGTTAGTGCAGGTACTCCTTACTCAGTTGCAGATACTTCGATCCTTCAATACATGGACTGGCTTAAAGGGTGGATTACAAATGGATTGATATCTCATAACTCACGGGTTCAAGTTACTCAACATTGATATTCAACCGGCTATGACGTCTGTTCACTTCAGTTCAGGCCTCGTACTTCATCATTATGGTGTCTGCAGATAACACTTCAGGCCCCGTTCTTCAAAGAAAAGAAAAGTGTACGCTCTTCTGTGCGCTTTAATCTTCAGCTAAAGAGAAATTCTCTCGTGAATGGTCATACTCATCTACATTCTTCATCAACAAGCTTCATGTTTTTCCATGCTCATTTTACAACTCATTGAACTTGGGCACTCAATACTCTATAGTTAGGTAAACATTAGGTGGGAAATTCGGTCAGGTACATAACTTCCTAGCTTCATAGACGTTGACTCATTCCTCATGGACGTGATTGTAATGTTCGAACTAACGTAAATATACCCAATCACTGTAATCATAGGTTTGAGAAACCCCAAAGTGCCAGTTGGAACTAAAAAAGTAGTCTTTTGTCGAAAGGCCATCCTTAGGTGGATTCAGGTCGTAGGAATTTGTAAGATGGTCTGCCATAGGTGAATACCGTTCCAGATCCTAACATTTCGAAGAATACGTATCACCTTCT
>BPTQ01000003.1:232600321-232617278 GCA_019973895.1 Chrysanthemum seticuspe
AAAGTGATCAAAGACACTTTCGTGCGATTTATTGCTAACTGTTGTATGCAGGTACTCCCGACGTTTGCAGCTGATCATAATGGAGCGGTCAATCCTTAGCCGCATGCTCACTTAACACATTCAACTCTAAGAAATCATGACTAGTGCATCAATGACTCTGATATTTCACACCAAGCTTCTGCTACGCTGCTGCCAATATCATGATTCAACAAAAGCTTCCGCTACTCTGATGAGAAGATTTCATGATCCAGAATGTGAGCATGTCGGTCCCAAAGTCACAACACCACAATGGATGTCTCAGAGATTGTTGATAGCTGATGATCTCCAAAGATGGCTCAAACTTATCATCACGTGGATCAGTAAAAGACCTCCACTTGGAATAACCAAACATGCATTGTGAAGAATCAATGACTACGAGTTTATGTGCAAAGAACTACATCAAGAATGCAAGATCAAGTGTTAATGTAATATCTATTTGTATTCTATGAAATTTTGGTACATGATTGAGGTGACCTCCCTTAGGGGGAGATTGTTAGGAATTAGAAATTCCCGGTATTAAAGTGTCGGTCACCTCAAGTATATGTAATCGTTAGAAAGCTCGTAGTCGTAGTTCTTTTATGTTAAGTAGTAATTTAGTTAAGTAACACCGTGGAGGACGGACGGGTCTTTACCCACTGTATGCCTGATCCACAGCCCAAAGTGTGGCGAGTTATGTAAGACTATAAATACTCTCTACCTTCCAAGGTAGAGAGTTGGAGCTCATAATAATATCTTTCACTTTCTCTCACTAAGTTCCCTAAACCTCTAACTTTCTCTCTCTAGAATTCCATCTATATGCTACTTTGTGTTATGGTTTGATGTGTATGTGAAAAGTTATATCTTACAAGCATGACTTTTGCGAATTGGTCGTTGCAAAAGTGCGTACCGCGATCACTAATGATGGCACGGGGAGTTCCGAAACGGGTAAAGAGAGACTTTAGAAACTTCACAACTACTCGGGCGTCGTTGGTGGGGAGCGCTTTCGCTTCCACCCATTTAGACAAGTAATCGACCGCCACGAGTATATACTTGTTCCCTCGAGAAGACGGGAACGGACCCATAAAGTCGATGCCCCATACGTCAAAGATCTCGCACACTTGAATGGCATTTTGAGGCATTTCATCTCTTTTAGAGATGTTGCTATGACGTTGGCAAGAGTCGCAAGATTTGACGAGGTCATGGGCATCTCTATAAATCGTGGGCCAATAGAAACCGGAATCAAACACCTTTTTAGCGGTGTAGTTAGGGCCATGATGTCCCCCCGTGGGTCCATTATGACAAGCCTTGAGAATTTCATCGGCTTCTTGGCCGTGAACACACCGTCGGATGACTTGATCCGCACAAACCTTAAACAAGTAGGGGTCGTCCCAGAAATAATGCTTAACGTCTTTGAAAAATTTGTTCTTTTGTTGGGACGACATCCCTTTCACAACAAAGTTACCCGCATGGTAGTTTGCAAAGTCGGAAAACCATGGGGTACTCGAATTTTCATGATGAGATACCACATTAAGAGTCTCGAGAGGAAACGTTTCGTTTATTTCCTTTTTCTCGAGCACACCTTGATGTGGATTTTCAAGACGAGAGAGATGATCAGCCGCTAGGTTCTCTGCTCCTTTTTTATCACGGATGATGATATCAAATTCTTGTAGGAGGAGAACCCATCGGAGCAATCTCGGCTTTGCATCTTGCTTAGCAAAGAGATATTTGAGAGCCGAGTGATCCGTATACACTATGCTTTTGGACAAGAACAAGTATGGCCGAAACTTCTCGAAAGCATACACCACGGCTAGTAATTCTTTCTCCGTTGTAGTGTAATGTGCTTGAGCTTCGGTCAAAGTTTTGCTAGCATAATGTATAGGCTGGAAATGTTTTGATTTTCGTTGCCTCAAAACGGCACCTATGGCGAAATCGCTTGCGTCGCACATAAGCTCAAATGGTAATTCCCAATCGGGGGCAACTAGAATTGGTGCTTCCATGAGCTTCTTCTTAAGAGTTTGAAAAGCTTCAACACACTCACTAGAGAAGATGAAAGGAGTGTCTTTCTCAAGAAGTCGGGTCATAGGCCGGGATATCTTTGAAAAATCTTGAATGAAACGACGATAGAATCCGGCATGACCAAGGAAACTTCTAACTCCTTTTACGGTTGTGGGGGAAGGTAATTTCGAAATGACATCGACTTTAGCTTTGTCAACCTCAATCCCGCTCTTAGAAATTTTATGGCCAAGGACAATTCCTTCTTTAACCATAAAGTGACATTTCTCCCAATTTAGACTAAGATTTGTGTTTTCACAACGTTCAAGCATCTTGTCCAAATGGGAGAGACATGTTTGAAAAGAATCCCCAAAGACCGAAAAATCATCCATAAAGACCTCCATAGTCTTTTCGATCATGTCATGGAAAATGGCCATCATACACCTTTGGAATGTCCCGGGAGCATTGCATAAGCCAAAAGGCATGCGTCGGTAAGCAAATGTTCCATAAGGACACGTGAATGTGGTCTTTTCTTGATCTTGTGGGTCAATGGGAATTTGGAAGTAACCCGAGAAACCATCGAGAAAACAATAGTATTCATTTCCCGCTAATCTCTCAAGCATTTGGTCCATGAAAGGTAATGGAAAGTGGTCTTTACGGGTGGCTTCATTTAACTTTCGATAGTCAATGCAAACACGCCATCCCGTAACCAATCGAGTAGGAATCAACTCGTTTTCATCATTTTCAACAACGGTAATGCCACCTTTTTTGGGCACACAATGAACGGGGCTAACCCAAGGACTATCCGAGATAGGGTAAATCAATCCGGCATCGAGAAGTTTTATGACTTCCGCTTTGATAACCTCATGAATTTTAGGATTCACCCTTCTTTGGTGTTGAACCGCCGGTTTGAAATCATCTTCCATGAGAATTTTGTGTGTACAAAATCTCGGGTCAATACCCTTGATGTCGGAAAGGTTCCAAGCGATGGCTCGCTTGTGTGACTTCAAAACCTTTATGAGAGCGGCTTTTTCATCCTCACTCAAGTCTTTAGCAATGATGACGGGTGATTTATTGTCACCCTCCAAAAATGCATACTCGAGATGGGGTGGTAAGTCCTTAAGTTCGACCTTGGGAGGATCATTAGATTTTTCAATCGTTTTGATTTCCTCTTTATGAAGTTCTTGAGGAGGGAGTGATGAAGGATCTTCATTGAGCATCTTCTCGATGAGAAGTATATCTCCCTCAATGTCGATGGGAGCGTGATCAATTTCCCATGGAACAGAATCACTAGCCAAGTATGCTTCAATCTCTTCCAAAATAAAGTCACTTCCCTCAAACGGAGTGAGGGGAGGGGAAGAGAGAGCAACAATAGGATCAACCGAAGTGGGATTGCCACTCGAGAATCCAAGAATTTCTTGAGAATACTCCTCCGACACAATGTCAAGGACATCAATTTTGTTGACGGAATTGTCTTCATAATTGGGGGAGTATTTCGTAACTTGATTGAGATTGAAAGTAACGGCTTCCTTGTTTACCCGCAAAGTGATTTCCCCTTCATCAACATCGATCAATGCACGACCCGTTTTCAAGAAGCACCTCCCAAGGATGAGGGGTACTCGGGGATCAGCATCAAATTCGACAACAACAAAGTCGGCGGGGAAATGAAACTTGCCTACTTTCACAAATACATCCTCGGCTATACCTAGCGGACGAGAACTTGTACGGTCCGCAAGCTCGAGGATCATACATGTAGGTGTAAGCGGAGGTAATGAAAGCTTTTTCCACATGGAGTGTGGCATCAAGTTAATGCTCGCGCCAAGATCGGCCAAGGCGGAGCATTGAACTATGCCTTGAAAATCACATGGGATGAGAAATTTTTCGGGGTCTCCTAACTTTTCGGGAAGCTTTTTAAGGATAACCGCCGAACAATTTTCGTTCAAAGAAGTTTTAGCCATTTCGGAAATCTTTTCTTTGTTATTCAACAAATTTTTGATTGTCAGACCGAACTTTGGCATTAGAAGAAGAGCGTCCGCGAAACTAATCTCGAAGTGCAAATCTTGAAAGATTTGGATAAGCTTCTCCATTTGTTGACTAGTTTTATCACGGAGCTTTTGATCATTAAGCCTTGAAGGATAAGGAAGTGAAGGCTTAGGAATGGTCATCGGAACAACGGGTTCCGGAATTGGAGGTAAGACCTCCGGAGGTTGGACTTGTGCGGTACTTCGTGGGCTTGAGTTATGCACCTTGTCCTTTGATACCTCGGTAACTTGACTCATTGCTCCTGGTGGAGGAGGCATTGGAGTCGAAGGTCCATCATAAGATTTACCACTTCGGGTAGCAATAGCATTCAATTCACCTTTTGGGTTGGGAATGGTATTACTCGGAAGAGAACCCGAAGTTGAAGGTTGATCCTTTTGACTCATGAGACTAGCAATCATGCTTTCAATCTTGCTATGAGATTGATCAATCTTGTTACTAGTAGCTCTAAGCTCGGAAGTGAAATCATTCTTCAAAGTGGTAATTTGATTTTGCATGGACACCATCTTAGCTTCATTGCTTTTGATGTAATTAGCAATGTCAATGGAAGCTTGAGGGGGTTGGGCATGCACATTTTGTTGAGGAGCCTGGAATCGGTTTTGATTGAAATTTCCTTGATTTTGAAAACCTTGATTTTGATTTTGAAAATTCCGATTCTGACTCTGATTTTGATTGCACTGATTATTTCTATTTTGCACATTTTGATTGTTCTGATTTTGATTAAACCCGGGTGGTCCAAGGAAATTGTTAGAACGATAGCTGAGAAGGTTTCGGTCCCCTTGCGGTTGGTAGGAATTACCTCCCGTATTGTAGGAACCAGAAGCGGCATAAACGCTCTCTTGAGTGAAGCCACCGGAGGCTGGACACTCAAAATAAGGGTGTGGACCACCACAAGTTTCACAACTCTTGTTTACGACATTCACTTGTTGATTGTTGTTATTTTGACTCATTTTAAGCACGGCAGTGGATATTTCTTCAATCTTTTTGGTTAGAGTCGTGTATTCCAAAGATGGAAGGGTGGTAGATCTCCTTGACTCACTCCTCTCGGCTGAGGAATCCCAATAATTGTGGTGGGCAGTCATGTTTTCAATGAGATCGTAGCACTCTTCGGGTCGCCTTTTCATAAAGGTACCACCGGCAGCAGCATTGATTGTGTCACGATGTCTCAATGTTAACCCGTTATAGAACGTATCTATTTGGGTGACAAGCAACATATTGTGGTTCGGACATCGATCAATCGAAAGCTTATAGCGTTCCCATGCCTCAAATAAGGACTCATCGGGATGCTGCCGAAAATTACTGATTTCATTCCGTAGTTTCGTCACCATCGACGGTGGAAAATATTTCGCCAAGAATTTGGAGACCATTTCGTCGAAACTGTGGATTGAGTTCTTGGGAAGACAATCAAACCATGCGGTGGCATGAAGCGTCAAGGAATATGGAAAGAGTTATAAGCGAAGGGCGTCATCGGTGACCCCATTTTGCTTCATACTTTGGGTGACGGTGAGAAATTTGTCGAGATGCTTGTTGGCATCGTCACCCGGTGATCCGTAAAATTGGCAAAAACTTTGGACTTGTTGAATCATATGATGCTTAAGTCCAAAATCCGTGGCCTCGATGTTGACCGGGGCAATTGGACCGCCCCGTCCATCCATCGTGGGTTGGCAAAGCTCCTCCATCGTTCGGAGATCGGGAGCTTGATTTTGGGGCCCAGGTTGTTGGACTTGAGGTCCGTTCCCTAGGTTATGTGTCATTGTGATTTGTTCGACAGTACGTATCTCGGGTACGTTTGCTTGGTTACGGTTACGTCTACGAGCTTGCGAGCGAGTGCGCATGCACTTCCAAAAACAACACTTTCAATTAAAACAAGACCGAGGCAAAACAACAGTGAACTTAAACCAATAATCCCACGTGAAATGATCACTTCTATAAGTAAAACGCACAAAGGAGCGGAGAGACTTTGTAGGTCAGCGCGAAGCTTATTAAAAACCCGTCTCTTTTCAGCCGCAATTTAATGTCAGGCCGTCCTTATACCCCTCACACAGTTTGTTAAACCGATAAAAGTAAACCAAAACACGAGCGACACAAAGGCAAGTTTTAAATCTTTAGTTCGGGAACTTATAATGATAACACCTCAGTTAAGAATGTTATATTGATTGTGTCTTCTATTTATTTAAAACAACAAGGAAAATCTTTTTGTATTTTTAATCTTTTACATATATATACAAAGAAAAGAAAAATATTTTTGTAATTTTATAAAAACAATAACTTCACGAGGAAGGTTCTTCAAGTCACTAATCACAAAAACTTCACGATATTGTCGCAACACACCTCCCCGGCAGCGGCGCCAAAATTTAATTCGTGGTAAAGTGAGTGGTGAAAACAAACACAATATCAATATATCAAATTAACCGTAAAATTCGACAAATTAACCCTTTAGGAAAAAGGTCAACGTGCCAAACCTCACGGGTGTGATAAAAGTGATACCGGGAAAGTGATTTCCCCGGGTCGTGTCCCAACGAGGTGTGAATGGAAGGATTCGTTGAGTTTCGTGATTTGAACTTGAATTGGATTTTAATGATTTGGATTTGATTACGTATTCTACAATTTAATTAACGGGAAGGTAATTAAGGCAAGGGAACCCTAATAAACTAAAAATAAACTATCACTAAGCCTAAGGTATAATAAAACGAAGCTACACTAAGTCCTAGGGTGCAACAACTAAAAAACGTAAAAACCGAGAAACAACCCGAGCCATAAACGTAAAATTTTTGCAATTTAAGGGCTACGGGTGTGAAATCAATTTTCCTACGTTCTATTTGACTAAAAATAATTTTAGGAAAAAGCGGAATATTTTTTTGACTTTTAAATTATTTTCTACGAATTAAAAACTATTTAACACTAATTAAATGATTAAAAATACTAAACTAATTTGGAAAAATCTGAAAATTTCACAAAAACTACTTTAAGTTATGCTACTTCTAAAAAAAATTGAGAAACTTGGTGGTTGTTTGAGAAAATAAGCCGAAATTAAGCCAATAAGTGCTTATGTTGAAAAACTAAGTGAAAGTATTTAAGATAATAGTTTGTGCAAACCTTGTGAGAAAAGTCCCAAGGGCGCAGATGGTTTGGGAGTTGTGTGTTGGTGCGTTGAGCCAGGAGACCAGGGTTCGAATCCCCTTGGTACCCTTTTTGAAAATCAATTTTTTTTTCAACTTTTCTTTTTTTGCACTTTGTTTATGAGACAAAAACAAGACTTTTTTGTAAAATCACCTTATGCAAAACCTTGGAATAAGCAGTTTTACAACTGCTTATTTCCAACAGTGGGCATAATCAATCAAACACCCCCTTTGACAGATTCCAAACATACCCTTTTGACAGATTCCAAACACACCCTTTGTAAACTTTGAAAGTGAGATTAAACCATGAACTTTTGTAAAAAAAAAACTTTTCTTTTAACAATTGTCAATAAGCTGTTTGAATTAGCTTGGTCCAACAGTAAGCAAGAAAATACAACTAAACACCCTTTTTTTTTTGCTTGAGAAATGCTACAGATTTTGAAAAAACAAACACCCCTTTAGCACATTTTTATAACACAAATTAAACAAGAGAAGCAGTAAACCATTTGACAAAGAGAAATTTATCAATTAAGGTGTGAATAAGATGAACTTAAGCACAATAAGCTATGAGACTAAGGGGGAGCAGTTGGGAACAGATTAATCTAAGGCAACCTTAAACTGCTATAAATGGACACTTAAGCAATGAAAAGGTGAAAATAAGCATCTAAATAGCAACCAAGTGAACTAACCTAAATGTACTAGAGAGCAATAAAAATCATAAATAAGCTAAAAAGAAATCCTAATAAGCACTTGAAACAAAAACCTTAACTGCTGTGGGAGCTGCAACAAAACAGGTACTAGGGGGACTTTTTGAGCTTATTTGAGATAAGCTAGAAAGAGAAGTAGCTTCTGAACTTCTGGCCACTTGAAGTCCAACTAGGCCACTGCCTTTTGCCCCAGTTTCCAGCTTAATTAGAGCTTAATGCAGCTTATAAATAAGCTGAGCAAACCTTCGAATTTGGAAGAATGCCCTGCACAGAACAGACAACTTGCAAACTCACCCACTTTAACCCAATAGGAGCATAACTAAAACAATTTTTTGATTTTTTTCCTTTTGACACAAGATTAACAAGCTACAAAGCTAGTGATTTTTATTTTTTATAAATTTTCATTTCACCAAAAACTTGGCTAAACAACTGAAGAAAATTTGACAGAACCCAAATTTTTTTGAAACCAAAGAAAATTTAAAACTGTTGGAATACTTGTAAAACTGGTTTCTACTCAACCCACTTAACTTGGATACTTAAAACATGTTTGACTTTAGTTGTCAAAGTGGGTAAGAAATGATTTTTGACCCATTTACCAGGTTAAACCAAACACACCTTTAAACGGGTAAAAGAAACTTAAGACTGATTTTTAAAACTCTAGACTTGGATATTTTTTATCAACTTAACTTAGGCTAAAGAAACTCCCATTTTTTTGTTTGAAGATTGAAATAAGCAGTAAAAAATAAGTACTGAAGCTAAGACTTTTTCTAAAGACTAAAACCATTCATTAATAAAAGAAAACCATTACAATACTGATTTAGAAAAACTACAAACTATTTGGAAATCTAAAACCTAACTAAAAACTGACTGCCTTATACATTGGCTACAATACTATTTATACTAAAAAAACTAGGTCTTCAATGCATCTTCTCTTGTGTTTCCTGTGTGAGGGCAGTCAAGCCAAAACCAACCTTGTGTGCTTTCTTGAATTGATCTAAGCCATCCAATAGGTAGGTACAAGATGGGAGTGAATCTGAGCCCTTGGTTGAGGCTTTATGCCTATGGATTGCCATGGTGGCAGTGGAAAAAGGGGAGGGAAAAGATTAGTGGGTTTGGGATTTGGGTGAAACTGGTTAAAAGAGATTAAGGGAGGTTTTGGTTTTGATGAAGCTGGGTAAAGAGGAGAATGGGGGTGGAGTGTTTGGGGAGAAGTAAAAAGAGGGTGAGAATCTAGGGTTCTTGGGTTTGTGGTCTGCTTGGGCGGGAAAAGAGTGGGGAAGACAGGGGTGGTGTTTTGTTTATTAGTTGACCGGGTGGGTTGACCGGGTTAGGGGATTGGATTGGACCTGGATGTTATTTTTGGGCCTTGGCTTGGTTTGGACTTAGGATTAGATATTGAACCAAAATGTATTTAAGGGACCAAAGGTGTAAAATCCAAAAATCCAGGGACCAATCAACTAACTTCTGAAAAGTGATCCAAGGGTCAAACTTGTGAATCTCAAATAAGTTGAGGACCATTTTTGCAAATTGTGAAATTCCAAGGACTAAACTTGACAATTTTAAAAATCCAGGGATCAAAACTGTAATTTCTCAAACTTTTGAAATTTTTCACCAAAGGACTAATTATGACAACTCATGATTTCAAAAGGACCTTTGGTGACTTTTCTTTTTAAAATTCGTGCTCAGGGACTATTTCTGTCAATTTTTGAAAGTCGGGGGATTGAAATTGTAATTTTCCAAAATTTATCAAAATGACCAATTTTGACGAGTAAGAATTACCAAAGGACTAAAAATGTTTATTTTCCAATTTAAAATGTCCAGGGGTGAATTCTGTCATTTTTTTGAAATTCCAGGGACTAAAGTTGCCATTTTTAAAAGTTAGGGGACTGAAACTGCCAATTATGCAAACTTTGTTCGTTTTTCATTTGTTTTTGATAATTTTGCATCTGAAACATATAAAACACAATTTTGAGATATTTTCAGTATTTTGATGCATTTCGGAGTGTTTTTAAATGTTTTGCAGTTCAGATTTGACCTAAAATGATGAGTGAATAAGCACTCATCAGGGACAATAGTTGTGTTGTATCTGGACCATCTTGTCACACCCCCAAATTACCTGTTTTGCAGCGGAATGGAATTCCTGAGGGATGACTGTCATAGCATCAAAGTTACAGTTATATCGAACGACCTAAAGTGTCGTTTTGAAAGTATCGTTTGACTAAGTAACATAATCAGAGTTTACAAAACATAGGTCCCAAAATATTTCCAATATACAAAAATGAGTTTGTTACAATCAAACGATAAGTAAGTGCATAAAATATGTATGAGACGCGTCGACACCGCGACTTTATGATAAATCCACATGCATGCCATGAAGTGAATGCCTTAGAGACCTGAGATAAAACATGCTAAAAGTGTCAACACAATGGTTGAGTGAGTTCATAGAGTTTGGTTGAATTGTAAAGCATTTAAAGAATGTTCATGCAGCAAAGGAAAAGTTTTTGGTCATATAGAATAGTCCACAAAAGCAAAGGCATTGTAAATCCACTCAGTTCCAAGTTCCGCCCATACAAAACTTGCAACCTGTGTATTCACAACCCACTGCCAAAATATGTCTAGTTTATGTTCATGCACATGTTGTCAAATGAGTTCACAAAGCAAAGGCATTGTAAATCCACTCAGTTCCAAGTTCCGCCCATACAAAACTTGCAACCTGTGTGTTCACAACCCACTGCCAAAATATGTCTAATAGTCAACTGCACGTTATCATAATAGTTCATAGTATCGCACCACGTATATAATAATTCAGGGATGCTCCGAACATGGGAGACTTCGCACTGCTCCAACAAGGGAGACTCCTTTGTCACTCGACCACCTAGGCGAGAATTATTGAGAACGCTCCACCAATAAGGCGAGACTTTGCACACTCCACCGATAAGGCGAGAATTATTGAGAACGCTCCACCAATAAGGCGAGACTTTGCACACTCCACCGATAAGACGAGATTTATTAAGAACGCTCCACCAATAAGGCGAGACTTTGCACACTCCACCGATAAGGCGAGATTTATTGAGAACGCTCCACCAATAAGGCGAGACTTTATAGTGATGCTCCGAACATGGGAGACTTTATAGTGATGCTCCGAACATGGGAGACTTTATAGTGATGCTCCGATCATGGGAGACTTTAGGTCAAGGTCATAACACGTACGGTGCAATAAGTTCAAACAAGTCATAAGTTTGTATTTAAGTTCAAGAGTTCCATTCAAAAGTTCGTAATTAAGTTCAAAGATTTAAGTCGAGTTCAAAAGTTCAAAACAGTCAAAGAGCTCGAATAATATCAAAAGGTTCAAGATAGTCGAAGCGTTCAATATCACGTCAAACAAGTTTAAAATATATAAAAAGGGTCCTTGTACAAGTTAAAAGAGTTTAACTATATGTCAAAAGGTTCATATCCAGTCCAAAGTGTTCACTTATATTTTAAAGGGTCCAATTCAATTTAAAAGAGCTCAAATATACATGTCGAAGGGTTCAAAATCAATGAAAGTGATTCAAATAATAGTGTTCATAACATAGTGATCAATTTAGTTCGGACATAATCTACTTACGCGCACATAGAGTGAAACAAAGGATATTTAAGTTCATATAAGTGTAAAGTAAAAGCAAGTAGTTGAGCATGTATCTCCCCCGAAGAGTTTATAAAACAATTAAACGAGTAAAAGTGGGGCTACGAACTCACCTGATGCAGTGATTATGATGCCAAAGTGAATACACAGAAATGAGATGAAATCTCTATCCGCAACCCTATATGAATGATGTACTCTAATATAAGTCATGAAACAATGTCGTGCATGCAAACTCATATGATATCCATACCACTTGTACATTTGAAAATAATGTTTATCGTCGAAATATATGTTTATGACATCTCGTCATATTATAAAATACTTTACAAGTATTTACGTTGAAACAACCTCCTACGATAGTCGTTTAGTGATTTATCAAGAATTTATAGCTTTTCGTCGCAAAATAATATAATTTGACAAGTCATGAAAGTGACTAAATGGCCTCGAAAAGCTAGTCGTAAAATAGTGAATATTGAGTGTTAGGAAACAAACTCAATGGGTTTGGAAAGCTTGTAGCATTATCTAAAAGTCTTAGCTTTTGAATTTTCATCATAGAGGTCTCGATCATGGAGAAAAACATAGGTAAAGTATGGTACTTGTACCAAAAATATTGTTTAAGGTAACTTTCGGCAAAGTTTGAGTGACCATATTTTATTCGTTACAACTCCGTTTGACGAATGGTTGGACATTTTGGAAAATGGGCTAGGCGAACTTACTTTTACTAGAAGACATCATTTTATAAAAAGTACTCCATCAATGTTAAAAACGACCCTCAACATGGTCATTCGCGGCCGTAATGTTTGTCTATTAGAAAATATATAGTTATACTTATATGAAATAGTTACGGCAACCTTTTTTAAACGCGTGTAATTTAATCGTTACAAGTCCGTTTTCTACGTTTTATATGTCCTTAGCTTTGTGTTAAAGTATACTAATATATTTTTGATAAGCCAACACATTTAATAACGCTTAAGACTCATTTTTGACTCGTAAAAAGTCGAGACAACATGCTGAATTTTCTGAAAATTATAGTTTCCGTCGTTAAACTTGAAAATAGCATAACTTCTTCGTTATAACTCCGTTTTAACCCATTCAAGCGGCCACGTTTTCGTTTTAAAGTATATTTTCTGAATATCTAGCCCAAAAATTTTTACCATCTGTCGAAATTTCCAGAATTCACAGAAATGATCAGACCCTTATATATAGTTGTCGAAATGGATTTTTCTCGCGTAAAACTTATTCTAACCACTTCAAACCAACGCCAAAGCTATTCTAAACCTACCATACACCTTCTTAGGGTGTCATGGGTTCCTAGACATCATCAAAAGTGATATGTTTCAAGGGATAATTATAGGATGATATATATACATTTATAGTACTTAAAAACAAATAAAGTGGTATAGATAACCATATAACCTGCATGTTTTTCTCAAGCATGATACAAATGACCAAAGTATGAACATAAAAGATAAAAGTAAGCATGAAATGCTTACTAGTTAATTGATGAGGTTTAATGAACAAGGGTTTATCCTAATTACCCTAGGTTTTTATTTCAAAACCTTGCTTAAGAGTATGCTAGGGTTGTGTAAATAACTTGACTTGAAAAATAAATGATCTCCTTGTGTGGTCTTCACTATGGCCGGTTACATAAAGAAGAAATGAGAGAGTATGTTTTCTTTTACACTTTGAGATATTATATTGTATGAGTAGTGTAAATAATATAATAAGTATATTGTAAACTAAGATATTTGTACTCAAAGTAGTGTGAGTCACTTGTATGTGTCGACATACATGAGAGAAAACAAATGAAACACTTACTTGTATAAGTATATTAGTAATGTATAGTTATTTAAGGATAGATGGTAACTTGTGTACATATTTAAGCTTTTAGGGTAGCGTTAGCTAAAAATTAAATTTTAACGGATCAAAATAAAATATATTGAAGTCATAAAAATTATAAAAATACATTTCTCACAAGTATTGAGTGAATAAATATTTATCGTATTGAATTTACGAAAACCGTCGTAAATATTTATACATAACAATTTATACACAAAATAAATTAAAAGCATCGGGTAAACTAATAATATAATTTTTATAGTCTTAAAATGAGTATAAAAATATATTATGATTATTTTTGGAAGTGTCGGATCAATTTTTCAAAATAATTGATTATGCGATAGCGTTTATTTAATAGGAAAATAAACGTTTAATGAAAAATGCAAATCAATGCATGAACTGATATGATGCTGAAGTTACTTATGATACGTATACTAAATCTAGTCTATATGAAATGTCCTCGATGAAATGTTCATGAATTCGCAGCTAAACCATTACGGTTACTCGAATTTGATACTCGTAAACCTAGTTTACGAAAAATGATGAATAGTGACTCATGAATAGTGATTTTCTCCGGGAATGAATAGTGTTTCGTGAATAGTAAAATTTTGAAATACGTTCTCAGAATATCAAATCGACTCCGAAAGTGATGAATAGTAAAATGATGAATAGTAACTGATGATTAGTAAATTCCCGAGATGAATAGTAATTTTGAGAAATGACCGAAAATTGAGAATTGTGACATTCTTCCCCGGTTAGAGGAATCACGTCCTCGTGATTCGATTAATGATACTATGGTCCGAACCTCGACAAGGGTTCTAGGAGTTTATGCGCGTGTATGGTCTAAATGATCATGTCAATGCTCATGCATATGAGTTCCTCATCCAACTAAATACGTTCTTGTGCTACCGTGACTATATCCCATTCTAAAGACATGCCGTATTATGGTTTAGGTTTGGTGAGGCAAGCATTCCCATTCTCGAGCAAAATTTTTAAAAGACTTTTAGGTAACCGATTTTTACTTAATCCCACAACTCATCAAACAAGAACTGTCATACGATTAGGCTAAATCGGTTTAGGTAACAACTTGTTTCTAGCTTGATCTTTACAACTCATCAAACAAGAACTGTCACTCAGATCAAACTGGAAACAAGTGGTTTGAAGAAAAATCTTTTGAAAATTTGGCTCGATTACAGAATGTCTTACTCATATGAGACTACTACTCCCTTCATTGCATGATTCTTCCTGAATTAGACATAGGTGATCAGGCTATGTAATGTATAATTTAGGAGTAACTATGCAATGCTTGGACTAATCGAATCATATGATGTTTGGTGTTGAGTCATAAACCCGCATGTATAATAAGTATGCACTTATAATGATATGATGAGATGCTATGATGATGTAGTCATAGTCTAGGGTCAATGATGCAACCTAGTTCTCTATAACCGATGCTCTGATACCAATCTGTCACACCCCCAAATTACATGTTTTGCAGTGGAATGGAATTCCTGAGGGATGACTGTCATAGCATCAAAGTTACAGTTATATCGAACGACCTAAAGTGTCGTTTTGAAAGTATCGTTTGATTAAGTAAAATAATCAGAGTTTACAAAACATAGGTCCCAAAATATTTCCAATATACAAAAATGAGTTTGTTACAATCAAACGATAAATAAGTGCATAAAATATGTATGAGACGCGTCGACACCGCGACTCTATGATAAGTCCACATGCATGCCATGAAATGAATGCCTTAGAGACCTGAGATAAAACATGCTAAAAGTGTCAACACAATGGTTGAGTGAGTTCATAGAGTTTGGTTGAATTGTAAAGCCTTTAAAGAATGTTCATGCAGCAAAGGAAAAGTTTTTGGTCATATAGAATAGTCCACAAAAGCAAAGGCATTGTAAATCCACTCAGTTCCAAGTTCCGCCCATACAAAACTTGCAACCTGTGTATTCACAACCCACTGCCAAAATATGTCTAGTTTATGTTCATGCACATGTTGTCAAATGAGTTCACAAAGCAAAGGCATTGTAAATCCACTCAGTTCCAAGTTCCGCCCATACAAAACTTGCAACCTGTGTGTTCACAACCCACTGCCAAAATATGTCTAATAGTCAACTGCACGTTATCATAATAGTTCATAGTATCGCACCACGTATATAATAATTCAGGGATGCTCCGAACATGGGAGACTTCGCACTGCTCCAATAAGGGAGACTCCTTTGTCACTCGACCACCTAGGCGAGAATTATTGAGAACGCTCCACCAATAAGGTGAGACTTTGCACACTCCACCGATAAGGCGAGAATTATTGAGAACGCTCCACCAATAAGGCGAGACTTTGCACACTCCACCGATAAGGCGAGATTTATTGAGAACGCTCCACCAATAAGGCGAGACTTTGCACACTCCACCGATAAGGCGAGATTTATTGAGAACGCTCCACCAATAAGGCGAGACTTTATAGTGATGCTCCGAACATGGGAGACTTTATAGTGATGCTCCGAACATGGGAGACTTTATAGTGATGCTCCGATCATGGGAGACTTTAGGTCAAGGTCATAACACTTACGGTGCAATAAGTTCAAACACGTCATAAGTTTGTATTTAAGTTCAAGAGTTCCGTTCAAAAGTTCGTAATTAAGTTCAAAGATTTAAGTCGAGTTCAAAAGTTCAAAACAGTCAAAGAGCTCGAATAATATCAAAAGGTTCAAGATAGTTGAAGCGTTCAATATCACGTCAAACAAGTTTAAAATATATAAAAAGGGTCCTTGTACAAGTTAAAAGAGTTTAACTATATGTCAAAAAGTTCATATCCAGTCCAAAGTGTTCACTTATATTTTAAAGGGTCCAATTCAATTTAAAAGAGCTCAAATATACATGTCGAAGGGTTCAAAATCAAGGAAAGTGATTCAAATAATAGTGTTCATAACATAGTGATCAATTTAGTTCGGACATAATCTACTTACCCGCACATAGAGTGAAACAAAGGATATTTAAGTTCATATAAGTGTAAAGTAAAAGCAAGTAGTTGAGCATGTATCTCCCCCGAAGAGTTTATAAAACAATTAAACGAGTAAAAGTGGGGCTACGAACTCACCTGATGCAGTGATTATGATGCCAAAGTGAATACACAGAAATGAGATGAAATCTCTATCCGCAACCCTATATGAAAGTACTGAATATAATCTCATGTAGTAAGTATATCCCAACGCCTATCTCTAAAGTAGAGTAAAGACACATAAGTGAAACCGTAGTATTAGTGACGTAGTCCACTCAAGCATCGGGGTGAAAATGAGCAAATTAACAAAATATTTGAGAAGCCCCCTCTATGTACGAGTTGATGAACGAAAATGAAATGTGAATATACTTGAATTTATAGGAAACAAAGTGAGATACACGCCCATTCATCTAATACAGGCTTGATTTAACTAGTGATACAATACTTGTGATAATAAACTTAGTGAAAGGAACTAAAACTTGGGAAGCTGTACATATAAACTCGAGAAAATTTAACTTAACCTGGGAAATTTTATATTCACTTGTGAAACCTGACCTATACTTGAAAAACTGTATATCAATTTGAGAAAATTGAACATGTTCCTGGG
>BPTQ01000003.1:232619628-232774846 GCA_019973895.1 Chrysanthemum seticuspe
GAGACAGGTCATCCCCTCTGTAGACATTCATAGCCAATGGTTTGGTGTTGGGAATGATTTTGACATCAGTGATCTTTTCAGGAAGCCTTCGGTTGGTCATTGTCCAGTTATATTCTTTAATTCTGCTTTGCCTGAGAGCTTCAGTTTTCTTTCTCTTTTCTTCATACTGAGCTCTCATTGCAGCCATTTGAGCAGCCTGAGCTTCCATGAACTTCTGTCCTGCCTGACCCTTTTTGAGCTTGCTTGCATCTATTCCTACATTTTCAGCTTCTTCGGCAATCACTTGGGTCAATGCCTCCTTAGTCTTCTTTTCAGTCCTCAGCTTGTTTCAATTTCCTCTCTTCTTTAGCAAGGTGTTTGGTTAGCTGTTGAGGAGTGAAACATGTATTCAGTGTCACCGATTTTGTAGGGAATCCTCTCAGGCTCAGTAGTTGTCAGTATGCCTTTGCCCTTGTCCTGTCCTGAGGAGGATGATGCAGTAATGGGAGGTGTTGTTGTCATGATTGGTGTTAAGACTGTCAGTGTTGTTGTTGTTGTTGCATTGAGGTGGAAGTGATGAGATTGGTACTGCAGAGACTGGTGCTGATGATGATGATGTTTGAGCTGCTGAGACTGGTGGTGTCTGCTCCCCCTCAGTGTGAAGAGGAGTCTCTTCAGCAGTATTCTCCCCCTCAACTGTTGCCGTGGCGTCAGTGAGGGCAAGAGTTGGAGTAGGTGCTGAGGGGGACGGAGCAGCTTGACCCTTGAAGGCCTGATAAATTTCTGAGATCATAGCTTTGATGTCTGAAGTGTCAGATTGAATACCAGTGACCTTTTGTTTCCAAAGTTAGCCTGAGATACTTCCAAGGCTGTCATTCTGGGCCCAAGATTCCAGGCCATAGAAGAGGATGCCTGAGCCAAAGTAGTCACCTGCGTATTTATAGAGTCCAATGTAGGCTTGAAGAGACTGGACTGAGGATGGAAGACCCTGAACATTTGCAGACTTGAGCATGTTGAGCAGTTCAGTGAGGTTTGAGGATTGTTTCAAGTGTTCCTCAGTAGCCTCCAGCACTTTAGAGTTGAGTGCGGGGTCTTCTTTGACAAACTCCCGGATTTCATCTATCGTGGTTCCTACACCCTGAAGATGTCTGAGGAATTTAGCCATGTTTTCATCCAGTCGGTGAAGGTTGTCATACATCAGATCCCTATGCTCATGAACATTTTCATCAAAACCATGTACTTCAGCCTTTAGATCAGCATAACTCGCAGCAGTCTCAGTGTGTTGCTCCCATAATGTGTCAGTGACCCCAGAATATAACCTTCTTGATGCTTTGGTGATCCACTGAACGAGCTGTCTTTCAGTGAGTGGGAGAACATTATCAAATCTGTCAAATTCATCAGTGGATGAAGAGGAGTCATCATTGGCAGCGATCACTGGTGATTTAGTATGCTCATGTGGATCAGGCTGAGGCTCTTGTTCAGCTTGAACCTCAGCGTCCATTTCTTCTCCAGCTGATAAGATTTCATCAACACTTTCAGCAAGGTCATCATCAGATTGTAGCAATTCAGTAACCTCAGCAACCGTTAACAAGGGAGTGGGAATGGGTTCCATATCAGCGGGTGGTATTGATCCCTCTGAGTCTTTGTCCCCCGTGGACCCCTCAGACACTGGTGGGAGTTTCCCAGCGTCTTCTCGGGAGTCAAGATTGGTTTTGGGTTCCGTATCGGTGGGTTGTTTCTTTCCCTCCGAGTCTTTGTCCCCCAGTGACCCCTGAGACACTGGTGGGCGTTTCCCAGTGCCTTTAGCAGAGTCAGTGACCTATCAGCGGGTTGTTTGATTCCCTCTGAGTCTTTGGGATCGATCAGTGTGCCCTCAGACAAAGGCTTTGATTTGCTAATGTCATCATTGGGCGTTGTGGAAGGCGCTCCCCTACCAGCGGGTTGTTTGTTTCCCTCTGGATCTTGGGGAGTAGTAGGTGTGACCAAGGGCACTGACTGTGATGTATCAGTGTCCTTCGTTGTCACGGGGGTGGTTGTTGCCTGGTCAGTGGGTGTCTTTTTGGTCTCAGGCCTTTTGTGCCTCTTAGGCGGTGCTCCTGAAGCCTCAGGGCCCTGAGACTTTGGTTTAGTCTTAGTCCTAGTCTGAGACTTCCCCTTTTTCTTTTTAAGAGCAGGGTTTGGAGACACTGATCCCTCCTGGTTGTTTACAGCAACCATATGGGACGTCAATTCAATAGGTGTGACAAGGGATGGGTCCTTTTGAAAGTTTGAAGGACTCAGGATGCCAGGTAAATTTCCAAATTTTTCATCCTGAGTATAATTGGCACCCAGTAACGATTGTAAAGCACAAGAGACAAACCTAGGATACGAAATATACTTCGTCCTAGTTTTGCTCTGTAGCTTCATTACAAGATCACTGTAAATGATCTCCCCTATGTCGACAGTGACCCCATTCATCAGGCAGTATGCCATCATCAACTGAATGGAGTTAACCTGTTCAGTGGATGAGTGGTTCCCGCCGAGGACCTGAATCACAAAAGTGAAAAGGATCCTCCAAGCCACGGGGAATGAACTTTTAGTGACTGGGGTCCTGTCCAAAAATGTGGGATCCAAAACGATTTGTTTTAACCCATCCTTCACTGTGGAAGGTTCAGGATGGGCGACATAAACACCTTTGTTGTAATCTAACCCTGTTGAAGTGCAAAAAGTTTTATAATCCAGGGTATATTGTTGCCCCCCATTAAGACTGAACCTGATGAGATACTCCCTGAGTGGTCTAAGGTTATTCTCATCAGTTGAAGGTGTCGGGTCAAAGGCTTTAGCAGTTGCCCAAAACTCCCTAAGGTAGTTTGGGTACACCACTGAGGGACATTTTACAAAGGCCGTTTTGAGTGGGCAGTTGAATAAAAATTTTACAATGTCTTTATAGGTTGGGACATTTTCAGGGTATTCAAAATTACCTATGACATTGTTTGTTTTGAATTCAACGTTTGTGAGATCCCCTACCCAATGAGAAGCAAACTGGAGAGATTGTGTTCTAGCCATATCTATTAAAGAAGTTTTTAGGGTTAAAAAAAACGTTTGGCAAGAACAATCAAAATGTTTAGATCTCTCTAGTTTGTGATGAAAAAACTTTTGTAAATGTTTACAAGGATGGTTTTCCAAAAGAGATTTTGAGGGTTTTGAGAACACACAAATATTTCTGGATTTGAGAAAAGATTTTGACAGAGTTTAGTTGCAGAAATTGATTTGTGTGTGTTGTTTGTGTTGAAGAAGAGGGTATTTATAGAGTGATAAAAGGGGTATTTTGTGCACAAATGGAAATATTAAGAGTTGGTTTTTGAAAGACTTTTGAATTTCCCATTTAATGCTACCACTCCATTACCCGCAGTAAAAGTCCCGTTTTTCAAGGGAACAGTTGCAGTGCACAGTAAAAAGTGCACTTTTGCAGAGATTAAAATATCAATTTGATATTTTTGTGAGAGGCATTAAATGCCCAGTGGGATGACAGCAAGACAAAGAGACATATATTCCTTTATTAAATTGGCATAGTTACCAACCTAGGACATTAAAGTAACTGATACTTGGACCATTTAGTTACTTATTCAATGCTCTTTGTCGAGTGTCAGGGACCCTGAATGAGTCTTACTCATTCAGTAAGAGGTTTATTTTGGATTTTCAGGGAGGATGAACCATTTCAGAGAACTTACTGAGATTGGTTTTCCGATACTTGACTTTCAATGTCAAGCATTCCCAATTCAGCTTTCAGTCTCCTGAAGGTAGGTTCATCCAAGGGTTTGGTGAAGATATCAGTCAGTTGATATTCAGTAGGGATGAAATGAATTTCTATGTCTCCTTTCATTATGTGATCCCTGATGAAGTGATATCTGATATCTATGTGTTTGGTTCTTTGGTGGAGGACAGGGTTGTTGGAGATTGCAATTGCACTAGTGTTATCACAGAAGATGGGCACCATTTTGTAATGGATGTCATAGTCACTGAGTTGACTTTTCATCCATAATACATTGGCGCAACATCCTGCTGCAGCTACATATTCAGCTTCAGCTGAGGACATAGCCACTGATTGTTGCTTCTTTGCACTCCAACACACCAGTTTTCCTCCGAGAAATTGACAGGACCCTGAGGTACTTTTTCTGTCCATGTTGCAGCCAGCATAATCAGAATCAGAGTAACCCTTGAGATCAAACCCTGAGCATATTGGATAATATAGTCCAAGGTTTGGGGTTCCTTTCAGGTACCTGAGTATTCTTTTGGCTGTAGTGAGGTGGGATTCTTTGGGATTGGACTGATATCTTGCTATTAGACAGACTGAAAATTGTATGTCTGGTCTAGTAGCGGTTAGATACATCAGTGAGCCAACAATCCCTCTAAAATGAGTTTGATTTACTGATTTTCCAGTGAGATCAGGTCCAAGGTTATTAGGTGGAACCATTGGTGTCTTCACTGAGGCATAGTCAAATATCTCATATTTCTTCAAGAGATTTCTGGTGTATTTCTCTTGACTGATGGATATACCTTTATCAGTTTGCCTGATTTGTAGTCCAAGAAAGTAAGTAAGTTCCCCCATCATGCTCATTTCAAACTTCTTTGTCATTAGTTTTTCAAACTTTTTGCAAAGTTTGTAGTTTGTTGAGCCAAAGATGATATCATCAACATACACTTGGACTAGTATCACATCCTGTTGGGTTCTATAGACAAACAGTGTGTTGTCTATCTTTCCTCTGACAAACTTGTTTTGTATCAGAAAGGCTGAGAGAGTTTCATACCATGCCCTGGGAGCTTGTTTAAGTCCAGAAAGGGCTTTGTCAAGCTTGCAGACATAGTCAGGGAATTCACTACTCTCAATGCCTGGTGGTTGCTGAACATACACATCTTCCTTGAGATCACCATTTAAGAATGCACTTTTAACATCCATTTGGTAGACCCTGAAGTTCATGTATGTTGCATATGCAAGGAAGATCCTGATGGCTTCCATTCTTGCAACATGGGCAAATGTCTCATCATAGTCAATGCCTTCTTGTTGACTGTAACCTTTGGCTACTAGTCTGGCCTTGTTTTTAATGACAGTGCCGTTTTCATCAGTTTTGTTTCTGAAAACCCACTTCATTCCTATGACTACTACATCCTGAGGACATTTGATCAAGGTCATGACCTTGTTTTTATCAAACTGTTGCAATTCTTCTTGCATAGCCTGAACCCAGCTTGGGTGTTTTAGAGCTTCAATGACACTTTTGGGTTCAATGTCTGATAGGTAATCAGCATATAGACATTCATTGGCTGAAGCTGCAGTTAGAGTAGCAGCCATGCTTCTAGTGAGCATGCCCTCAGTGGGTTCACCAATGATGTTTACAAGCTCAATGTCCTGAGATCTTGTCCACTTACTTTGTGGTCTTGGATCTGAGCTTGAAGATGTCACTGGGAGTTCAGATGTGAGTTCAGGTGCAAGAGCCACAGAATCATTTAGAACATCTGTAGAGATGTCTTGATCAGGTTGAGGATCATGAGTTACAGGCTCCTGATCGTTTGGATCATTGTTACATATCCCAGCAGGGACAGACTGATTTTCAATGAACTCATTGATGGTTGGTTGGGGTAGGTTGTGGGGTAAGACATAATATGAGATGTCAGCATCAGCTTGATATGAGGAATTGAGTTTAGTGTTGTACTCATCAGGAGGATATCTTGATGAGTTATCAATTCCTATTTCCTCCACTGAGGTGTTGGTGAACCTGATGCTTTCAGTACTTTCATCAAAGGTGACATGAAAGGTTTCCTCAACTTGTTGTCTCCTTGTGTTAAAAACCCTGAAGGCTTTGGAGATCAGTGAGTAGCCTAAAAAGTATCCATCATCAGCTTTTGCATCAAACTTGCCTAGATGATCCTTGTGGTTGTGAATGAACACAGGACATCCAAACACATGAAAATAGCTGATGTCGGGAAGTCTACCTTTGAAGATCTCATATGGGGTTTTATTATGTCTTTTGACAATGATTGACCTGTTTTGAGTGTAACAAGCAGTTTTGATTGCTTCAGTCCAGAAATGTTTTGAGATGGCTGAGCCATTCAACATAGTTCTAGCAGCCTCAATGAGAGTTCTGTTTTTCCTTTCAACAACCCCATTTTGTTCAGGGGTATAAGGAGATGAGAAATTTTGAGAAATTCCTTTTTCATCACAGAAACTCTCAAGTTCTTGATTTTTGAACTCAGTGCCATTGTCAGTTCGGATTTGTTTAACAGTAATGTCATTCTGGTTTTCAATCTTCCTGATGAATGACATTATTGTATCAGCTGCCTGACTCTTTTTGGAAAGAAAGTATACCCAAGTGTATCTTGAGAATTCATCAACAATGACAAGTGTATACTTCTCATGCTGGATTGATCTGGGACTGACAGGTCCAAAGAGATCCATGTGCAGGAGGTGAAGGCAGCTTTTGATGGAGAAATTTTGTTTGGTTTTGAATGATGCTCTGTGGTGTTTACCCTTTTCACAGGCAGAGCATGGTTTGTCTTTTGCAAAGACCAGTGATGGTAAGCCAAGGACCTTGTTTTGTTTTGCCAAGTTGTTGAGGTTTTTGAAGTTTAAGTGTGAAAGTCTCTTATGCCACAGCCAATTGATAGTTTCAGTGGCTTTAGCAAAGAGACAAGTTCCATCTTGGGAGAGAGTTGACATGTCAAGCACATAAACATCATCTCTCCTAGGAGCTATCAACACAACTTCCTTGTTGGCATTAAAAATGGTACCTTGTTTATCATTGAATTGTACAATGAATTTTGCATCACATAGTTGACTGACACTGATGAGATTGTATTTGAGACCGTTGACATAGGCTATTCTAGAGAAAACTATTCCATTGCAGTTTACTGAACCGTAACCTTCAGTGGGACATGATGAGTTATCACCAAATACTACCTTGGGCCCTGGTTCCTTCACATATATACTTGTGCAGATATTCCTTCACACCAGTCATGCTTCTTGAGCATCCACTGTCTAGATGCCAAATAGGCTCCCTGGCATTTCTCTGCACAAGTAGTAAACTGAATTAGTTTCTCTTCGTGACCCACTTACTAGTGGGCTTGGATCTCAAGGTCTCTTTGAAATTTGCAATCGACTCATGGTCAGTGGTTGTGTGCAAGGTGCTACCACAGGTTTTGCATTTAGAGGCTGAGGATGATTCAGTGACTCTTGGTTGTTTGGAATTTCTCCTTGCATGAATGATACTGTCATGTTGGGATGTCTCATGAGCTGGATTACCGCATAAATCACAGCATGTATTCATGAGACAATCATCCTGATGATGATCATTGAACCCACAGTGAGGGCAGAGAGGAAAAGGTTTAGCTCTATTCTTTGGAGCAGTTTTGGAGGATGAAGCATACTGATGACCAACTTTGGTATAGTTTGCTTGACTGACATACTGTAGATGATCTGCAGTCCTGTGATCATCCTTTTTGCAGATCATGCAAAAAAGGATTCTATAGCAGTTGTCAGTGGTATGGGTGGTGTAATGACACAGCTCACACTTTTGTTTGTTTTTGGAGGTTGACTTAGACTTTGAGGAACTGGAGGAAGCTGACTTTGTCTCCTTGATTGGTTCAGGGACCTTTTCAATGGATTCCATTTTTTCAGTAAGCTTCCTCACAAGTTCAGTCAGTTGCTGGATTTGGTCAGCTTCAGTGGGAACAGAGGATGATGAAGTCTCAGCAGGAGTAGACTCTTGTTGGATTAGTTTTGCTTGTTTTTGTAGGATGGTTCTACCAAGTCCAGACCTTTTTTTTGGTGAATGAGGATTGAATTGTAGTGGAGTAAGCTCAGAGCTTGGAGCAGCACCCTGAAGAGGTTTCAGTGGTGGAAGCGGTGCTTGAGATTCTGCTTCAGACTCAGAGATGTGTTCAGTACAACTGGGCACATCAGGGAGTCCAAGCATGCTCTTTAGAGCTTGACTTTCAGGCTCTAGAATCCTTCCAGAATCGAAGTTTGGAAGCTTACTCTCAGGATTAACTCTTTCAATCCATTCACTGGAACTGGAATCAGCCAACATACTTGTAATCATGCCACCAGACACAAATGGCTTAGGAGACTGGTCTTTGTTGAGAGAGTCAGGGAGATGATCTTCACCTATGACTCTCTTCTTGCTACTGGGGGCTCCCACAGCATCAAAGACCCTGGGATTCTTAGCAGTCCAACTTTTAAGAATATCATTTGCCTTTTTAAGTTCATCTTGAAGATTCTGATTTCTTTTAACTAGTTCAGTGTTTTGAATTTGCAAAGTGACAGCCTCAAGCTTAGCTTGTTTTAAAATAAGCAATTCATCCCTACACTTATTCAATTCAAAACTTAACTTGTTGTACTTAGAAAAAAGATTCAGTCTTTGCTCTTCTACAAACTTTAGGTCAACATTTAGATAATTCATATAAGACTGCCAATCAGAGTCATCATCCATAGAAAGTAAAGTGTGTACCTTCTTCATTGTGATGTTGACCCATTCCCCACTCCTAGCATGATTCTTCCCAACAGCTAGCTTGTCTTCTTCTGAGAGAGCCATTAGAGCACTGACATGTACCATTTCATCATCCGATGAGATTGGCTCTTCATCCCAGTCAAAGGTTTCAGCAACAAGGCCTTTGTTCTTACCCTGCACAGATTGAACAATTTTTGTTGTTTCTGAGGGACTGGCCTCAAGCAATGCAAGCTTAGCTTTTGCTTTCTTATACTTAGCTTCATAATCAATGGTTTTGTTAAGATCAGATTTGTTTTGAACATTTTGATGAGACTGATAGATTTTTGGTTGAAATTTGCTAAAGCCTGAAGACTGATTTGATCCTGATGGTTTGTAAGAGGGTTCAGAAGTTGTTTTTGAAAAACAGTCTTTTGCAAAATGGCCTCTTTTATGACACTTATAGCATTCAGTGTCTTCAGTTGCTTTAGCAGTTGAAAAACCTTTGTTTCTTTTTATAAACCTTCGAGAGTTAGCGAGGAGTGCCCTTTCCTGAAATTCAGCATTCAGGTCATTTAGGTACTCCTCACTTGATCTCTCATCAGGCTCATCATCTGAGTTTTCTTGGAAATCTTGAACTACATTGTTAGAAAAGAAAGCAGTTGATATTGGTGATGAGGTAGTGGTCAGGGACTTCTTGACTTCCTGAGACTTTTTTAAGTCAGGGTATCGTCTGTTGATGAGGTTTTCCTCATAGACAAATTTCCCATAAATTTCAGGAAGCTCAAGATTTTGGATATGATTAGCATTCCTGAGTCCCTGAGAGAAATTCAACCACTTCTCAGGGACACTGTTTACAAAACCAACATTGATTTCATGCTTAGACAACTTAACACCATCATTTGAAAGTTCATTTAAAAGAGTTTTGTATCTGGTGTAAGTTTGAGAGAGAGTTTCTGAGTCCTTAGCCCTGAAGGTGTTATACTCAAGTTTCAGGTCCATTATCCTGTTTTCCTTGGTATCAGATGGTCCTTCATGACTATGAACTAGGTCATCCCAGGTTTGCTTAGCAGTACTACAGCTTATAACAGACTCCATAATATCGTCAGGAAGACAAGATATTATGATACTTTTGAGTCTTTGGTCCTGGTTGACCACTCTCCTTTCATCCTGGGTCCACTGAGCTTCAGGTTTGGGCAACCCTTCAGCAGTCTTTGGGACAAATGGACCTTCATTTATACACTTGATATAATAAGGTTCCATCCCAATCAAATAGCAAAGCATTTGCTTTTTCCATTTGTTGAATTTGCCAACTTCAAGTCTAGGGGCAACAGCTGAATAAGCTCTACCCTTTTTATCGACTAGTTGGGGTACATCAATTTCAGCCATTTAGGATCCTAATTTAAAAACTTTTAGAGCAGCCTAAAAACGTGTTTTATAATTAGCCTTGCTCTGATACCACTTGTTGTTCCCCATTCACTATCGTTTAAAACAGCTTTAGTTTATAAAACAAGTTAAAAGTGAACTATGACTGAAATTAACATAAAGAAAACACACTAAGTAATTTTCAACATCATATTCTTATTAGAAATAAATCAACAAAGAATACGTTACCCAAGTACTTGCGGAATAGTACTTGGGATTGAAATGACAAAGTTGGGTGATTCCTCTCTAAGCTCAGGCTAAGTCTGAGCACAACTCTTAGAGCTCACTGAGCTATCTCAGGAACTAAGTTGTATTTGGAGGAGTGAAAAGATGGCTTGCGTGTATGTGTTTTTACAATTCACAAGCTTAAGCTTTTCACTCCATCTCTTATGCTATTTATACATGTATGATATTTGACTCTTTCCTAAGTGACAAACTGACATCATACAGAAGACAAAATACTGATGTATTTTGTCTCTGTTTACAAAGACTATTCTAGGTAAGAGACAAGACTACTTTCCAAAATTCAGTGATGACACTGAGCCTGATCTTTTGCCATTCAGGGAAAGTTGACTTTGGTTGATAAGGACTTCGTCTTATCTGATTCAAACTTTCCCGCCTTGTCCCGCTCTTTCTTCAGTCTTTACATCCTTCAGTCTTCTACTTTAGTTTGTCTTCAGTGTAAGAAGTTGGAGAGGAATCTTAGGGATTCAGTGAGTTATTGTCATCACTTACTGAATCCATCATCTTCTTCTTGACTCAGTCTTCACCCTTTAAGTTCCGCCTTACTGAGTGGAGAGACTTCTTCTTTGCCTCTTACTGAGTATCCTGAAGACGACTCACTGAGAGACTATGCACTCAGTGACCTGTTTGTGTTAACGGATTAAATGCTTGGGCTATTTTCTATTCAAATCCTAGATTAAGGGGTTTGGGTATTTACTGAACCCAACAATGACCCATAACCAAAATACCCATGGGTAAAAGGGAGCGTCCCACGGATCCCTAGCTTAACGCTAGACGGATCCTTTGTGGAAGGGATCCGGGGAACAGTAGAGTTTTTCTTCTATAAATAGTGAGCCATTTCTTCATTGTTTCTCACCCCTTTCTAACACACTTTCTCCCTGAGTTAAAAACTCACTAACCTCAGATCCATATCTATGTTTGTAGTTTTGTTTTTGTGTGATCTTCTAGGTTCCTCTTAAAGGCAAGATCACCACCTTTGAAGTCGAGCAAGCTCAAGTCCATGAGTTGTCATGCTTCCTCATCATCAAGGCTACTAAAGTCTTATTGTTGATGATTCCTTTCTTTCTTCAAAGAAGTGTAGTGTTGAAGACATTAGTGAAAGATGTCTCAAGTGTCAAGACGAAGATATTAGTGAAGGGTATCCATTGTCTATAGCATAAGCACTTGTGGTAAGTGCTTAGAAGTCAAGACAAGAAGCATTAGTGAAAGGTGCTTAAAAGTCAAGACTAGAAGCATTAGTGAAAGGTGCTTAGAAGTGAAGACACAAGACATTAGTGAAAGGTGTCTTGTAGATCTAGTCAAAGGCATTAGTGAAAGGTGCCTTAGATGTACATTCGATATGGTGTGTTTCGATGTACTAGATAGACTAGCATTAGATCCAAGGATATTGATATCCTTGATGATGTTGTAAAGGAGTAGATCTCCTTTGAGATTAGTCGTTGGTGTAGTGTGGTAGTAGTTCCTCCATTGCAATGGAACTAGGTGCTTAGCCTAGTACCTAATAAAGGGTAGGCGACGTTGTGAAGGTGTAGTTCACCTTGGAGTGAAAGAACTAGGTACTTAGCCTAGTACCTTATAAAGGGTAGGCGACGTTGTGTAGGTGTGGTTCACCTTGGAGTGAAAGAACCCGGTGGTTAGCCTAGCACCGGAAAAAGGGTAGGCGACGTTGTGAAGGCTTCTCCGCCATAAGGAGATTGGTGTAGTGATTACGAACTCTCGAGTAGGTGACTCGGGGAGTGGAGTAGGGCAAGGAAGGTGTCCTTGTAGCCGAACCACTATAAATACTCGCGTTGTGGTTTTGTGCTTCTTACTCTTATCTTTTCATTACATAGCTTTATATGTTTGTTTATCAACATCCAACACACACAACCAAATAGATTGACATAAGTCGATCTAAATAGTTTAAAAGGAAGTTTTAATTGGTAAAACTATTCAACCCCTCTTCTAGTTTTCCACAGGCCGGACTGTTTCTCTTGCCCATCCATCTTCTGGTGATGAATTGGGGGCTGATGGAAATGTGGGTGCTGACTCGGAAGCCGGGGCTTCTCGGTTATGTGATGATTATGTGGATGTGAATGTTGTACAGCCTATTCATTTTGTTGCCAAGGCTGATCTTTTAATGTCTGAGGCTGATTTTGGGACCTTTTCGGCGTCTACTTGTGATGTGGCTTCAGGTTCTCGAAAAAAGAGAATGAGGGTTTGCACCGATCCAGTTTATCCTCCTAAGAAGTTAAAAAGTAACCACATGGATTCCGGTAGGGCTTCTACTGGTGGTAAGTCTTCGGAATCTATTTAGAAGTTGTTTGCTCAAAATACGAACTGTCTTGAATTTTGTTTGAATTCTTTACCCACTCATTCTTCTTCTTCTCCTTCGCTATCAATTACTTCCATTCATGAAGTTGGGACGTCTACTGAGTTTGATTCTGGTTTGCTTCATCTTGATGGTTCTCCTATCAGGTTGGTTATTTGATTTTTGTCTTTATGTGATGCCTCTGTTCCTCTCGTCTTTGCTAACGTTCTGTTTGTTGTTTGTTTTTTGGCAGGTCTCCTGTGCCAGTCATGACGGATGTTGTCATTACTACTGTCCTTTCTGTTGCTGAAAAGGAGAAGGACAAAGTGGATGTTCCTTCCTCCCTTCCTGACAGCTCTCATTCTGCTGGCAGTGTTCGCCCCGTTCTTGACGACTTTTCTGATTGTGATATCTCGGTTGAAGATATCCGTGCCGTTGATGATTCAGACTCCAGCTCCTCTTCTGGTGTTTATGTTCCAAAATGGAATGTTGCCAATAATTCACTCCTTGATGATGCTGACAAATATCGTGGTATGGTGGATGAGTTTGCTCCTCCTTGCTACTTTTCTTCCATTCGTGAGATGGGGTATGATCGGCTTCTTGATGAGTTTAATGTTGATATGGCACGACAAATGTGCTTTAGTTCTGAAGTTTGTATGCGGTTGGAGTATAATATAATGGAGAGGAAACACCTGTCATATTTGTTAGAGGAGAGGGACAAAGAGATTTCGATCCTTAAGGCTAAAGCTGCTGAAGCTACATCCTCTTAGTTGGCTCCCATTGTTGGGTTTTCCACAGCTCCTGCTGCGAAAGTTATTTCGTTGAAGAATCAAAATTCTGCCCTTGAGCGGGAATGAGATTCTCTTCGGGCTGGGCTAGCGGAACTTCGATCGTCTTTGGACGGGAAAGATTGTGAGTCGTCCACCCTGAGGGCTGAAGTTTCTGTACTCAAATCTCAAAATGCTAATCTTTCAGGACAGGTATCTGTCAGTGCTTTTTTGGCCAGTTGTTCCGCTTACTTACCTTTTCGTTGTCTTTTGAATTTTTATTTTGTTTGTAGATACGTACTTTGGAGTCCTCATGCTCTGAGCTTTGTAGCCAAATTCCTTCTTTTGAAGCTTTGAGGGAAGAGTTTTGCAAAACTCAAGATGTGAAGGCGGCTGCGATCATAAAGAAGGTTGATTCAGCAGTTGCCGATTTATCTGCGTTGGCTCTTCACCTTGATGAGGAGTTTTATCCTCGCTTTCTTACTTTGTTATCCAGCCGGCGTTGGTTGTTGACTAATGGCATGAGCCTTTCTGTGTTTAAATGTTTGAATTCTCCGGAGTATTCTGCAGTAATGGCGGATTTTATCAGCCGTGCCATTGATAAAGGCATGCAAGTTGGACTAGCGGCGGGTATTATTCATGGTAAGGCGAAAAAAGAGCTTCTAGATCTTGATGCTTATGACCTTTTTGCGGAAGCTCATTATCTTTCCGCCGTGAACGCCCTTGCGGATGTAGAGTTTTCCTTGCTCTCCACTCTTAAGTCTAATAAGGATGCTGGAATTGCGGAGATTATGGATCTTCTTCGGGTTGAGGGGCCGCATGCGAATGCTCCTATGATTGCTGAGTTACAGCCTGATCTTGAACAAATTGTTTTTCCTGTCTATGATAGGGATATTAACGCTATTATTGGCACTGGTTCATTGTCTCATTCTCTGGGAGTAGTTCAGAGAAGGGTTGACCAGGTTAGGAAACGTCTCGCTACTCATCAGCCCACTGTTGCTGATGTTTATAATTCTTCAGTAGATCCTTTGTCTGCCCGTAATGTTATGGGTGCGGAAGGACCTTCAACTGGTGAGCTGGCTTTGACTTCCACTACTTCCTTGCCACTTGCACTTGTTCCTGCTAGTGTCTCTGCTGTTCCTGTGAGGCCCCTTTCCACTGATGATTATGATGTTGGAGGGTCTAGTGTTATTATTGATTTTGCAGATGATCCGCACCCTGAAGTGAGTGAGATTCCCTCTGCTCTGTCTGAGCCTGAAGCAAGTGCGACTGTCTTGGAGCAAAGCTAGTTTGCTTTGTTGGATGTTTGTAATCCTTTGAACAATATTTAGTCTTCTATGTCTTGTAATGTTTACAATGGTTGCGTGCAACTTTTCATTTTTATTTTTGATTCTGCACGTTGTTTTTGACTTGTGCTATGCTACTATCTTTTTGTCATACGTATATGTATGTTTTTAATAACCTCTTTGCACATTGTTTTGTGCGTTGCTATTATTTTAACGTTATACGGATATGCACACTTTTAATAGTGTTTTGTGCACACTATTTTTTAATTTGTGCAGTGCTATTGTTTTAACGTTATACAGATATGCACGTTTATAATAGTCTTCGGATAATTTTGGGTTATCCTCCCAGTATTAGGCTTGCAATACCTCTTATGTACTTTGGTGATTATGTTGTTCACCTTTTTGTTATTCGTGATAACTCTTTGTTATTCGGAAATAACATTCTTTGGGTCGTGCCCAATCTTGTGCTTGCGCGTCTTATGTACTTAATCAAAATGAATTTATTGAAAAAATAAAACAATGAAAGGAGCTAATCTTCACTTTTTTTTTTGATTTGATATATTTCAAAATACATTACAAAAATTGGTAAATTCAAATACATTATACATTTTTTCTATTGTCAATTGCTCTTACCCTTTTTATTCAGAGTCTTATGGCCACTGGAGCCGTGTTTCTTCCGGAACTTTGTTGATGGCTGACATCATTTTTCTTTGAAGTTGTGCTTCTTGAAGGTTTTCTGCGTTTCTTTGTTCTTGTGGAAGTCTGCTTTAGTGGTTACCCGTGATGGGTTGTCTTGTTTATAATAGTTGTAATTTTCTTTCTTGAAGGATTGTCCTGGCTAGATGTGCTTTTGCTAACGTTGTCATTTTCCGCTGGCTTTCCCGGCGCGGGTATTGTACTTTCAGATATTCTTTTCTGAGTTCGGAATCCTTCTTCTTATCTTCTATCATCTTCTTGAAGGAGTTTCGGCGGCTTGCTTCCTCGCGGGGCTGCCTTATTCTCCCAATGGGATTCCCTGAGGAGTTGTGGGGCTTGTAATTTTTCCTTGAAGGGCTAGAATTCTCGCCTCGCATGCTGTTCTTTTCAGCAGCGAGCTTATAATGCTGTAGGGCATACAATAAGTGCGATTTTCAAGGGGGTTTCCATCTGAATCTGCCCCTCTGTGTGGTAGTGGAAGGGCTTTTAGTGAGATAGCCTTTCCACCCGCACAGTTTTTTATTTTATCCCGGCGCCAGCAAGCTGGTCATTTTTACCTTAAACCCAGTCTATCCAACCCGATCTGCCTGGATTGGTAGACGTACACTTGCTTGGGGGCCGGGCTGCAACAACAGAAGAATGAAGGCATAGTTTTCATCCTCTGTTGTTTGCCATTCTTAGGGAAGCTTCTTGTTAATTAGGGGCTGCTTTATGTATTGCATTGCCCCTAAATTCCTTTGTTGCCCTTCCCTAGGGACCCAAATCTTTGCAAATTCTATCACCCCTTTCGACCCAATTCCCATGATATAGTTCCTTTTTCTGCTCGGGAACGCCGAGGTTAAGAAGGAACTGCCTGCACTTTCAAGATCCCAAATGGCTAATGAGAGTCTAATCGATTTAAACTCCCACCTTTGGTATGCCATATGGTCCAGGCAGGCTCCCGTAAACTTCAATGGACATGGGTTTTGGGGGAAGAAGTGTTGTGGATGGTCGCGGAGGTGGGTTATTAGTCATCATTTTAGAACGACTAAATGTTATTAGCAGTCATTTAAGAACATGTTTTGGTTTCAGCAGCGTCTGCCTTGCCCTTATGTTTTTCTTTTGGGGGATAAAGGTTTAGGCCATGTATGAACTTTTTGGAAACAACCGTGTGTAAGCAACGTGTTGCTTTTGAAAGCTGATTGCATATCTCCTTCCCTGTGTGCCATCGCGATTTTCTTCTGAATAACATCTTCAAATTCCTTCAAAGTGACTTTTAGGGGTTTCTGGGATTTTTGTGGTTAAGATGCTTTAGAGGACAACGTTTTATCTTTTGCCTTTTTTTGCCTTCCCCCTTTTTTACTTCACGTATTTATAGCGAAGATTTTATTGTTTCTGCATGCGCTAGCATTTACTTTTTCCTACTATTTGGTAGGTTGGCACATGCCTAGGCTTGTAGATTGGGCGCCTGTTTTTCTTGCTAGATTTGACATAAGATTTCTTGGGAAGGAACATAAATTTGTACTTACAGATTTTCTCTCCTATTTGACATTTGGATAAGGTTTATCCTTTTACTTCCGCCCTTGCCTGGTTCTTATCGAGAACTTTCTTTTCCAAAGCCATATCCTTCCTCTGATTTTGTTATTTCCCACGTTGTGGCATTTGTGTTTTGTGTCTGCAACCCTTTACTTGCTCCTTTCGGAGTGTTGCCCTTTCCGGAGTTGATTTTTGATGAGCCGCGGATTTTTGTACAATAATCTCCGTAGGGTCTTTTCATGTATGTTGTTGGTCCTACGTACACCCGTGGTGTGTTTCGATATTCTTCGTCTTTCATGTTGGCTTCTTTTCATATGACTTTTCCGCGATCTAATTGTTTTAAAGTGATAGGGCGCTTCTTCAATTTTTGTATTTGCTTCTTGAGTCTTCTCGGTGACCGATTCCTCTTATTATATTTAATTGCTCGCCTCCTTACTTTGTGTTTTGACTTGAGCCTTTTGGGTCTTTAAAGTTTATGGGATCGGGACTTTTATTCTTTCCGGTGGGGATGCCAGTATCCGTATTTTTTTTATGGGCGTCCCTACTGTTTTTCTTCTGCTGGAGTTCTGATTTTGTTTCTTTCCGAATGTGTGCGCGGTTCCGCTACCTCTGTGTTGAGCGTTTTCGCCTCTTTTATGAAAACTTTTAGAGTGATGATGATTTTTTTGTTTTTTTTGTGTGTGTGAGGTTTAGCGTTTGTCTTTTCCCCGATGTTCTTCTTCCTCTATCATTGGTCCTTTCTTCCTTTCTTCTCTTGGCTTTTTTAAATGTAGACATTCTTCCGTGGTATGTCTTGCTTTTCCATGAAATTCACATAATTTACCGTCAGTCTTTTCTTCGATTGTGGTAGCCGAGGACGGATTTGGAGACCTTGTTCTCCTTTGTGCCGACATTTCTCTGAAAGGTTTTTTCGGGTTGCGGAATCTGTTGCTTTTCTCTTGTTTTTGGTTTGTTTCTAAATTCTCTTTTAAAGCTTTGTCGATACTTGATTGTAGCTTGCCCTCTTGGCATTTGTATCCATGGCCTTTTTCTTTCGTGACTTCTTGTGGTTGTTTCCCCTCATAGAAAGGAGGTGGTTATATTAATTACTTCATTCATTGACTTTGGGATTCTGTCATGTAACCGCTTAATCAGTTTCGGATCGATAATTGCGTGCATGAATCCTGAGATTCTCATAACTTTCAGAGCTCCTTTTATGTCCCTGGTCTCTTCTTTAAACCTTCTTACAAAGTATTCCGTTAGTTCTTCTTCCCTTTACTTGATGTGATGAAGTTCCACGGGATCTTTGATACACTTCTTTTGCTAGAGGAAGTTAGCCCAAAAAACCTCCTTCAGTTTATCATAGTTGTCTATTGATTCTGGCGGGAGATCATCAAACCAGACCCTAGCGGATCCAATTAGTGTGGAGTTAAACATGTTCCACCAGGTTGGCATGGCCCATCGTTCTACCTTTGCGGCTGCCTCGAAGATTTTGAGATGAACTTCTAGGTCTCCACTCCCATCATATGTTTTGACGTTAGTTGGCATTCGTGTTTTCTTTGGCATCTCAGAGTAGCGGATGCGTGGAGTGAACGAATCAGTCTCCTTGCAGACCCAGGGCCTAGCCAGGTCGTCATCGTCGCTATTACTTGTTTTCCGCTTTTGACTTCGGACCTTCGACATCTACTTCCGTTTGGCCCATCTCCTGAGCAGTTGCCCACTTTCCGCGACCACGCCCTTTCGGCTCCATGCCCTCTGAATTTTGGCCTTACTAGCTGCGATTGAGAGTCTCGGTAGCTACTCTCTTCTTTTCTTTCAGCGACATGGCAGACTGGTCTTCTGGGGTCTTTGGAATACACTGAGATACTTTATTCTTTGTCTCCTAGCCGGTGGAACACACTTTTGCGCAACCTTTTGAACACCGTTTCCCGTTCGTGTTCTATCCTTTTAGGTGACCTAGACCAGGTACATCTTCGACCACTGCTATCCTGCGTATTCTGATGCTTCAGTGACTCGAGTTGTTTCCTCAAGTCTCTTCTTCCCGTTGGCATTTCCGACTCGTGATGATGCGAGGCTTTATGGAGATCCACCCGAGTTGTCAGTGCTTTCACCGCTTTGGCTCTTTATTCCCGTTTCCGAACTTTCTCTGTCACAATAGGTAAGATCTAATCGAAGTACTTGTCACAATACTTCCGGAGGGCTGCGTCAGACGCAGGCCCTTCAAGATCAGTCGAAGTTGTATGATTTTCTCCTTCCGCTGTATTTTGCAATGTGGAAACAAGAGCGGGAGTTGGCTCGGACCGAGTGCCCATGGTGAGTATTTTTTAGAACGCAGTTGTGTACCGGGTCCCACAGATGGCACCAACTTGTTAGTACAAAAAGTGTGATGGGTTGTAATGGGTATTAGCGTCGCTTGCTGGATTGAGTCAACAAGTTGTTGGTGGGCTGATCTTGTACTAATCCAAGTAGTTTGATTGACTTTTGATAAGGATTTAAAACGTACACTTTTAAGGGGTCATTTAAGCCCTGAATCGCCCACTTTTATATCCGTTACTGCTTAATTTTGTTCCTTTTCACTTTTTAGGTCTCTTGGAAGCAAAATGCTAGAATGATGCATTTTTGGACGAAAATGAGTGAATATATGAAGAAAATGGCTAAGTCAAGATCAAGATACTCAAGCTGCTGGAATTACACCTGACGGCATTCCAAACAGAGGGCGACGCCGTCCCTCTTTGTGTGATGAAATTTGTGACGACTCAGTAGCGATTCTGCTAATTTGAACCTGACGGCGTCAGGATTTGAAGAGTAAGGGCGTCACAAAGACTTTTCTTCTCAGACGACCTAGATCCAGATTTAGACGATGTCACTACTGAAGATTGATGGCGTCACAACCACAACGTGACGCCGTCCCACTGATGACTTGGCCAAGACGAAACCCTAATGAAGGCGATCTGACGGCGTCCCAACTATAAGGTGACACCGTCGCAGTTGTAAAATTATATATAGAAATCGAATTTTTAGAATTCTAAGAAGTAGACTTGTGGAGTAAAAACCTAAAACGATTTTGGTTATTCACATATAGTAGTCAGCTGCCGGAGCAGGACCCTTGTCGGACAAGGTTCCGTGTTAATCGCGGATGCAGACACAGGATACCTTCCGCGGCCGGAGGTTCGGTCTGCTAAGTATCCTGCATGCGTCTTTTAGTATGGACTATAGCCAATTTCGTTATTGGGCTTACTGTTGGTCTAGTGTTCATAGTTATTCTCGTTGTTGGGCCTGGGCCCAGTATGTGTATAGCACGAATTAGTCCCAGTGGGCCTGCTATACGTCATCACCTACAAAATTGATAAAATTCATTTACGGTTTATCCTCTAAAATTTGTACACACAATAAATAAAATATTGCGAAAATATATATAGTTTTACATCTGTGATGGCGTCACATTAAGCTTGTGATGGCGTCACATTACCGTCAGATCGCCGTCTCTTATAGTTTCGATATTGAACCGGCATAGTTGTGACAGCGTCACGTTGAAGTCGTGACGTCGTCAGCCTTCATATTTTTGGTTGTGCCACCACCAGCTTGAGGCCGTCTCCAGAGCCTGTAAAGTCAGCACCCCTTAGGTGACGGCGTCACGATTTGGATGTGACGCCGTCACGACGCCTTCTCGTGACTTTTTTTTCCTGATGTTGTCGTTTTCTTCGTTTTTCCGTCCAATCAAGCTCAAAACGCGTTATTTTTTAGTATTTGCATCCCAAGTACCTAAAACACAAAATTGAAATGATTTAGGGCAATAAATGATCACATATATATATATACTAGTCTCATGACCCGGCCGATGGCCGGGCGAGTCTCATGTACGTTGTTTAATATTAGTAAATTTCATTGGTAGAGTTAGTATAGATGCAAGTTATATAATGTATATCATATTTCATTGTATAAAACCATCTTGAAGATATATGTGAATGAAGAAAGTTAAATGTGAAATTTTCAAATTATATAAAAAACAAACATGAAAAAAAGTGCTAAAACTAAAAGTGTTTACTAAACATTATAGTTGTTAATAAAAATGACAATTCAAATTTTGTGTAAAACTTCTTTGTAAACAACGTTTGTTGTTTTATTTGTGTAGATACCATCGATGTCGCAACAAAGAACCTTCAAGCCTTCTTTTGTTTTAACTCTTGAAACGGCTACATAAAGTTGTCCGTGTGAAAAAACCGGTTTCTCTAAAAAGAGTCCAACCTGTGACAGTGTTTGTCCTTGACTCTTGTTTATAGTCATTCCAAAGCAAACTTGGATTGGGAATTGTCTTCTGTTGAGTTTAAATGGCATTTTGTTGTCGGATGGGGTAATTATCATTCTTGGTATTGCGCAAATAGCTCCGACATTGCCACCAGATATTATCTTTGTCTCTATAATATTCGTACCCATTCGAAGGATTTGCATTCTAGTACCATTACACAAACCAGCTCTTTGATCTATGTTCCTCATACACATTACTGGAGCACCAACTTTAAGAGTAATTTCGTGATTAGGAACACCCGACATTTTTATGGTGTTTAGAAATTCTGGTGTGTATGCATCTTCGATAAAGTCTGAATCAGAATCTGCTGGTGATACACTGTCTGAACTGTAGTAGACTTTTTCCTCGCCTTCTATTCTATCAAGCATATTTTTGTTGATTACATCAACCATTTCGTGTGTTGGTGCTAATATTGCTCTTTCCTGAAAGTATTCTGGATTCCACAAGTTGGATATAAGATCAGGGTATGTTTCACTAATTATTGAACCAACACGATCTTCGGAATCTGGAATGAGCATGTCATCTGGGAATTCTACATCAGCCTCACCATCGTTTTTTCCACCTATCTTTCCATTGCCAATGTCAAGTATCCAATCGGCAAACTCTTTAATTTTCCTTTGTTCCTCGCTGGTTGTTCCGGCAGACAAACGCATGTTAACAGTTAGTCTCATGACAGTACAGTGTTCCCACAAATATGAAGAGTTGATGGATGCATGGACCACATCTTGTCTTGTACCATTAGGAATAACCGGTAGTACTTGACGGAAATCACCTCCAAAAACAACGACCTTACCTGAAATTTGTACATTGCAAAAAAGTTTTAAGAATCATTTATAAAAAACGGACAAATAAGAATGCAAATATATGTTGTCAAAATATCACCTCCAAAAACTTGGTCAGATGGTTGTGAAGGGTTTGATCTACATATATCGCGCATGGTTCTGTCGAAAGCTTCAAAACAATGTATGTGGACCATTGGTGCTTCGTCCCATATAATTAGACTTGTTTTGCGTAATAAATCAGCCAAGTCACTGTCCGCACTGATAGAACACATGGACTCTTCAGACACGTTAATGGGAATTGCAAATCTTGAATGTGCAGTTCTTCCTCCATCCAAAAGGAGTGCTGCGATACCACTTGATGCAACATTAAGAACAATTTTTCCTTCAGAGCGAAGACACGCCGTCATTGTTTTGTATAGATATGTCTTACCTGTAATTGTTTGTTTGAAACTGTTAGCATAATGATTGATGAATAAAAGTAGTTTGAACATCTATATTAATTTGAATTACAATTTAATCTAAGTAGTATATAGGGCATATATTTGTTACCTGTTCCACCATAGCCATAAACAAAAAACATGCCTCCCTTTTCCTGCTGCACAGCATCCAAAATAGTAGCGTAAATGCACTTTTGCTCATCTGTTAAAGTCTGGTACATCTTAATATGCAATGCAGATAAGTCTGTCCTATCGTATCTCATTTCATCGTTGACAAGTCTGTTGTAACCTTGCATCGTATATTGTGCATCAGGGTAAGGCATGTTTTCAATTGTCTTTAACGACCTGTTGTTGCAGAGTAACATGTGCTCGATGTATGTAAGGCATATATTGTACCTTTGTTCATCAGTCAACTCCAACTCTGTATAAATCGGGATACTTAAGTTAAACATAAATGGTAATGTTTTTGTATACAAAGTTGATGTTCTGAAAACACGATAAAGATGACAAAAATTTTAGAAATTGTTTCTTGATATGCAACGAATATAGATTCACGCTCATCAGCATAGTTTTGAAGTTTTTTTAAGTTAATGTTACATGGTGAACAAATGACAAAAGCAGTGGAAATGTATGTATATACCTGGTTTGTGAAGTTGTATCACATAAGATAAGTAATCTATTGAATTGGAAATGTATGTATATACCTGGATCATTATGTATACGGCGTTCCTTCCACTGTACATCGTCAGCCAAAAGACGCCATGTTTTGTTCCAAACATAATCGGGACGCGACATACTATCTGTCATGATGAGCGCTACAAATAAAGATCTTAGATAGTCCCCAATCCCCCATCGGCTTGCTTCTATTAGACCATCAATATACTCTTTGTCATCCTGTAACAAACCTCTTGCGAAGCAGGCTTCTCTATGAGTTGAGTAAAGGACTCCATCATAGGTCTTAAACTCGTCCCATTCTTGAACTCCAGGTATTTTGTTTAACAGTATACGAAGATAGTACATTTCTCCCCATGATGGAGGAACCTGATGTATGCGACCAATGGTATTTCCCTTCTGTCTAGGTTCCCATACACAATCTTGTTTTTTCCATACATATTTGGATGGAAAATCTACATACAACAATTGTCTTGCTTCAACGTCGGTTTTGTTACGTTCCATCCACTTTAAAAACTTTGACGTGTTGTTTGATTCCTTCTCTAGGACGTAATCAATACTCTCTCTTGGATCAAAAAAGACAGCGTGCTCGTTTGGTAGGTGAAAAGGAAGTCTTTCAACCGATGGAGACCTGTGGTGTATATCAAATTGGAAAAGCCTCCATGCAGCTTCACATGCGGATAGGTAACGGCAATCGTAATAATCTTTAATCTCGTCGACGTCTTCTTCATCCACTACTGCAGTGACTCGATCAGGTCCTTTGTTTATATACTTGAAAAGGTACTTGATAGAACCAAACTGATTGCAGTATTCAACGTTTATATGTGCCTGGTATTGTTTCAACAAACCTTGGTTATACGGCACGACAAATCCATTGTCCAAATCAGTACCACTTTTAGACACCTTTCTACCATTTTCAGGTCTCTTGTAAATAGCGTACCCATGCTCATCGATAAAAGTCTCCTCATTAAATGATTTTGGAAACTTTTTTGTGCATTTACGATTGACCATACATGGACAGTCCTGATGTTCAAGACCGCAAGGACCGTGCATCATATTCTCTGTCACAAGTTGGTACAAAGCTGGGTCAAGATCCTTATCAGGAATTTCAGCGGATATACAATTGTCAATCTGTTGTGGAGTACGTAGTTTATCATTTGGTTCCAACCAAAGGCAAATATGACAATGGGGCAGTCCACGTTTCTGAAATTCAATTGTGTAAATTTCTGCATGTAAAAGGCAACAAAAGTTTAGTTTAGTATATCAATAATTAAAGTTTGAAACTCAGAATGATAATGTTATTAGTACGTTGATGTGTAAAATAATAAATCTGAAATGAATTTTAAGTACCTCCTTTTACACGTCCGAATGTGCGTTTTTGTTTAAAATCTTTCATCAACATGTCCAACTTCATTTTGAATACCCTTGTAGTCGCATCTGGCCGATCTTCTGATTTCAAGCCTTTTTCCTCCATGTACCGCGTAATCTCAGGCCAGCTTGGGTTACACGTAAAAGTGATGAATAGATCCGGGTATCCATATACCTTGCAAATGGACATAGCATCAAGGTAGTTTTGTAACATGTATCTTGGACTCCCCGTGTGTGACGAAGGCAGGATAACTTTTTTCCCACGAAGAACACGTGGTCCATTTGATGTAGTTGCCATGCTAGCAAGCCTAGTATATGTTTCACATCGCAACTCTTTTTGATTTTTTCTATAATACGACATCCTTTCAGACTCCACCATAGTGTAACCATCTACCAAAAACTGCTGGAACAACCTTCTTGAGTGAAGAATCACGGAATAAACCTCTGGTCTATCTTGTAGACGATGTGCAAACCACTCACGCATAGTTACTCTAGTGCGTTGTTTTGTTGGTGTCGAGTCTGTAATACCTCTATGGTATACATCAGTTCTGTATCCATCTTCTGCGTATGGAAACAATAACGGATACTGAAGAGCCAAGTACTCAACGTGCAGCTCACTAATTCTTCTTGTTCCATTGCCATGCATGTGCAAAATAATGTCTCTCTTATCTTTCAAAGAGTCAAAGTCACCGACTATAAGTGCAGCTACCTCAGATGCAGTTGGTAAATTATGTGTCCGTCCATCACGATCTCTTTTCCCAATAAGCCTAAGTCTTATTTTCTGGTCATCATCTGCGGTTGCCATACGTTGACCAGCCATTCGGAACTCTTTGACCAATGGATTATGGGCATCAAGCAACTCTTTTATGTCTTTTGTTAGCTGATGGTCAATTTTGGAGGGCTTTGATGAACTTGAAGAGCCACTACTGCAACATTATGTTAAAAAATTGATACAATGAATATAATGAAAACACTTTCGAAATGTATATCAGATAATTTATTAGTCACCAAAAGTGTAAGTTTGTATAAAAATTATAGTATGCATACCTGACAACATTTATTCTATTCTGTATCTCGTTTCTTGTGTCATGTATGTATATTTGCGCAAACTTGGGAGTCTTGCCGTTTTCAGGCATCAAAGAACCAATTTGGTGGTAGTTCTCTCCCTGAAGCCTAAAACAATATGGACCCCGTCCGTTGTTAATTGTTTGGTCTACTTTACCACCAAGAGATGTGAATGAAAACATGGAGTTGTAACGCCTTATATTTTCAAGGAACCCTTTGCTTTTTGGATGTTCATTTTTCACCAAGCTCATGAGCAAACTTGGAGGGGGTTTCAATTCAACTGGTAGTTGAACTTTACCCCTCATGCAACATAGAGAATACGAATCATCCGTTCCATGTCCTCTTTTACTCTCTGCTTCCCACAACAATGCCCCACAATCAGAGCATTGTACATTTGGATCACCTAGGTCGATGTATTCTGCCAAATTTTAATATCTTAGCATCAGTTATGAAAGTGTATATGTAAATAATAAATTAAGTAATAAAACAGTAGGTTTGTTGAATTTATATATTGCTTTCGAATTGAAATTACCACTTGAAATACCAACGAATGGATTTCTGTTCGCACTATTTTGTACACCAGTTTCATTGGTGAAGTTAATACGTCGTGATGTGGATCCTAAAACACACTTGCTTCTTCTCCTATGTGGCTCGTAAGTAACTGTTGAGTTTGTAACATTGTTTGATGCAATATCCGATGAAACCGATGAACAACCTGTGTTAAAGTATATATAATGTTGTGGATGAATTACTTAATACTACCAAAGTCAATTCAATAGTTAAGTGGTTTATTAAGAAAAAAAATATACCTATGTCAAATGCGACAGGAGATTTTCCGCTAAACCTTGTACTTTTGTTAGGACGCATAGGAGTTCCTGTTTAAGAACAGTTAAGTTATCTATAGATTTAAAAAAAAAAATACGGAAAAGATATATTAAAAGGAGTACACAATCCTACCTTGTGTTATGTCATCTAAACGTGGCCTTCCTGGACGTCTTCTAGCTAATGATGAAGGTATGACAGGACTTGCAGTTACAGATGGAGTAGTGGTTTCTTTTTGTTGCCTTAGTGGTGTACGTATATGAGTTAATGATGAAGGTATGACAGGACTTGCAGTTACAGATGGAGTTGTGGTTTCTTTTGGTGGCCTTCCTGGTCTACGTCTAGGAGTTATTGTTGATATTACACTCGTTTGTGTGACAGGACTTGGAGATACAGATGGAGATGCAGTTGGTAAATCTGTGGAATCAGGTAAACGTATATGTCATTAAAAATGCAACTACAATATGGTAAAGCAATTTGCAGTCAAAGGATTTGGGAGAAAAAGGATTTATATGCCTGGAGTAGTTATTTCTTTCCGTGGCCTTCCTGGTTTTCGTCGAGTTCTTATATTAGAAATTACAGGGGTTGGTATGACAGGAGTTGGAGTTATAGTTGGAGATATAGCTGATAACTCTGTGAGATTAAGTAAACGTTTTGGTTTATATAAAGAATTTATAGCATAATAACAAAAGATATACAAAACAAAATGTAGTCAAAAAGTATTTGAAAGGAATGGACTATATGCCTGGAGTAGTTGTTTCTATTGTTTTCCTTCCTGGTCTTTCTCGAGGAATTGTTGTTATTGTTGGATTAACAGTCACTTTAGTTGTTGTTTGTGTAGAATTCTTTGGCGGTCTTCCTCTACGTCTAACTGTTGGTGTAGCAGAAGATGATCCATCTAAAATGATAAATATAGGTTATTACATTATAACAATTTCATATTGACATTATGATTGTTGTTAATGGATATTAAAATTAAATTTCATGAAAGCGTTTACTTACTATTAGTTATATCAATAAGAACAGGTCTAACGGCTGAATTCAGTGTGAAGTCATCTATGGAATTGGTTGCAGTTGAAGTTCTCATAAAAGTAACATCTTCTTGAGTACTTAATGGTCTTCGCTTACTGGAGTTGATATCGATATCATGTAGCCTTGCAGTTGGTGTGTTTTCTTTTCCAGGAGATAAGGTGTTGTTCATAACAATAGCTTTCCTCTTGTTGTTGGAATCCATGAACTAATACAAATGCAAAACTAAGTTATAAGTGTCTTTTGCAGTACACAGCAAATTTGTAATGTTTGGTTATCAATATCAGTAATAACAAAAGTATTGTATGAAGCTGCTAACAATATATTCTAATCCCATCATATTGCAATGAAATGATACTGATAATGGTGTATTAAGTTGATGTAAATATGTGGACAAACTATACTATTTTTTACATACAATGATGGTTATTCGAGTTTAACACCTAAAAAGTATAAGAAATTCAAACCTGGATGTGTTTTTCTTGTAATGAAAGATAGGTTTGTTGATGTAATTGTATCTGAAAAGAAACTCTTAGTGAAAGGATTAGTATATGTTTTAGCTAATTAATAGGGATAACATAAAATTTGTATACAAAAATCATCATATATTTATGGTAAAGGAAATAATTTGGTTACAAAAAATTTGATGGTGATACATTATGATCCTGATATTTAGGGATTGTTAAGGCATGTTAAAAACGGAAATTGAGTATTCATTAATATTAGTATTAATTGACCAAGATAATATATTATAATTGTTATGTTAATGTATGTAAACTATAATGGTTAATATTTGAAAACTAACTATATATAAGTTTTGAAATCATAATACAATGTATGTACAATGTTGTGTCTGTAGCATCAAGATGTTGGTAATTTCGCATAGTGTAATGAAAATTCCATGTGAAGTCGTTTTGCCATTGAATTATGTGTATTGCGAATTATTGAGTGACATTACAATTTTGTTAAAAGTTGTGGCTATCATAACGGCATCTCTTTTAGTTTCATCGTTTTGAACATTTGTTTAAGGTTTGAAGAGAATATAATACATGTATTGGTAATAAACCTCAAAAAAGATAGATTTGTTATTAGGAAATCAAAATAATTGATTAACATTAAGGATAGTGGTGTAACAAAAGGTAAATGAAGTAAAACAAACAAATAACAAAATATCACCTATTGATAGTTAAAGTGGATGATAATGTTTGAACTTCTTCCTCCATTGAAATTAGATGAAATAGTAATCGATGATTGATGATATTCTTTCGGTCGAATGTTTGGTATAACATTACACATTTCGTGTTTACAAAAAGAATTATCAAATGGTTGATACGAATTCTCATATTGAAGAGTTTTATGATCAAGAAGTTGTGTTCTATGTAATTTTTTATAACTTTTGAATCATAATACTTCATTGATCATCTACATTCAAAGCATAAAAACGTTTTATTATGATTGGTAAATGTTATTGCGTTACAAAACCTTTAAACTTATAACCATATACATGTATACGTTTTATATGTTGGTTTTTTTTCTATCATGTTTTAGCCCATACATGTATATTTGGCCCAACTCTTTTAGCATTAATGATAGTCAAAAAAAAAGTCACGGTAATGATTTTTAAGCCGTCTAATAGTATATATTGTGTTTTCCAAGTGAATAAAATCATTACATGCTATGAAGATTTAGTTGGCTACTTAACAATCCTGTCAAATCACAACATTGATCAAAAATCTGCAAATCAACTCCAAGGTTAGTAAGATTAAAACTTTTTATAAAAAAGGTTACTAAAAACATGATCAAAGGTATTTGTTAGTAGATTTGAAGCTATGAAGTGTTTAGGTATACCCCGTATTTGAAAACCTTTCATGATGATAAGTTTTAGATCATCAAACTTAATGTAAGATAATGGTAACAAATAAGTTAATGATGATAGTTGTTGATTGAAAAAAAATGCATTATATTTGTGAGAATGATTATGTATATAACTGTTGTACATCTTGAATACACTAATCGTTTGAATCTTAGTTAAATAATAATGCATGTGGTTGTTGTTGTTAGCAAGACTCTGTTTCTTTATAGTAGGTTGGAAGTTTGATTAACATTTATGTTGGAAATTAGTCAAACACTAAGGTAAGTTATTAAAAAAAGTAGTATGTAAGTGATAATAATGGTGTAATCTTATGGATTGATTTTTGAAAGTTTGATATATGGTTTGTTAACTATATAGGAATACTGAAATATAAGTGAAAACATGAAATAGATATTGGTTTGTATCCAAAATGATTTTGCGTAAGTGACGATAATGGTTACTAAATAGTGTTTGCGATATTATGGTGGTATACTTTTAAGTTGATACATTCGAATACGGTTAATAGATTTTGTTAACAAAAGCAAGATCATAATGCTATTCTTATATAGGTATAACTTCTTTGATATGTAAAGTACGTTTGTTTATATCAGGAAAATGCCGTTAGAGTTCGTAGTGTTGGTTAACCGGAGAACATACCCTAAGCAACAGGTAAATAAAAGAACACCATATTATAATTTATAAGTTTGATTGTATAGTGAAAAGTAACGTAAATGTTTGAATAATTATTCAGGAACTTCCTGAGGTATTTGAATTTGATGGCTTTAATGGGAACAAATATCTCTATCTGACCAGCTCAGCAAGAATCCGTAAGAAAGTCTGGTTTATAACACCTATCGTAGGACCTATCACACTCAAGGGAAGGGATTGGAAGCAGTTTGCTAAGGACAACATCGGTCCGTATGTGGATTGGTTGCATTTCATACAGGAGGGATCTGACAGTTTCTACATGACAGGATACGATGTTAGGGATGGAAAGGAATACAGGGGGTATGATGAAGACAACAACCGTTACTATCGTTTTAAGAGTCGTGTCTGGGCCGACACAAACAGGCCCCAGGTATAAATTAATATGTACCTTAATCTTGTATAACCTTTATTAGTAAGTGAATGTATTGTATTAAAAAGTGTATTTACGACAAACGTGAACTTCATGTACAGAGAATTGCTGGTGATTTCTTGACTGGTATAGGGCAGGCAGATCATATTAGGATTAATTGTGGACAAGACTACTTCATGGTTCCTGTGACACATGTTAATGTTCCTAATCAGACTGGTGAATATGAATTGGATCATCATCTTTGGAGCATTATGAAATTCACTCTGGGTTTGCAAGCTGGGCAGATATTGGTGTTTACCAAGGAGCATAATACTGTTTTGAGGTTGATGGCGTTTAACTTTGACGGTAGTCCTCATACACCGATGCATTTCTATGGAGCGACACTACTCCATCACATGCAACCTCCTGTAGAGTTTGACAACAAAGGTAATATAAACATTTAAATCCTTATTTAGTTGAAAGTTCTATATGTCTTTATATAATTCATTAGTTTAAGGGCATAGAAATGTAGTTAGATCCTAGTGTAGTTCGATAGTATTAGGAGGTATTCTAACATGGTAAATGTATTGTCAGATGATGATAGGATGCACCACATCTGTCGATGGCCAGGACATGAAGACCACTTTGGGGAAGTTGGTGACACTTTCTATAAGTGTTTTAATATGATTACAGTTTTCAAACGACTCGTAAGTATTATTATTAGGTGAAACGTATTTGTCGTAAAACATTATTAATGTATATGAAGAATTATGTATTCAGATGGTGGGCATTGTTTATTGCAGACCATACCTGCCGAGTTCTTGGAATACCACCCGATGCACACATACAGGACGGTCTTGATGATACACCAGGATGTGGAGTGCAGGTTTAATATTAAAATGGAGTTTCATAAAGAGGAACCTGGAAGGACGAACCATGTGAACATATTTGGTGAATGGAGGGAGTTTGCACATGAATGTAACTTTGGCTACAACAAAATGATAAGGTTCAAGTTCATGCATTTGCTCACAGATATGGTCGGAGATGAAGTGGAAGAGTACCCTGTTTTCCACGTCTGTTAGAAACTTATGCTATAAAAACTTATGTTTATTTTGGCTTGTTAGTATGATCTGAACTTATGTATGGATATATGGTATGTTATGTTATGTGGTCATGGTCTAGACATTTGCTGTTTTTTGGATGATCACATAGCCTATTATGAATAGGTTAATCAGTGGGTTGTAAAAACAATATCCTTGCGCTTTAATCTATGTGGTTCCTTAAGCCGTGTCTTTGTTTTAAAGTTATATGTTCTTTAAGATGTGTCTTTTTTTTCAAGTTTCATGCTTATAGATTTTTGATGAATTATTTGTTGATATATAAATGAATTGATTAACCATTCATATTTTGGTGTGTTGGTCTTATTTAGTGTTGGTGATGATGTGAATCTGATATAGATTTTTTATATAATTCAGAGTTGAAAAGTTTGTTATTACTAATTTTAGCAAGTGATTGCATAACAATTTGGTTTCAGAATACAGTTCTGCACATTCATAGGTTAACATGTTATATCAGATATATCATCTCAGTGATGTCCAATATGTGACAAAGAGTAACAATTATATGATAAGGAGTAACTATTTGTTGATGTGTTCAGATATAACACTTATCTGATAAGGAGTATCCATTAAGAAACAAACATGTTTTGCAATAATAGACGTAATAAAATTTTATATAATGTAAATTACTTATGAAAATAACCGATAACATATGTTTATAACGACATTCTACGAATAAACTTATTGATAATAATGTCAAACTTATAAGAGTATTATTTTGGATGAAAAACTTCATCACAACCATTTGATGCACCAGATTCTTCACAAACATTTGATGCACCGGATTCTTTGTCATCATGATATTCCATTGAATGATTGTGATGTTTGCAGTCTTTGTTAATGCAGATCCATTCATCTTTCTCCTCATCAACAGAGTCTTGAATATAAACAGTATTGTTTATGACATAATTGTATTCCGGCATATGATGGAATAGACATCCTTTATTGATACAAATATAACATTCTTTGTCACTGTGAGGATCGAGAACAGGACCACCATTGATAGGCTCATGTGAAGAATCATTGAATAATAGGTTACCTGCAATCTTCTCGGGGATTTCCTGGAATTTATAGAATATAAGTTACAGTTAATATGCAGTTCTAATTTTCATTATGTATGAGTAACTTGTCTATTACCACTTCATCATCTGAGATAATGATAACAGCTGGCTCTTGAATCCAAAAACAATTAGGTGAGTTTGCAATATCTTCTTTCTGTATTGTAATAAAATGTATAAATGACAACGAAGAAGTATAAAGTATTAGTAAAATGCAGTTTTGTATGACTAATATTGAACATTGTAACAAATTGGTAGAGGCAAGTTTTACCTTTGGTGATTTGTGATGAGCCATATGGTATTCTTTAAGGAATTTGAGAAAACAGTTTTGTTTGGTGTTTTGTTTGTTGATGTTGAGAGTTTATATAATGCTTAGATTGATTGTTAAAGTTGGAAATGATATGTTTGAATTATTATTTTTAATTGAAGATTCAAACATATAATTTTCATTTATGTTAGAAGAATTTCGTTTTTTAAAAGATTCATATATACAGTACTGTTTACATAAAAATGGAAAGATATATTTCAATTTTATTTGTAATTGTATACTACAATTATGATCTTTGGGTCAAAATATCAAATAGTATAATAATATGGTTGTATGATTGATGGAAGTGGACATGGAAAATATCAAAATGAAGTGGCTATTTATATAGTGAACTGTGTGAGTTGTTTTTCGATTGTTTTAATTTGTTTAAAGTAAATGTAACAAAGGAATAGTCCTAAAAATGATGCTTATAAAAGGAGAGTATGGTAAGATGTATACTGACAGTGTATGTAATACATGAAGTTAAATAAAGATTATAATAGTTCAATAGGAAATGCTTACTGGTTGGAGAAGTCGGAAACCACGAACCGGCAGGTATGAGTGTGTGGTTACAAAACATGGCAGGTATGATCTTCACATCTGGGTGGGTGAAATACCTGAATATAGTCCTGGAAAAAGTAGTCAAAATGATGATTGTAAAAGAAAAGTGTTTTCAAGTTTGTAATAACTGTCAATGCAACATCTGCATTTTCAGATACTATGCACTGGTGAGCACAAGCATAGTGTGCTGTTATACAGGTGAAGCATAAAAAAGGGGTAAAATGAAACAGATAATAAGGCGTAACATTCGGCAAAAATGTATTGAAAGAAAATATATTGATCAAATCTCCATGCCTGATAACAGGATAACCATGGCATAGCAAATACTGCAGTAGCCAACTTATTGTACATAAAATTGAAATTGAAACCTTAAGCAAAATCCGTAAAAAGCGACCAAAGAAAAAAAAATGTGTAAAGTCTTAACATCAAAACACATTTGGTACGACTGGAATGAAATAAGCATGGAGATGATCAATGGAACGGCAATCACTCGTCTTTCTCAATTTTGACGGTTGCGAGAAGGGGCTTCTTTGCACTTGCTGATGCATCATTTTCATCTGGCAAGTCATCCAGGTCAATGATATCTCGTTTCTTGTTCACTCCTTTGCTTCCTGCCGATTCATCGTTCTTTTCGCCGCTGTTTGCTTTTCCAGATGCACTCTTCTTTTCCAACTGCATCGCACCAGTACGGCTTATTGTGGATTGTGTTTCATTATCTGGTGTTTCAAGCAGAAATTTCTGGATGTTTGCAGAGGCTGCAGCACTCAGGCTTGTTGAATATTGAGATTGATTATCTGGTGTTTCGAGTAGGAACTTGTTGATGTTAAAAGCCGCTGCATCGAAGCCAACAGAATGTGCAGAACTACTGTTATCAGGAGTTTTATACCGATCATCCACATCCTGCAATAATATGAAAATTAACGTATTGACAAAATATATTAGGGATAAACAAAGTAACCAAAAGGTTTTGGATTAAAAATTGATACCTGTGCATCAGCAAATCCTTCCTTAAAGTGAGCAATTAAATCAACATCATCGGACGTGGTCTTGGCAGTGTAAACTTGGCTGTTGGAGTTCACATTATGCTGCGTGTAGGTGAACTTAAAAAGGTACTTTTTGCCAACAATGACATTCAACTCCTCAGCGAAATATTCCGTTGTGTTCTGCCCATGTTTGGTCATTAATTCATACGCGGAAACACCATTGCACATCTTGCTAATATTTGTGTCAAAAACAACAAATGGTGTTGATCCGGTCTCATCAATAACCCTCAATATCAGCTTGAACCTAATTTTGTAATAAACAGTGTAATATTTCAATTTAAAAGTAAAATTGTAATAAAAATGTAAATGTTTTAACAATATATAAAAAAGGGAGAGTAAAATTGTTACCTTGGAACCACCTGGTAAATTGTACCATGATAAGAACAACTGTATGCCTTTTTGGAACCTGAAGATGTAGATGGTTTTGCCATCTTGTTGCACCTTTTACATGCATCATAACACCAGCCGTGTTCTTTGTGGATTCGATGAACTTTTGCATAAAGTACAACTTCAGTGCCCTGTCAATGATGAATATAACTATTATGTTTGTGCATGTAAAATAACAAAAACCTATGTAAATGATGTGGAAAGAGTTTGGTTGTCTAATCGAATAGTGATGTCTTACTGGTTGGAGAGCTGGGATACCACCGATAGTTGATCTGACCGTGTGTTTGAAAAACATATCAGGTGTGATCTTGTCAACAGGAGGAGTGAATACCTCAATCTTATGGTCACCGTCAGCGTAGCCTTCTTTGGATGTATACCTTCATTGATTTAAAAATTAACTATTAATGAAATGAAGCATTTGGTAAACATATTCGGTAATTAAACAAAAATATAAAATAACTTACATTTCCTTGAATGATGTGATGGCCGGGATTTCCTTGTTAATGAAAATCCTACTTCCGAAAAGTGAGTTGTGGACTGCAGGCTCATCTGAATAGAAAGTAGAAATACAGAGCGGGTTAAAAAATTACAAATACTAATTTCATTATACACTGATTTGGTAGTCTTTATTTGTTTGAAAAGAAATATTTAGTGTTACCTCGGAAATATTTCACTTTTGCAAGCTGCAACACAAAAATGAGCAGACCGATATCCTCATTGTTAGCGTACTGATTAAACATTTCAGCCCAGGTGTCCCAGAAAGTACATTTAACTCTTGTTCCCCTGAAAATAGAACAGGAAACAATTATAAGTTTTAGGAATGTATTATTCTAAACTGTACATAAAGCGTATAAGTTTTAATGTACAATGAATATCTCAAATAATTCATACTCTTTGTCCTCAATGACAATAGTGCGTCTGACTTTTTTCACAAGAGTATTTGGAACTTGCATAATATCACCAATTGCTACAATAGCTCCAATGACATCTGCATTTGCAAGAATATAATGTAAGTAAACTGAAGGCAACGTTTGTTGAATAATTGTATAAAACAGAATAGGGTGTGTTAAGGAAGTAAGTTTACCAACAGAATCCTTTTCATTGTATTTCTTACTCAGAATCTGACTAAAAGGTTCTAATTTGAACCCGAAAACATCATCATCAAAGTGGTCAATCCGTGTAACTTTGGTTGACTGGAAAAATGTAATTTTGTACTTGTGATTCAACAATGGTAGTACACCATTGTTCTCACCAATACTGAAATCAGTAATGATATAACAATGACCCTGTTGGAAAAGGGGTTCAAACCGATACATGTCATTGTTCCGTGCAGTACATTGGATGCGATTACCCTGCAAAAATTTGTTAGAATGTGTTAAGATAAAGCTACATGGTTTGAAATTAAAAATACAGATTGTATGTGATTATAAAGATGAAATTTGTAAAAGTACCTGCGTATCCTGTAACACGATATCAAAACTGTACGGTTGCTTTGGTTTCCCAGCAGGATGGCTATGCCACATTGAAATACACCTTCCTTTGATTTTTATGTTATCAAGCATTGGATCTATTTGATCCAAGGAAGTGAATTCCAAATCACTCTGAGATGCAACATTTTTCCCCTTATCATTCACTGCGGAACTCTTAACGTTGTCACTAACATTGTTTTCAGCTTCAGTAAAGGAATCTTCTGAAAAAGTTGAAAAGTGATGGGCTTTAGAAAACAATGTTTTTGGAAATAAACGACACAGTTGGTAAAAAGCGTAGAAAACATATATTTTGCGAAAACGATACAGTTGGTAAAATCTATTTCATCTAAAACATAAGGGATTCATGACATGGGCAAGTTATACTAATGTTTCATCAAGTTAAAATAAACTTTCAACACATATTAGTGATGCTAATTGCTACACTTTTCAATCAAATGCAGATATCATTTATATTAAGTTTTCTTCAAGTATAAATAAACTTTAAACACATAGCAGTGATTAAAGATGGTATAAATGTTATACTAATTCTTCATCAATTTCCAGTCTTACAATCAAATTGATAACATTCTGAATATAATTATAAACAAATTGATAACATTTATAATTTATACAAACATGTGGGTATAAAAAAGAATCTGAGATAGTTAAAAAACTTACTTTGGTATCCAAAAGTCATGGTGAGATAGTGGTTTTTCCGATCGAATGATTGTGATATGAAGTGTATGAACACAATGGTTGAATTTATAGCCGGATGATTTAGGGTTAACAATGAGATTAAAGAAAAACCTTGATATAAATCTTTTAACACGCTCCATATCACTGGAACAAATTAACAACATCTCAAAGTAATTGATACGCGTTTGACAAACAATTTTGAATCATCACCAAAAATAGGATGATTTGGTGATTTTCAAAGAATGAATCGAGACTTGTTTTAGGCAAATGGATGTTAAGTTTAATTTTGGGCAATACAAATGCAATTGATTGTGATCCTGAAAATAAGGGATTGGGGGTTTTGGTTGTGAAGGAGTGTGTTCTTGGTTGAAGATCTGGGGAAGGAGTGTGCTTTATTAAGGATGGAGCGTGTTAAAAAATAGGTGGCATTGCCACGTAATTTATTTTGGACATGCTGGCATTTAGGCATGCCAAGTGGCATATGTGACTCAGCATGTTCCTCTATTATATATGTGGGGGGATATACGAATTTAGAGGCTAAATGACCCCTTTAAAGCATATGGAATACCTCATCAAATATCTCTACACTTGGGATTTGCTTTTCCACAAGCAAATGTGCTTTTTTCCTAATCAATACAAGCTCCGGGGCATTTAGCATTAGTTCAAAGATAGTTTATGAAATAACTCTTTCTACAATAGTCCTAACAAGCACGAAAATTATATATTTGCACCTCACATAAAGTGTTTGGATTCTCTCATCTCTCGGGTGTATAAGTTATATAACAATATGGAAATGGGAAAATGAACACTCTCTACCTGTCATAGCACATTGATTACCATAGGCTTGATAAAGGATCAAACCTCTACCGCTTTGGCGTAAACACCTAGGATAAACTATCAAAGAGGTATTTACAAAGGGTTGCAACATTAGGTGTAATGGTAAGGAAAACACGGTTTTGGGGATACGGGAAAACTTACTGGTGGCAAGCTGATTATCTAACTTAATTACATGTACAATGTGGCGTTGCAAAGCCAAGACTCGATAAACTATCTCCAACTCTTTCGTTGCTTTTATTGACTTAAACAAAAGCAGGATGGTAGTGCGTTTTTTTTTTTTTTTTTTTTTTTTTTTTTTTTTAATTTTTTAAATACACTTTTGCCCTGCCATCTTTTGATCTGCTATAACTTAAATAACATAGATAACTTGAGATTTATTTATGCATTTTTGCATAAATAGAAACTAACTAATGACCCGAATTGCGAGGATCAAAACATGTGGAGTATTAAACATTAACGTACATATATGGGTAATAATTTGACGTTCTTCTCCATTACTCCATAAATAACATACTACCATGAGTCTCAATCTTCTCAAAACTGTATTTACAAGATATGACTCGACTTAACAATCATGTAACTAGTTAGACAATTAACTAGGGATTTAACATATATGGTTTCACAATAATGCACTAAAAATGAGTGCATACAAGAAAGGCTAAGGCGATTTGGGTGTAACATTTGAGAGTGGAGTGTAAACAATGCTCTTCACTAATATTTCAGAATCTACCAAAATATCACGAGAACCGCGAAAAGATAGGCTCAGAAGGGTGTACTAGGGGTATCTTGTACTAAAAATGAGTACATTGCAAGGGTGTGGGGCAATTATTTGACCAATGAAGTCAATGTAATTATAACAACTGTAGGCTAAAAATAAGGGTTTATCCTAATGCCTCTTATCATTTAGTAATTTCTAATCACACGAATATGATCTCACTAGCGATCTTAAAATGCATCACTAAAACAAGTTCTAGAATCTAATGTACTACCGGAGTACCGGTACACTAATAAGCATTAAAGGTGAATGCTTTTCTATATATCTAAAGGCGAACCTCACATTTTAGGGTAGAATTTTGAGTGGTAAGGTCTTTGTGCTAGCTATATAAATCCTATCAATAAGACTTATTAAAACTAAAGTTTCACTTATAAATGTCATAAAAAAACTTTAATTTGTGCAAAATCACCTTTACATATTTTCTTTTGATTTATTACATAATTATTTAAGAACAAGACAAATAACAAATGCGTGGCCAGTTTCTAAGGTGTCCCTATTTACCTTCCCTACACTTAAATTGAACATTGTCCCCAATGTTCTAAAAGTTCAAAAAACTGCAAAGTGAAAAATAAAAAGACATGAAAGAAACTAGTACTCCCCTGATTTGCTCGGTATGAATAAAAAACGGGTATACGGTTAAATACTCTTCCAAGAAGATGTAATAGTCCAATGATTCGTTTCTTTTCCAATATAATCTGTAAATCTTAAGAAAACACAAATGAAACCTCACAGAAAATCAGCAGTAAATATAATATACGATAAATTGAATTCATTAAACTAAAAAATACAAATAAGATATAATGCTTGCAAAATAATTTTTTACAAGAATCTGAAAATTTAAAAATTCTGAAATTTATTTCAAAAATTAAATTTCAACATAAAACAAAATTGTGGAAAAAATAAATGCTACAGTACCTAATGCCGTCAATCAGTGAAGGTGATACCGTTAGGATAACCTGACAAATACTTTACGTTTTCTTTTCTTGAAAATTTCTGGAAAAATATAACTTTTAAAATCTGAAAATTCCCGCAAAAATTTATCTCGAGTAGATACAAGCATTTGACCCAATCAAACACACAAACAAGATATAATATATGTTGATTATAAATTGTAAACTTTTCATGTTCGAATTTCGTTATTGAAAATTTATATGCAATTAAGACGAAGTTAAAAACAATATAAAGAATTTTCACAAATTATTCAAAACATGAAAAAGTAAACAATTATAATAAAACATACATATGACACAATCTTAAATATAAATTGAAAACAAATAAATCAAGTAAATGGGATATGCTCAGGTTGCCCCCGAGAAGCGCTTATTTTTGTTCGAGTCACGAGCTTAACTATACCTTTATTTAACAGATAAAAGGGAGATTTTCCCTACACTTAAGATTAAGTGCGCGTGATAGTAGCGATCCACACCATTTCGGTGGAAGGGAGCCATATGATGGTAGATTGGTGGTTGAATTATAGCTCAAAATGGTTTCTTTCATCTTAACCTTACCCAATTCATTTGGGTTAATGGGTAAATTAAGGCCTTCTTCTAGAAAATAATCATCTTCTATCATCTCCAACTTCTTGAAATTATCAATTAGGGATCCATCTTGGCCTAATATACCCGGTTTGAACCTATAATGTTTCTTGTGATCAATCATAAATGGGTGATGTAAGTGTGTAAGGTTATATTTCACTCCTATATTAGCTTCCTCTCCACATGGCTTAGAATATACTACCTTTATCCTAAATTACCCATAATATATGGTTTGATTGGTGGATCGAGGCCTATTCCAATTCCTAAATTCACATCTATGGATGAAAAATTGGGTAAGGGTTTCAATTGAGGCTCTAGTTCATCAAAACTAGGAACTTCCCTAGAACCAAAAGAAAGTTCATGACAAAAAGCATCCGAACCTACATCCTCTAGTTGTGTATGGTCAAGTGGTTCTACATCTATCGGGTTTCTATTGTCTCTTCTACTTCTTTCGGGTAAGTTACGAGCTGTGTGTATTCAACAAATAATGGTAGGACTTGTGGGGTACTTAGTGGGCCTGGATTTCTAACCTCGTCCTTCATTATATCAGAATAGGAGTTGTGGGGTACTTCCAGAGGGTGTTTCATTGATCAAAGACAAAAGTTTCTTCATCTGCTTAGAACTAAAACCCGGAGAAAGATTTGCAGATGACTATTTTCCAGTTTGTTTGACATCAATAATAGCATTAAACCTTTGCTTGACCAGATTTGAAAACCTTTTGAACCCATGAGGAAAACCAACATGTTCATAATATCTTTCAATGGTATGACCAATTTTACCACGGTTCTTACAATTTAGATTAGGATTTGGTCCTCTATTTGTAGTATTAGTCACATTTTCCCTGGTGTTGTTATTATTAGTGTTAAAACTTTGTCTATTAGTGTTAAAAGTTTTAGCATTAAAAAAAGTAGCATTCGGTTTAGACTCAGTAACATCATTGGATTCAAGAACCCCTTTGTGGGATTCCTCTTTAGACACAGTACAATAAGCATCTTTCACCTCAAGGAGAGAGTCCATAGTTAAAAGAGTTGTCCTCACAGGCTGATAACAGTCATCAAGGCCCATGAGGAACTACATTAGCTTCATAAGTTGATGATGCAACCCCAGTTCTTTACTAGCATCAGAAGAACATTTAACTTCACAAACACACTTAGACGGTTTAGTTAAAGCATAAGTTATCTCCATAGAGAGTTAAGTCTATGATAATAATCTGCTACAGAACTACCACCTTGTTTGTCAGAACTAATCTTTTGTAACAAATCATACACAACTAAACCATCAACCTTATCATAAGTCTCTTGTAATTCTTTCCAAACAGATGCAATATTTTCAAAATAGACCAAACCCATATAAACATCTTAAGAAACAGAGTTCATAATCCATGTTAAAACAATAACATTATACCTATCCCATTGAGCAATAAGCAAATCACTAGCAATAAAAGTATATCTCAAACAAGTACCATCAACAAAACTGTATTGATTCCTAGCCTGAAGAGCAAGTTTCATAGCACCATACCATATTCTATAATTATCAATTCCAAGCAATTTAAATGTAATTAACGCAGTACCACTATTATCATTAGTTTGAATAGTAAAGGATTACCAGCATCTGAGCTGTTAATAAACACAGGAGGGGTATTGCTAACACCTGCCCGAGCAGGCATTATAGCAGACAAACAGATAAGCAAAACAATCAGACAAATAACAGATAACCAAAAAGAAAAAACAGAACAACAACAAGACAAACAAACATATAACCAATATCAACAATAACAGATAATCACAAGAAGTAACAAACAGATAAACAAACAACCTTGAACACCTGCAATCACATATAACCACCAATATACTAACAACTTCAACTTCTAAGACTGCCCAATCCTAACCTCCAACACTCTAGACACAACAAAAAAGAAAAGAACTGGAAGTACAACTCACACCTAAGAATAACAACATACTAGCCAAGAGGACTGAGATTGGCCAAATTAGGTTTCCATACTACTCAAGGTGGCATGTCAAGGTAAGGATTGGCCGAGGGGAGGTCATCTTTAAGAAAGAAATCAAAACTTGTAGTGCTATAATCAGATTAGCATTGGAAGAACACAACACAATTCCAGATTCAATTAGTCTAGAGTTATTATTACCAAGAATGAGCCCAATAACACCACAAGACCAGATCCCCAAAATCAATAATTAGGGTTTCAGAAAACCCTAACTAATCAACCCACAAGAATCACCTATCGCAACCCAAACAGACTAAAACCACTATGGTCGTTGAGATAAAAACCCTCAATTAACCAATTACACCAACATATCAAGGAACCCCCAAACTTGCACGAAACAATAGAAACCCTAAAATCCAAGAGCCATCGGAATCAATCATTGTGGTTTTTATACCATGTAAAAATGGTAACAAACACAACCACAACAATCGCTTCACCCAACCAACCACCCATTGATGAATTTATTAAGTATAAATCAAGATCCTGCTCAAACGAGTTAGATCAACAATACAAAATATAAGAGTAATCCTCTTCAGAAGGTACTTACCTTAATACAATCACTCAATTACTCACAAATACTAGATCAAAACAAATTGATCAAGACTAGAGCAACACAGATCAAACTCAAGATATCAGATATGATATCTTGAGGAATACGATACAAGACTTAACAAATTTGAGAGAGAAATAAAAACTGCACAACTAACATGTTGAAACCCTAGACGTAGATGGTTGCATATATAGCCATTATTTAAATTTAGATCCTTGTACTTCTAAACTTCTTCAATCATAGCCAAACTTGATATCCTTTGAAAGTAAGAATGGAAACTTGACATATCCAGTCCTTGAAATACGTTGAAAAGAAGTTTGAGTATTCTCATTAGCATAAGATTTTATTTATTTATTAATTATTATTATTATTATTATTATTATTATTATTATTATTATTATTATTATTATTATTATTATTATTATTTTATAAAACATCACTTCATTAGAAAATCATAAGATATTACAAGAAATTAGTGGGGAGTCGAGAAACTAACTGGGCCCCCACTCCTCTAGCAATAGCAAAACAAACCATACTAAAAATATAGTTAGCACCACGCGCGCCAATATCTTGAGTGACCGAGAAATTTCGGATTCGCTTCAGCAGGGTCACCGCCTCCTTCTCGAGTTCACCAAAAGAAGAGAAAGAGAAGGGGATAAACCCATATCCAATATCAGCACATTTGGTTTCGTATTTGACACGTTTGCGCTGTGCAGCTTCAATCACAGCCCGCCCTGCCACAAAGTCAGCCATACCAGTTTGCGTCAAAGGTGATGACCCGGTAAGGTCAACACACACATCAAGGCCTCTCTCCCATGAGTAAAGTAACAAGTCAGCTGGGCGTAGGTGTTTGTCCCTCTCTACGCAGAGCCCGATATCAACTTCTTTACGAGCCGAAACCTCTACCCGGGAACAGATGTCAGCGAGAGTATCACGCACCACGTTATGTCGATGTGTTTTTCTGATTTTTGTGTTTTTCATCTTATTATTATTATTATCTTAATTCATCTTATTTTTGTGTTTTTCTGATTTCGGGGTTTAAAAAAGACAAAGCTATATTCGGTGGAATTTTTTGTCTTTAAAATAAAGTTATAGAATTGAATTTCTTGTAACCTACGATTTTTGTCACCGTTTGGATCAATATTTCAAACTTAATAACAAATTTTTGCAGAAATATCTCACATTTAAATAAGTTCTTTGTAGAAAAAGCCTATAACTAGAATTTCCCGTTGTTCTACGGTTCTACCCAGTGGGGGCAATGCTAAATATTCTTATATTGGGTGCTTAGAATTATTGGTGTTCAAAATTTAAAACCAAATTTGTTACCAGAAATATACGAAGGGATAAATTAATTCAGTTTTTTCATCATATTTTTTTGGTATTGCGAATAATTGTCTTTAAATGGTTTTTTTTTTCTTTTCTTTTTTACTTTTTCATATAAAAGACAATCCGACTTCATGTTAATCTTACTTTCAGACTCTGTTCTCGAGTATAAAACGAAAGGAAGAGAAATGGAGAGGAAAAAGAGAGTAAAGAAGAGGAGGTGAAATTTTTTTGATATTTAATCTTGTGTACTCGAGCTGAAAAAAAAAAAGAAGGATATGAACAAAAATAGCTTTAAAATCATCTTCTCTGCAAATTATCACAATTGAGAAGAAGATTAGTAGGGAAGTTTTGGCATAATTTCATCCCCTCTCTCTCCTCTTTTTAAAGAAAAAAAATAAAAAATGAAATGCAACTTTTTTTCTCTTCCTAACTTTTTTTTTTTTTTTTTTTTTTTTTTTTTTTTTTTTTTTTCTAAATAAAAACTCAGAGTCAATGCAACGACCAGCGATGGCCATACATATATGATGTAATTTCTTAGGTGGGATCATCTAATCGATTGATGTGATTCTAAATTGAATGCGCATTTTTTTCCCCTGCCAACTCAATAAGATAATCATTTATTCGTGTACCACTAAAATTTCTTTGTGGAATTCCAATTCAGTCTTTTAATAAAAAGACATGAATATATATAATATATACATAAGGCCAAATATACTACCATTTGATTAGTTACATTTTATAACGATGGTAGCATGTTTACAGTTGGCCGAAACATGCATCTAATTAAAAAACGCATTACTCACCATCGGCTGGTCACCCTCTTGATTGGAAATTTGTGGTTTGTGGGTTCTATCCAGTTAATGAACACCTTAAATGAGTTGATGGGTACCGGGTACGTGTTCGGTTTACAACGAATTGAACACGATAGGTGCAAATTAATGCCTTGTAAACCTAATTCAAGTGACCTTTTGGGCACGTTTGGTAGAGAGAATTTCAAAGAAATAAAATGAAGCAGAGAATAAAATCTCAGATAATAGAAATCAGTAGAGAATTTTGTTCAATTCTAATGTTTGGTAACAACAGAGACTTACTCACATTTTTGTTTGTTATTTTTTATTTTTTCTAAATAACAATTCTTAAAACATATTTAAAAAAAATAAATTATTTAAAAAAAAACTTATTTTAAAAATAATATCTTTTTTTAATTTATTTTTTTAAAATTTATTTACTTTCTTTAAAAAAAATTATTTTTTAAAAATGTATTTATTTAAAAAAAAAATTGTTTTTTTCTAAAAAAATATTTTTTAAAAATGTATTTATTTAAAAAAAAACTTATTTTTTTTTTAAAATATATTCTTTTAAAAAATCATTTTTTTAAAATGTATTTATTTAAAAAAAACTTATTTTAAAAAAAAAACTTTTGTTTGAAACTAAAGTACAAATATAAGTTGAAAAAGAAAAAAAAACATATCATGAAAAAATATTATGAATACTAACAATTCTCATTTCTCCAATTTTCCAACCAAAATGGATGGAAATGAAACTCTAAAATTTACACTAACAACTCTTTACCAATTCTCCTCAATTCTCCACCTTTTAATTTCTCTAATCAATAAAACAAGGGAATTCGATGCATTTCCATTTCTCTTTTACCATTTCTCTCTACCAAACACACCCTTAGGTGCAGAGTTGTTTCCTCATGAGAGAAATACTTGTTGGAAAATTTAGTGCACTTGTGGGATTAGTTCACACCTTGTAATGGGTTAGGAGGTACGGAGTGTACACCCATAAGGTCCATTAACACCCTGACTCTTGTTGTGGTTTGTATTGGTAGTGCTTGTGGAAAGTACTGCTTGTGGTTTCCACTGATAAGCAGTGTTAGTGTTTCCACTGAAGCAGTGTATCCACTGCTAGCGCTATAAAAGTACTGATGAAAGTACTGCTTGTAACGGCTTTGACCTATTTAAGTGGCAGTTTCAACTGCTTTATGACCACGTTTAATTGGTCATGTAACCACTAACGGCTATAATGGGGATAATTATGAGGCTATTAATGGGCCGATTAATACTCATAATTCCATTTGATTAGCTTAGAGTAAACTCCTATAAATAGGAGATCTGATAAAGCATGAAGGACAGACAGAAAACCATTAACACTTATTAGCGCAAGGGTTATAGAATTGTGCCTAATTCCATAACTGCATTTGGTCTTATCCCAAGTAGATATTCGTGTAACCCAGACATTAGGGTCAAATAGTTTACTTTGGAAAGTGATCACACGATTCCAAGTGATATCCGGTAACCACCTAGTGGTATTTGTTTCTGCTGATTTGTTGCTTGTTTCTGCTGAATTGATTATCTTACCCTGTTCTGGGAGTTAAACGACAACAATCAAAGTAAACTATTTTGTGATAATCAATGGTTGCTGCTGCAATGAAACACATGGCTTCAAACTTTGCCAAGCTTGACAAGTTTGAAGGGGTGGACTTTAGGAGGTGGCAGAAGAAGATGCACTTCTTGCTGTCAAGCATGAGTGTGGTGTATGTGCTAACTACACCTATTCCGGATGATGGGGATGATGCTACTGTTGAGCAGATCAGGAGGAGGAGCAAATGGGAGAATGATGACTACATATGCAGAGGTCTTATTCTCAATGGTATGTCTGATTCTTTGTTTGATATTTATCAGAACTTTGAATCTTCCAAAGAACTGTGGGATTCCTTGGATGCCAAATATATGGATGAGGATGCATCAAGTAAGAAGTTTCTTGTAAGTAATTTCACAAATTACAAAATGACTGATTCAAGACCAGTCATGAAACAATACAATGAACTTCTTGGAATACTTGGAAGGTTTACACAACACAATATGCACATGGATGAGGCTATTCAAGTCTCTTGTGTTATTGATAAACTTCCTCCTTCTTGGAAAGATTTCAAGCATACCTTGAAACATAAGAAAGAGGAATTAACTCTGGTTGAGTTGGGCAGTCATCTGCGCATTGAGGAATCTCTCAAGGTGCATGATAATGACAAGCCAAAGGGTAGCAATGCTGCTGGACCATCTGTTGTCAATATGGTGGAGCATAACAACTCCACCAGGTACAATGACAACAAAGGCAAACGCAAATATCATGACAACACGAGGGCAGATCCTAACAAGAAGGCAACACCTACTTGTTGGAAATGTGGTAAAACTGGTCACATTAAAAGGGATTTCAAAGGTGTTAAAGTTGGTGGTAAAGCCAATGGATCAGGTACTAATGGTTCAGGGAGTGGTGGTTCTTCCAACTCACTGAAAGGTCAGAATATGGTTAATAAGTCTTTTCAGATTTATTATGTTACATATGTATCTGAACCTCATTATGTGCAGGATGATGATGTTGCGTGGTAGGTTGACTCTGGTGCAACAGTTCATGTGTGCAAAGATAGAAGCTGGTTCAAGACTTATGAGTCACTGAATGATGGTTCTATTATTCACATGGGAAATGAGTCAACAGCCTTGGTGCATGGTCGTGGTTGTGTAGACCTTAGATTTAGTTCTGGAAAGATTGTAACTTTGTTTAATGTTATTCATGTTCCTGATATAAGGAAAAACTTGGTTTCAAGTAGTGTTTTGAATAATCATGGATATAAACAAGTTATTGAGTCTGATAAATTTGTGCTTTCTAAGCATGGTGTTTTTATTGGTTTCGGTTATTTATGTGATCATATGTTCAGGCTTAATATTTCCTCTGATAGTGTTTATTCAGCCTTTGTGACCACCACTGACCTGACTGATTCTACCCTATGGCATGCAAGACTTGTCCATGTACACTATAAAAGAATGCAAGATATGTCTAGGGATGGTTTAATCCCAGCATTTGACATGGACACTGAAAAGTGTAAAACTTGCATGTTGACCAAGATAACCAAGAAACCTTTTCAGGGTGTTAGTCGTGAGACTAAGTTCTTGGAGCTTATACACAGTGACCTGTGTGATTTGCATGTCACTCCTTCTTTAGGGAATAAGAAGTACTTTGTGACATTTATTGATGATGCTTCTAGATTTTGTTATGTCTATCTGTTACATACCAAGGATGAAGCATTAGATAAATTCGAAGTGTTTAAAACTAAAGTTGAATTACAACTTGGGTCTTTGATCAAAAGATTAAGGACTGATTGGGGAGGTGAGTACATGGATACTCTGTATTTTCAGTCTGTTGGTATAATCCATGAAACGACTGCCCCTTATACTCCTCAGCAAAATGGTATTTCTGAAATGAAAAACAGGATGCTGAAGGAGATGGTTAATTCCATTTTGTCTTATTCAAGACTGAGTCAAGGGTTCTGGGGTGAAGCTATGTTAACAGCTTGCTATTTATTAAATAGGGTTCCCAACAAAAAGAACAAGGTTACCCCTTATGAACTATGGACTAAAAGGAAACCCAACCTGAACTATCTCAAGGTTTGGGGTTGTAGGGCTGTTGTAAGACTCCCTGATCCAAAGCTAAAGACTTTGGGTGAAAGAGGCATTGATTGCATCTTTGTTGGATATGCTGAGCATTCTAAGGCTTTTAGGTTCTATGTTATTGAACCTAATGAATATGTTTCAGTTAACTCAATAATTGAATCAAGGGATGCAGACTTTGATGAGAATAGATTCTCATCAGTCCCTAGACCAAGTTAGAGGATTCCTAATGGAACTCATGACACTAGTGTATCAGAGGTCCCTGATGATGAACCATCAGTGGTCCCTGATGAGGTTGTGGTTCAACAACCTGAACCTGTGCTCAGGAAGAGCAAAAGGGTCAGGACTCCAAAGTCATTTGGACCTGAGTTTCAACTATACTTGGTTGAAGGAACAAGGGATGAGGTCTCAGACCAATACTCATTGTTGAGGATGATCCCAAGACATTTGAAGAAGCAATGAAGTCCCAGGATATTGCTTTCTGGAAAGAAGCAATCAAAGATGAGATGGATTCTATCATGGGCAACAACACTTGGGTGTTGGTTGATCTACCTCCTGGTTGCAAACCTTTGGGTTGCAAATGGATTTTCAAAAGGAAAATGAAGGTAGATGGAACTATTGAAAAGTTCAAGGCTAGACTAGTCATTCAGGGCTTTAAACAAAAGTCAGGGATAGATTATTTTGATACTTATGCCCCTGTGGCTCGTATCAGTACCATAAGACTGCTGATTGCCTTGGCATCAATTCACAATCTGATTATTCATCAGATGGATGTGAAGACAACTTTCTTAAATGGTGAATTGGATGAGAAGGTTTACATGAACCAACCTCAGGGCTTCATCATGCCTGGCAATGAAAAAAAGGTGTGTAAACCGATTAAGTCTCTTTATGGACAAAAGCAGGCACCTAAGCAATGGCATCAAAAATTTGATGAAGTGGTTTTGTCTAGTGGTTATGTTCTTAACCAAGCTGACAAATGTGTATATAACAAATTTGATGAATCTGGTAAAGGAGCCATCATTTGTCTATATGTTGATGACATGTTGATCTTTGGCACTGACCAAAATCAGGTTGACTTGACAAAGAAATTTTTGTCATCAAGGTTCTCCATGAAGGACATGGGGGAGGCTGATGTTATTCCTGGTATAAGGATTAAACATGAAAGTAAAAGAATTTCTATCTCTCAGTCTCATTATATTGAGAAGGTGCTGAGGAAATTCAATTACTTTGATTGTACTCCAGTGAGTACACCTATGCATACTTGTGAGAAGCTGATGCCTAATCATGGCAAGGCTGTATCTCAACTTGAGTATTCTAGGGTAATTGGCTGCTTGATGTATGCCATGACTTGTACAAGGCCTGATATTGGTTTTGCAGTGGGAAAATTGAGCAGGTATACTAGTAATCCTAGTGCTTATCACTGGCAAGCAGTTCAGAGGGTACTGAAGTATTTGAAGAGAACTATGGATTATAGTCTTTCATATACTGGTTACCCATCAGTGTTGGAAGGTTACACTGATGCAAGTTGGATCAGTAACACTGAAGACAATTCGTCTACCAGTGGCTGGGTATTCCTTCTTGGTGGAGGTGCAATTTCTTGGGCATCCAAGAAGCAAACTTTCATCACCAGTTCAATAATGGAATCTGAATTTGTGGCTTTAGCAGCTGCTGGTAAAGAAGCTGAATGGTTGAAAAACTTGCTTCTTGAGATTCCATTGTAGCCTAAACCTATAGCACCTATTTCTATCCGGTGTGATAGTGCAGCTACATTGGCTAAGGCTTATAGCCAGATGTACAATGGTAAGTCTAGACACTTAGGTGTCAGACATAACATGATTCGTGAGCTTATCATGAATGGGGTGGTATCTATAGAGTTTGTTAGATCTCAACAGAACTTAGCTGATCACTTGACGAAGGGTCTGGCTAGAGACTTGGTTATAAAGTCTGCTAAAGGGATGGGTTTAAGTCCAACTTAGTCACTGAATGCTAGGACACCCAACTCCCTCCTAAGGAAACTTGGGAGCTGAGTTCAATGTGGAAAGCTGAACATTTAGTGGACTGGAGCACATGTTTTATATTACATCCCAAGGTTGTGCTCAGAACCTGCTGAAAGGAGGATGAAGTCTTTACTTCTTAATGGTTATTTTTCTTTGAAAAAGTGCTTGGCAGGAGCATGAATAAAGAGGAACCACCTATGTAAATGTTGAAGTTTTGCCGCTTCAGGAAGCTTTGGACTTTTAGCTTTTACAACATTTATTAATTTGGATATGGACACATGGCTTGTATAGTGTCAGGAGCTGATAAGTGTTTGAAAACTTGTGTGTATTTTATCTTCAGGTATTCAAATGGGTTGAAGGGTTCAATTCTTAGAACACCCTGATTCTCGAATATTTGAACGTGTAATTTACTAAGATGGAAATTCAATCCACAAGACATTTTCGTTTATGCACATGTTTTGCTTGATGTTTATTTTTCATGCAAAGGAAGTGAACTAAATTTGGGGAGGATTGTTGGAAAAATTAGTGCACTTGTGGGATTAGTTCACACCTTGTAATGGGTTAGGAGGTACGGAGTGTACACCCATAAGGTCCATTAACACCCTGACTCTTGTTGTGGTTTGTATTGGTAGTGCTTGTGGAAAGTACTGCTTGTGGTTTCCACTGATAAGCAGTGTTTCCACTGAAGCAGTGTTTCCACTGATAAGCAGTGTTTCCACTGAAGCAGTGTATCCACTGCTAGCGCTATGAAAGTAATGATGAAAGTACTGCTTGTAACGGCTTTGACCTATTCAAGTGGCAGTTTCAACTGCTTTATGACCACGTTTAATTGGTCATGTAACCACTAACGGCTATAATGGGGATAATTATGAGGCTATTAATGGGCCGATTAATACTTATAATTCCATTTGATTAGCTTAGAGTAAACTCCTATAAATAGGAGATCTGATAAAGCATGAAGGACAGACAGAAAACCATTAACACTTATTAGCGCAAGGGTAATAGAATTGTGCCTAATTCCATAACTGCATTTGGTCTTATCCCAAGTAGATATTCGTGTAACCCAGGCATTAGGGTCGAATAGTTTACTTTGGAAAGTGATCACACGATTTCAAGTGATATCCGGTAACCACCTAGTGGTATTTGTTTCTGCTGAATTGATTATCTTACCTTGTTCTGGGAGTTAAACGACAACAATACTTTCGTGAGTATGCAAACTATGCAACTTGTCTTATTGACATCCAATAAATGACAGATTGTAACCTTCTTTTAACGGTGTTACCTATGTTCTTTGCCATCAGATGATTAGAATGAAGTCCAACATCATTACTTTGGGGAACCTTTCTTAGGGTGCGTTTCTTTTTTGTGTTAAATTGTCTGTGTGCTAACAATGTAGGCCCAAATAATATATTAATAATTTTTTTTGAGTTGGGGTCCACTATAATCTGCTAAATCCTCTATATCCATAGAGGTGAAAAAACCCACTATGTCCCCAATCAGATGGAATAAGAGGGAAGGGTCCCACATGCATTTAAATCAACTTAATCCACACGAGAAAAGAAACAAGGCCTTAGCCTCCTCTATATGTAAAAATGGTTACTGTACATTTGAGAAGTCCAAACCAGTTAGTTACATGTGAATTGCGTTTGGTCCGCAAGAATATATGGAAAGGGTCAATATCTAGAAGTTGACATCGATAATATGAATATATCGCATCTTTAAAAAAAAAGAAGAAGCGAAGTTGACATTTATATTAGGAGGAATTTTCAAATGCTTACTCTTATTTTGATGTCTACCAAGGGATAAACCCACACCATCCATCTAGTTCGATCTAATGGTGGGAATAAACCTAATATTTACTACCTCCGTCTCAATTTAATTGTCCACATTTCCTTTTTGGGATGTCTCAAAAAAATTGTCCACTTTCCATTTTTAGTAAGAAAAAGAGAAGTTAGTGGAGGAATATTCTATATGAGTGGTTGTGAATGGTAGTGGTCCCACTTTTATTAAACTTTGTGTTTTTTGTCTAGTGACAATAATTTTGAGACGGAGGGAGTAATATAGAAACCTAAGTCCATGTTTTTTTCCTCATTTTTCTTTGTCTTTTTGTCTTTCTTATTTATTAACTTTTTTTTCTTTTTTTTTTGGAATTTACGTTTTTATTTTAAATTCATGTTTTTTTTTTTTTTTTTAATTCATGTTTTTTTTATTCAAGTTTTTTTTCGCTTTCATACGTTTTCATCTGTATTCATACGTTTTCGTTCGTTTTTTTACGTTTTCGTCTGATTTCATACGTTTTCGTCTGTTTTCATTCGTTTTCGTACGTTTACATCCGTTTTCTGACATTTTCGTACGTTTACATCCGTTTTCTGACGTTTTCGTACGTTTATATACGTTTTCGTCTGTTTTAAGACGTTTTTGTCCGTTTTAATAGGTTTTAACATTTTCGTCTGTTTTTAGACATTTTCGTCTGTTTTAAGACGTTTTCGTCTGTTTTTATACGTTTTCGTCGGTTTTCTTACGTTTTCGTCTGTTTTCTTACGTTTTAGTTTGTTTTCATAAGTTTTTGTCCATTTTCTTACGTTTTCGTTCGTTTTCATACAATTTCGTCTGTTTTCATCCGTTTTCTTTCATTTTCGTCCATTTTTCATACGTTTTTTTACGCTTTCATATGTTTTCGTATGTTTTCTAACGTTTTCGTCCGTTTTCTTACGTTTTCTGCCATTTTCATACGTTTTTGTCTGTTTTTTTAGGTTTTCATGTATTTTCGTCCGTTTTTAGACGTTTTCGTTTGTTTTTTTACGTTTTCATGAATTTTTGTCCCTTTTTATACGTTTTCAGACGTTTTCATACGCTGTCATCCATTTTTTTACGTTTTCGTCCATTTTTAGACGTTTTCGTCCATTTTTAGACGTTTTCGTCTGTTTTCAGACGTTTTCATCCGTTTTTATAATTTGTCCGTTTTCATACGTTTTAATCCATTCTTATACGTTTTTGTTCGTTTTTATACGTTTTGTCCATTTTCAGACGTTTTTGTCCGTTTTCATACGTTTTTAATTCGATTTTTAAACGTTTTTGTCCGTTTTCAAACATTTTCATTTTGATATTTGTAAGTGACACTTATTTATCTATTGTGATATAACGTTGTAAAGAAGATGAAAAGTATTACATTCTTCATCATGTATGTGTTATCATTTGTGATACTCAACTAAGAATGTGATGGTTGTGTTTTTGAAAATATTTAAGAAGATTTTTGTGTTTTATGATATTATGAAATATTAGAAAAGTTGTTCAACTGAAAACAAGAGATGTTATGATACTTTTGTTAGAGTTGTGGTGGATTTTTCTATTTAATGGACACATTGTGCATGTTTCGATAGGTTTTATAGCGGGATTTGAAAATATCTATGCTTGAATCAGCAAACTAAATAAGCTATGGTTGAAGATAGCACAAATCTTTATAAGAAAAATTAGGAAGATCAAACACCTGTGATATCACATGTGATATCAGCTCAATTGTGATATCGCCTGTGATATCGTGTGTGATAACACCGGTGATATCACCTGTGATACCATGTGTGATATTACCGGTGATAGCATGTGTGATATCATAGTTTATATCACTTGTGATATCACCAGTGATATCGCCTGTGTTTGAGCTTACTCAGTTTTATAAAGATGTGTGGTTTCTTCAACCATAGCTTCTTTAGTTTGCTGATTCAACCATAGATATTTTTAAATCCCGCTATAAAACCTATCGAAACATGCACAATGTATCCGTTAAATAGAAAAATCCACCACAAGTCTAACAAAAGTTTCATAACATCTATTGTTTTCAGTTAAACACCTTTTCTAATATTTCATATTATCATAAAACACAAAAATCTTCCTAAATATTTGCAAAAACACAAATAAGAAAAATGAACAGAATCATCTCAGTAATATAATAAGTGATGTTTATTATCATTTCTTTCATATATACTTGGTAAAATACTAAATTCTTATCACATTTGGTATGAATTTAATATTTCACATTCTTAGTTGAGTATCACAACTGATAACACATACATGATGAAGAGTGTAATACTCTTCATCTTTCTTACAGTGTTATATCACAAGAGATAAATAAGTGTCACTTAAAAATATCAAAATGAATAAAAAGGAAGCAAACTATGAAAATAGAGACTTGACATATTCTCAAAGAGCATTGATTGGCATGCCTAATTATATGCCTAAATGTTGGGTTTAGCAAATACCCAAACCCCTTATGTCAAGGATTTGAATAGAAAATACCCTAAGTATTTATATCGTTAAACACTAACAGGTCACTGAGTGCATAGTCTCTCAGTGAGCCATCTTCAGGATACTCAGTAAGAGATGAAGAATAAGTCTCTCCACTCAGTAAGGCGGAACTTAAAGGGTGAAGACTGAGTCAAGAAGAAGATGGTGGATTCAGTGAGTGATGACAATAACTCACTAAATCCCTAAACTCCTCACCAACTACTTACACTGAAGACAAACTGAAACTGAAGACTGAAGACTATGAAGACTGAAGAATGGGCGGGATAAAACGGTTACATTGGAAACGAATAAGACGGAGTACTTATCCTGAAGGTTTCCCTTTTTGAATCAGAATCAGTACTGACATGAAGAAAGTGACTTGGTCCCTTTACCTAATATAGTCTTTGTAAATAGAGACAAAATACATCAGTATTTTGTCTTCTGCAAATTGTTAGTTTGTCACTTAGAAAAGAGTTAAAACTCATACTTGTATAAATAGCATAAGAGATGGAGTGAAAGTTTAAGCTTGTAAATTGTAAAACACACACACACACAAGCCAACTTTCACTCCTCCAAATACAACTTTGTCCCTGAGATATCTCAGTAGTTCCGTGTAGTTGTGCTAAGACTTAGCCTGAGCTTAGTGAGGAGTTACAACACTTTGTCATTTCAATCCCTAGTACTGTTCCGCAAGTACTAGGGTAACGTATTCTTTTGATTCATTTCTAATAAGAATATGATGTTAAAAATTACTCTTGTGTTTTACTTATATCTTTTCAGTCATTAATTCACTATTAGTTTTGCTTACATTACTTAAAACTGTTTTTATACTATAGTGAATAGGGAACAACAAGTGGTATCAGAGCAAGGCTGATTATAAAACTGTTTTTAAGCCGCTCTAAACGTTTTTAAATCAGGATCCTAAAATGGCTGAATTTGATGTACCCCAACTAGTCGACAAAAAGGGTGGAGCTTATTCAGCTGTTGCCCCTAGACTTGAAGTTGGTAAATTTAACAAATGGAAAAAGCGTATGCTTTGCTATTTGATTGGGATGGAAGCTTATTATATCAAGTGTATAAATGAAGGTCCATTTATCCCAAAGACTGCTGAAGGTTTGCCTAAGCCTGAAGCTCAGTGGACCCAGGATGAAAGAAGAGTGGTCAACCAGGATTAAAGGCTCAAAAGTATCATAATATCTTGTCTTCCTGACGATATTATGGAGTCTGTTATTAACTGTAGTACAGCTAAAAAAACCTGGGATGACCTAGTTCATAGCCATGAAGGCCCATCTGATACTAAGGAAAACAGGATAATGGACATGAAACTTGAGTATAACACCTTCAGGGCTAAGGACTCAGAAACTCTGTCTCAAACTTACACCCGGTACAAAACTCTTTTAAATGAACTGTCAAATGATGGTGAAATGGTGCATGTCAGTGCACTGATGGGATGAAGAGCCTGTCTCATCTGATGATGAAATGGTGCATGTCAGTGCACTGATGGCTCTCTCCGAAGAGGACAAGCTGGCTGTGGGAAAAAATCATGCCAGAAATGGAGAGTGGGTCAACATTACAATGAAGAAGGTAAATATTCTACTTTCTATGGATGATGACTCTGATTGGCAGTCCTATATGAACTATATCAATGTTGATCTTAAGTTTGTAGAAGAGCAACGATTGAATCTTTTTTCAAAATATAACAAGCTAAGTTTTGAACTAAACAAGTGTAGGGATGAACTGCTTCTTTTAAAACAAAATAAGCTTGAGGCTATCACTTTGCAAATTCAAAACACTAAATTAGTTAAAAGAAATCAGGCTCTTCAAGAAGAACTTAAGAAAGAAAAGGATATCATTGCTAGTTGGACTGCCAAGAATCCAAGAGTCTATGATGCTGCGGGAGCTCCCAGTAGCAAAAAGAGAGTCATAGGTGAAAATCATCTCCCTGACTCTTACAAAAAAGACCAGTCTCCCAAACTATTTGTGTCTTGTGGCATGATTACCAATATGTTGACTATTCCTAAGCCCAGTGATTGGATTGAATGGGTTAATCCTGACAGTAAGCTTCCTAATTTCGATTCTGGAAGAATTCTAGAGCCTGAAAGTCAAGCTCTAAAGAGCATGCTTGGACTCCCTGATGTGCCCAGTAGTACTGAACACATCTCTGAGTCTGAAGTAGAATCTCAAGCACCGCTTCCACCCCTAGAACCTCTTCAGGGTGTTGCTCCTAGCTCTGAGCTTACTCCATTACAATTCAATCCACACTCACAAAAGGATAGGTCTGGACTTGGTAGAACCATCCTGAAAAGACCATCAAAACCAAGTCAACATGAATCTACCCCCACTGAGACTTCCACATCCTCTGTCCCCATTGAAGCTGACCAAATTCAGCAACTGACTGAACTTGTGAGGAAGCTAACTGATAAGATGGAATCTATCGAAAAAGTCCCTTAATCAATCAAGGAAACAAAGCCAACTTCCTCTAGTTCCTCAAAGTAAAAAGCCACCACCAAACCAAAGCAGAAGTGTGATCTATGCCACTATACCAGTTATACAACTGACAACTGTTATAGAATCCTTTTTTGTATGATCTGCAAAAAGGAAGATCACAGAACTTCTGATCACTTACAATATGTAAGTTCTCTCAGTAAAGCAAACTATACCAAAGTTGGTCATCAGTATGATTCAACCTCAAAATTTGCTCAAAAGTTTAGAGCAAAACCCTTCTCTCCTTGCCCACACTGTGGCTTTAATGATCATATTCCTGATGATTGTCTCATGAACACATGCTGTGATATTTGCGGAAATCCAGCTCATGAGACATCCCAGCATGACAGTGTCATCAATGCAAGGAGAAGTTCAAAGCAACCAAGAATCACTGAGTCATCCTCAGTCTCTAAATGCAAAACCTATGGTAGCACAATGCACTCAACCACTGACCATGAGTCGATTGCTAAATTCAAGCAGGCCATTAGACCCAAGCCCACTAGCAAGTGGGTCAGTAAGAGAAACTAATCCACTTTACTACTTGTGCAGAGACACGCCAGGGAGCCTATCTGGCATCTAGATAGTGGATGCTCAAGAAGCATGACTGGTGTTAAGGAGTATCTGCACAAGTATGTAAAGGAACCAGGACCCAAGGTAGTATTTGGTGATAACTCATCATGTCCCACTGAAGGTTATGGTTCAGTATACTGTAATGGAATAGTTTTCTCTAGAATAGCATATGTCAATGGTCTAAAATACAATCTCATCAGTGTCAGTCAACTCTGTGATGCAAAGTACATTGTGTAATTCAATGACAAACAAGGTATCATTTTCAATGCCAACAAAGAAGTTGTTTTGATAGCTCCTAGAAGGGATGATGTTTATGTCTTAGACATGTCAACACTCTCTAAAGATGGAACTTGTCTCTTTGCCAAAGCCACTGAAACTGTCAACTGGTTGTGGCATAAGAGACTCTCTTACTTAAACTTCAAAAATCTCAACAACTTGGCAAAACAAAAGAAGGTCCTTGGCTAACCATCACTCGTTTTTGCAAAAGACAAACCATGCTCAGCCTGTGAAAAAGGCAAACATCAAAGAGCATCTTTCAAAACAAAACAAAATTTCTCAATCAAAAGCTTCCTTCACATCCTGCATATGGATCTCTTTGGACCTGTCAGTCCTAGATCAATCCAGCATGAGAAGTATACACTTGTCATTGTTGATGAGTTTTCAAGATACACTTGGGTATACTTTCTTTCCAAAAAGATTCAGGCAGCTGACACTATAATGTCATTCATCAGGAACATTGAAAACTAGAATGACATTACAGTTAAACAAATCAGGACTGACAATGGTACTGAGTTCATAAATGAAGAGCTTGAGAATTTCTGTGATGAAAAGGGAATCTCCCAAAAAATTTCATCTCCTTACACCCCTGAACAAAATGGGGTAACTGAAAGGAAAAACAGAACTCTCATTGAGGCTGCTAGAACTATGTTAAATGGCTCAGCTCTATCAAAACATTTCTGGACTGAAGCAGTCAAAACAGCCTGTTACACTCAAAACAGGTCAATCATTGTCAAAAGACATAACAAAACCCCAAATGAGATATTCAAAGGTAGACTTCCAAATATCAACTACTTTCATGTGTTTGGATGTCCTGTGTTTATTTATAATCACAAGGATCATCTAGGCAAGTTTGATGCTAAAGCTGATGATGGATACTTTCTAGGTTACTCACTGATCTCTAAAGCCTTCAGGGTATTTAACACAAGGAGACAACAAGTTGAGGAAACCTTTCATGTCACCTTTGATGAAAGTTCAGAAAGCATCAGGTTCACCAACTGATGAGTATAACATTGAAATCAATTCCTCAAACCAAGCTGATGCTGACATCTCATTTTATGTCTTGCCTCACAACCTGTCACAACCAACGATCAGTGAATTCATTGATAATCAATCAGTCCCTGCTGGGATAGGTAACACTGAACCAAATGTTCAGGAACCTGTGATTCATGAACCCCAACCTGAACAAGACATCTCATTAGATGTTCTTAATGATTCTGTGGCTCCAGCACCTGAACTCACTCTTGAGTTTCCAGTGACCTCTTCAAGCTCAGATCCTAGACCACAAAGTAATTGGACAAAATCTCAGGACATTGAGCTTGTAAACATCATTGGTGAACCCACTGAAGGCATGCTCACTAGAAGCATGGCTGCTAACTTAACTGCAGCTTCAGCCAATGAATGTCTATATGCTGATTTACTATCAGATATAGAACCCAAGAGTGTCACTGAGGCTCTAAAACATCCAAGTTGGGTTCAGGCTATGCAAGAAGAACTTCAACAATTTGATAAAAACAAGGTCATGACCTTGATCAAATGTCCTCAGGATGTCATTGTCATAGGAATGAAGTGGGTTTTCAGGAACAAAACTGATGAAAACGGCACTGTCATTAAAAACAAAGCCAGACTGGTAGCTAAAGGTTACAGTCAACAAGAAGGCATTGACTATGATAAGACATTTGCTCCTGTTACAAGAATGGAAGCCATCAGGATATTCCTTGCATTTGCTACCTACATGAACTTCAAAGTTTACCAAATAGATGTAAGAAGTGCATTCCTGAATGGTGAACTCAAGGAAGATGTGTATGTTTAGCAACCTCCAGGCTTTGAGAGCAGTGAATTCCCTGACTAAGTCTGCAAGCTTGATAAAGCCTTTTATGGATTGAAACAAGCTCCCAGGGCATGGTATGAAACTCTCTCAGCCTTCCTGATTCAAAACAAGTTTGTCAGAGGAAAGATAGACAACACACTGTTTATCTATAGGACAAAACAAGATATGATACTCGTCCAAGTGTATGTTGATGACATCATCTTTGGCTCAACAAACTACACTCTTTGCAAATAGTTTGAAAAACTGATGACAAAGAAGTTTGAAATGAGCATGATGGGTGAACTCACATACTTCCTTGGACTACAAATCAGGAAAACTGATAAAGGAATCTCCATCAGTCAAGAGAAGTACACCAGAAATCTCTTGAAGAAGTATGAGATATCTGACTGTGCCTCAGTGAAGACACCAATGGTCCCTCCTAACAACCTTGGACCTGATCTCACTAGAAAATCAGTCAACCAAACTTATTTCAGAGGTATTGTTGGCTCACTGATGTATCTCACTGCTTCCAGACCAGACATACAATTCTCAGTCTGTCTAATAGCAAGATATCAGTCCAATCCCAAAAAATCCCACCTCACTGCAGCCAAAAGAATACTCAGATACCTAAAGGGAACTCCAAGCCTTGGACTCTACTATCTAAAGTGCTCAGGGTTTGACCTCAAAGGATATTCTGATTCTGATTATGCTGGCTGCAACATGGACAGAAAAAGTACCTCAGGGTCCTGTCAATTTCTTGGAGGGAAACTGGTGTGTTGGAGTGCTAAAAAGCAACAATCAGTGGCTATATCTTCAGCAGAAGCTGAGTATGTGGCTGTTGCAGGGTGCTGTACCAATGTTTTATGGATGAAAAGTCAACTCAGTGACTATGATATCCATTACAAAATGGTACCCATCTTCTGTGATAACACCAGTGCTATTGCAATCTCCAACAACCCTGTCCTTCACCAAAGAACCAAACACATTGATATAAGATATCATTTCATCAGGGACCACATAATGAAAGGAGACATAGAGCTTCATTTCATCCCTACTGAATATCAACTTGCTGATATCTTCACCGAACCCTTAGATGAACATACCTTCAGGAGACTGAAAGCTGAATTGGGAATGCTTGACATTGACAGTCAGCAGCCTGAAAACCAATCCCAATCTCAGTAGGTTTTCTTTGAAATAATTCATCCTCCCTGAACAAACCCCAAAATAACCATCTCACTGAATGAGTAAGATTCACTCAGGGACCCTGACAGTTGATATTGAGCATTGAATGAGTAACTAAATGCTCCAAGTATCAGTTACTTAAATGTCCTAGGTTGGTAACTATACCAATTTAATATAGGAATATATGTCTCTTTGTCTTACTGTCATCCATATCAAGGGTCCCTCAAATACTTACCTCAACCCACTTGGCTTTAAATGCCCTCTCACATAAAATATCATGTGGATATTTTATTACTGCAAAAGTGCACTTTTACTGCACACTGCAACTGTTTTCTTGAAAAACGGGATTTTACTGCGGGTAGTGGAGGGTGGCATTAAATGTGGAAATTCAAAACGTTTTCAAAAACCGACTTTACAAATCCACAAGTATGCACAAACAACCCCTCTCATCACTCTATAAATACCCCTCACAAAATCCTTATAACACACACAAAAGATTTCTGCTAACAAAACTCTGTCAAAATCTCTTTCAAACCCAGAAATCTTTGTGTTCTTCAAATCTTTCTTTGAAAAATCTTCTCTGTAAACCTTTACAAAAGTTTTTTCATCACAACTTGAGAGATTCAAAACCATTTGATTGTTCTTGTCAAGAAATTTTCTTCAAAACCCTAAAAAAACCTTTTAATGGAAATGGCAAGAACACAATCTCTTCAGTTTGCTTCACAGTGGGTGGGGGATCTCAGTAACGTTGAATTTAAAACCAATAATGTCATAGGCAATTTTGAATACCCACAAAATGTCCCAGCCTATAAGGACATAATGAAATTTTTGTTCAACTGCCCACTGAAAACGATCTTTGTTCAGTGTCCCTCTATACTGTACCAAAACCTCCTTAGGGAGTTTTGGGCAACAACTAAGGCCTTTGACCCGACACCCTCTACTGATGAGAATAACCTTAGACCACTCAGGGAATATCTCATCAGGTTTAGTCTTTTTAATGGGGGTCAACAATTCACCCTGGATTATAAAACGTTTTGCACTTCAACAGGGTTAGACTACAACAAGGGAGTTTATGTCGCCTATCCTGAACCCTCCACAGTGAATGATGGGTTAAATCAAATCGTTTTGGATCCATCATTTTTGGACAAGACCCCAGTCACCAAGAGTTCATTCCCCGTGGCTTGGAGGATCCTATTCACTTTTGTGATTCAGGTCCTCGGCGGGAACCACTCATCCACTGAACAAGTTAACTCTATTCAGTTGATGATGGCACACTGCTTAATGAATGGGGTCACTGTCGACATAGGGGAGATTATTTACAGTGATCTCGTACCAAGCTACAGAGCAAAACTAGGACGAAATACGTTTCGTATCCTAGGTTTGTCTCTTGTGCTTTACAAGTGTTACTGGGTGTTAATTATCCTCAGGAAGAAAAATATTGTGCTTTACCTGGCATCCTGAGTAAATCAAATTTTCAAAAGAACCCATCCCTTGTTACAAATATTGAATTGACGGCCCATATGGTTGCTGTAAACAACCAGAGGGAATCAGTGTATCCTAACCCTGCTCCTATAAAGAGAAAGGGGAAGTCTCAGACTGGGACTAAGACCAAACCCAAGTCTCAGGGCCCTGAGGCTTCAGGAACACTGGCCAAAAAGCAAAGAAAACCCAAGACTGACTTGCCACCCACTGGAGACCAAGCAACATCCACCCTGGTGACAACGAAGGACACTGATAAATCACAATCAGTGCCCTTGGTCCCAACTACTACTCCCCACGATCCAGAGGGAAACAAACAACCCGCTGGTAGGGGAGCGCCTTATACTTCACCCAATGATGACATTAGCAAATCAAAGCCTTTGTCAGAGGGCACACTGAATAATCCCAAAGACTCAGAGGGACCTAAACAACCCGCTGATAGGGATATAACCATCACTGACTCCACTAAAGGCACTGAGAAAAACCCATCAGTGTCTCAGGGGTCTCAGGGGGACAAAGACTCGGAGGGAAAGGAACAACCTGCCGATATGAAACCCATCACCAATCCTGACTCCGGAGAAGACACTGGGAAAAACCCATCAGTGCCTGAGGGGTCAAAGGGGGACAAAGACTCAGAGGGATTAAAACCACCCGTTGATACGGAACCCATCACCCCCACTTTGTTAACTATGGCTGAAGTTACAGGGATACTCTTTTCTGATGATGAACCTGCTGAAAGTGATGATGAAATTTTATCAGTAGGAGAAGAAGTGGACGCTGAGGTTCAATCTGAACAAGAACCTCAGCCTGATCCACAGGAGCATACTGAGTCACCATTTCAACCTGAAGACAATGACTCGGATCCAGTTCTGGTGAATTTAGCCGCTATGACAACATTCTTCCAATCACTGAAAGGAAGCTAGTCATGTGGATCACCAAAGCCTCAAGAAATATATACTTTGGGGTCACTGACCAAATGTGGGATCAACACACTGAAGCCACTGCCAGTTATGCTGATCTTAAATCCGATGTGCTCACCTTCAATGCTAACACTGATGAACACAGAGATCTTATGTATGAGCAACTTCACAGATTGGATGATAACTTGACTAAATTTCTCAGACATCTTCAAGGTTGTGGGACCAAGATTGATGAAATCAGGGAATCGGTCAAAGATGACTCAGCACTCAACTCCAAAGTGCTGGAGGCTACTGAGGCTTACTTGAAGAATTCCTCAGACCTTACTGAACTGATCACTATGCTAAAGTCTGCCAATGTTCAGGGTCTTCAATCTTCGGTTCAGTCTCTTCAGGCAACACTGGGCTCTTTGGATGCTCAAGTGACCAATTTAGCTAAGGCTTCCTCATCAATGGCTTGGAATCTTGGGCCACGCATGACTGCCTTGGAACTTTCTCAAGCTAATCTGGAAACAAAGGTCACTGGTCTTCAAAAGGATACATCTGACATCAAGGCTATGGTCACTGAAATCTACCAAGCCTTCAAAGGTCAAGCCACCCAAACTCCCCCAGTGTCAGAGCTAACTCTTGCTCTCACTAATGTTGTCGCAACAGTTGAGGGGGAGAAGACCGCTAAAGAGACTTCCTCTCACACTGAGGGGGAGCCAACACCACCAGTCTCAGCCATACCAATTTCATCAATCCCACCCTTATCAACAACAACAACAACAATGGCTATGACAGTTACACACATCACAACAACAACACCACCACTGGTAGCATCATCATCCTCCTCAGGCCAGGACAAAGGTAAAGGCATAATGCAAACTCCTGAGCCTGAGAAGATTCCCTAAAAGATCGGCGACACTGAATACCTGCTCTCACCACAACAGCTAAGTGCCTATCTTGCAAAAGAAGAAAGGAAACAGAAACTAGCTGAGGAGGAAAGGAAGAGAAAAGAAGCACTGATAAAAGTTGTCGCTGAAGAAGCTGAGAACTTGGGAATTGATCCAAAGAAGCTTCAGACGGGTCAGGCAGGACAAAAGTTTAAAGATGCTCAGGCTGCTAAGATGGCTGAAATGAGAAAACAGTTGGAAGAAAAGAACAAGAAATCTGCAGCCATCAGGAAGGCAAGAATTGATCACTACAACTGGTCAATGACTAATAGAAGGCTGCCTAAGAAAATCACAGATGTCAAAATCATCCCCAAGACCAAACCACTGGCCATGAATGTTTACAGGGGGGATGATAAAAGACACTTCGAGTTTCATGATCCCCTGAAATTCACTGACTTTGGGATCACTGAACTCGATGAACTGGGTCCAATAATTGAAAAGAAGAAGAATGCGGTGGTTAAGGAGCTGATGAAAATGCTCAGTAAAAGGTATGAAAGACTTAGGGATGCACCAGCACAAATGAGGATTCAGCCTGCCTTAACTGCACCACAAGGATCTCAACCTCAGTCATCACAGGGCAAGAGAAAGAGGGTTGAGTTCCAGCCAGAGATCAAAGTTCCTGGACTCGAATGCAACAGGGAGCTGCCTGAAGGTGTAAAGTTCGTGAACTGTCTTGTAATTGAAAAGCCTGAAAGAGGATTGTTCCACATTGATGTCTATGGAAACCCAGCATTCCAAAAATGGAGTGACATTGATCAGGCAGGTGTAGCTGCAATGCTGAGCTACATACCTGTAGCCTCTCAGGTCCAAACACCAGCAAACATCAGGTTCTGCCATGACCTGAATGCCAAGATAAGAGAGCACCCTGACAAAGAAACACTCCTCAAAAAGAAACCTAAGCTTGAAGCACTGGGGATCCATCTTGACTGACATCATTATCATTTATCTTTTGTACTAGTAATAGGAACCTTGTAATTGATCAATAAACGATGTATGCTTTTGTTAAAAGATTCAGTGTTCCTTATTATGTTCAATAGTACATTCAGTGTAAGAAGAAGCCATTTGCTCACTTACACTGATCAAACACTTAGGCTATTTGTATATCCAAATAGGGGGAGACTGTTGGGTTCAGTAAATACCCAAACCCCTTATGTCAAGGATTTGAATAGAAAATACACTAAGTATTTATATCGTTAAACACTAACAGGTCACTGAGTGCATAGTCTCTCAGTGAGCCATCTTCAAGATACTCAGTAAGAGACGAAGAATAAGTCTCTCCACTTAGTAAGGCGGAACTTAAAGGGTGAAGACTGAGTCAAGAAGAAGATGGTGGATTTAGTGAGTGATGACAATAACTCACTGAATCCCTAAACTCCTCACCAACTACTTACACTGAAGACAAACTGAAACTGAAGACTGAAGACTATAAAGACTGAAGAATGGGTGGGATAAAACGGTTACATTGGAAACGAATAAGACGGAGTACTTATCCTGAAAGTTTCCCTTTTTGAATCAGCATCAGTACTGACATGAAGAAAGTGACTTGGTCCCTTTACCTAATATAGTCTTTGTAAACAGAGACAAAATACATCAGTATTTTGTCTTCTGCAAATTGTCAGTTTGTCACTTAGGAAAGAGTTAAAACTCATACTTGTATAAATAGCATAAGAGATGGAGTGAAAGTTTAAGCTTGTGAATTGTAAAACACACACACACAAAAGCCAACTTTCACTCCTCCAAATATAACTTTGTCCCTGAGATAGCTCAGTGGTTCCGTGTAGTTGTGCTCAGACTTAGCCTGAGCTTAGTGAGGAGTTACAACACTTTGTCATTTCAATCCCTAGTACTGTTTCGCAAGTACTAGGGTAACGTATTCTTTTGATTCATTTATAATAAGAATATGATGTTGAAAATTACTCTTGTGTTTTACTTATATCTTTTCAGTCATTAATTCACTATTAGTTTTGCTTACATTACTTAAAACTGTTTTTATACTATAGTGAATAGGGAACAACACTAAACCTAAGTGTCAGCATCCTATTGGTGACAACAAGGGACCCGCTTCTTCACAAACCAATAACTTATTGCCACATATATTTAGACACATAATTAGTCACATTTTTATGTCTCCCAATCATTTTCCATTCTCAAAATCAAACAAGTGTTGCATTAAATTAGCATTTTTTTGAACAAAATAAAAATTCACCTAAAGAGACTTTAACCCTTTTATTTCTACTAAGAGTATAATATCACAAGTGATAGATAACATTGGTTGCATTAAAAAAAATATGCGCTTGTCAATTGCGATGAAAGGCACATAAACTGTCTTGTAACTAAGAATTATAAAAATATTAGAAAACATATAGGTGATAATATATAAAAATATACCGAGCAATGAAATATCTCAGGTGATATTAAATGTTAAAAAAACATACTTGTTTGTTTATGAAATATCACAAGTGATATTAGACATTAACTTTTTTTTAATAAAATATCACAATTGATATTAGATATGTAATATAATAAAGTTTAATAATAAGCATGAAAACGTATGAAAATAGACGAAAACGTATAAAACTGCAAAAAAGGGATGAAAACGGACAAAAATGTACAAAAACGAATGAAAAGCGTATAAAAATGTATGATAACGGAAAAAATCGTCTGAAAACGGACGAAAACGTATAAAAAGGGACAAAAGCGTATATAAACCTATGAAAACGTAAGAAAACGGACAAAAGCATCTAAAAATGGATGGAAACGTAAAAAAATGGACGAAAGCGTATATAAACCTATGAAAACCGATGAAAACGGACAAACACGTAAGAAAACAGACGAAAACGTAAGAAAACAAACGAAAAGGTATGAAAACGGACAAAAAAGTAAGAAAACGAACGAAATAATAGGAAAACGGACAAAAACGTAAGAAAACAGGCGAAAACGTAAGAAAATGGACGCAAACGTATGTAAACGGACAAAAACGTAAGAAAACGGACGAAAACGTATGAAAACAGATGAAAACGGACGAAAACGTAAGATAACGGACAAAAACGTAAGAAAACCTAAGAAAATAGACGAAAACGTATCAAAACGGACGAAAACGTAAGAAAACGGACGAAAACGTATGAAAACGTAAGAAAACGGACGAAAACGTATGAAAACGGACAAAAACGTAAGAAAATGGACGAAAACATAACAAGACTGACAAAAACGAACGAAAACGTATGAAAACGGATGAAAACGTAAGAAACCAGAAGAAAACGGACGAAAACGTAAGAAAACGGACGAAAACGTATGAAAACAGACGAAAACGTACAAAATGCGGAAAAAACGGACGAAAACGTAAGAAAACAGACGCAAACGTAAGAAAACGGACGAAAACGTATGAAAACAGACAAAAACGGACGAAAACGTATGAAAACAGACGAAAACGTATAAAAAGCGAAAAAAAAGGGACAAAAACTGACAAAAAAAAAAAAAAAAAAAGTGAAATTAAAAAAAGTGATTAAAAAAGACAAATAATGAGAAAATAAATAAGAAAGATAAAAATAAAAGAAAAAGACAAGAAAAAAACATGGACTTAGGTTTAGACATATTAAATTTTTAGATCAAACTAAATGGTAGGTGGGGATTTATCGCTTAATATGCAAGGAGTTTTAAGTATGCAAAATAAAGTGCCTCTTTATATCAAACTAAAATGTTGGGGTACTCAAATTACCATATTTTTTCTTCGAAAAAGAAATCGTTATTATAAATTTAATTTTAGATATGAGTTGCTCACCTACTAAAATTTGAATAATCATTTCAAGTAGCTTAAAATTACGAATCAATGAGATAACAAATCGTAATCCGAAAGTCAGTATCAATGAAATGATGGAACGCTTACTAATTAGATAAGAAGAAACGACACAAAGAAGTTTAACATGAATTTACAAAGTAAGAATTTTTATGAGAGCATCATTTAATAATGGAAATTTAAACGCAAAATGTATTTGAATTTTGGAGTAGATGAAAAGTCAGGCCACCCATTATAATAAATAAATTGACAGGTCGACCAAAGACAGCCTGGGGGTTCAATAAAAGGGCATAACGAGTTCAAATGATATTTGCCAGAACCCTTTGAGTTTTCATCTTTTGTAAAAAAAGAGAAAAACACGCTCTCCTTTTTTTGATGGAGTCACGTATACGCAAAGATGCTGTCAGTTCAGATCATCTGATGCCGGAACCAACAATGAATGAGTCCACAGTTATGATGTCATCAATTTCAGATGAACCTTACATGAACCGTCTCACCGTTTACTCCAAAGATCTCAACATTATGGAGGATCAGCAGCCGGATGAACCACATATGTCGTTGGACACTCGTACCACAATCATCGGTTGGTATTTTATTTCTTATGTTTTCTGCAAGTAGTTAATCAAGTCGAGCTAAATATGTCGATTTTTGACATATAACAACAGACTATCAGACTATCAGACTTAAGTTTGGTTATTTGAAATACATAGCAAACCCACCTTAATCAACCTTCCCATAAAATTTTCATCGTATTAATCAGAGATATTTTAGTTTTGGGACTATAGTTAGAAATGTATTGGAGTAATGCCTTACATAATCATAAGTCATAAACTCATAACTGTTCAAAGGGCACTTGATGATAATCATCTTAAGGCAAAAATTATGGGCGGTGATTTGCACACTCTTTTGATTGATTGAGACACTCTAATTTAAAGTGTATCGACACTTATACCCTTACATCATTTTTACTCATTTTCACACCGTAAGGGTATAAATGTTAAGACACTCTAAATTAAAGTGTCACAATCAATTTGAGGAGTGTGCAAATCACCTCCCAAAAATTATACTCCCTCCGTCCCAAATTTTAAGTCCATTTTGACTTTTTCAAAGTCATTTTATACCAACTTTGACTTTAATTATTTCTTTTAGCGTTATATAATATTTGTTGTAAAATATATAAATGGATATGTGATTTAAATACATTTTCATTTGTATACTTTTCATCAAGTATTATATAACACGAAAAAAAATAATTAAGGTCAAAGTCGGAAGAAAAAGACTTTGTAAAGTCAAAAATGGACTTATAATTTGGCACGGGGAGAGTACATGTAAATTCGTATGATTTAGGTGATATTTGTCTATTAAAAGGCTTTGAGTCTCAATGTGATTCGCACATTCGAAGCTAAATATGTAGTTGAAAAATCTGAATCTAACTCAAATAAGTATTTGTTTTTGTAATAATATTTGAATGTGTTAAACTATTAGTTTTTACAATTTAAATATAAACAATTACATTCACGCGAAAAATAAACTCAATTAAATATAATTTTTTTTTTTTTTTTTTTTTATAAAAGTCAATTAAAATTTAGAAGTATTTTAGACAAAACATTCAATTTCATATGTATTTGTCAAAAAAAAAAAAAAACTTGTCGTGTTTAGATTTGAATTGAAATATTTAATGAATATATTTAACCTAGGGGTGAGCATGGGGCGGGGTGGGGCGGTTTTATGATAAAACCAAAAACCGAACCATATATTTCGGTTTTTGAGACTACAAACCGTTTGGTTTTGGTTTTTTCGGTTTCGGTTTTTCGGTTTTTGACATTGAATCGGTTCGGTTTCGGTTTTTTTTTACTTGAAAACAAGCAAGTTTTAATCTTATATAAGTTTACGATTTCAAGTTTTCAAGCAAAAATATTTAAACGAGTATCAATAATAGCATATTATCTAGCAATCCAAAGCTTTGAAAAAACGTACAAAACAACCAAACATCAATCTAAAATATAAAATGCACGCCTTTGCGGCTTTGCAGTTTTCGTTCGCTTACGAGAATTGTAGAGGAAATTTTCAAAGAACACTATTTTTCGAAAATAAAGATATAAAATCTATAAATAAAACAAATTTTAATGTATAGATAATAAACAACACAAATTGTTTTAATAGATAAAGTTGTATACTCAAATCTTTAAAATTAAATAACAAATCTCTTGTATAGATTAAATTATATAAAAACATATATAAAGGTGGGGCGGGGCGGTTTTCTCGATTCGGTTTTTATTATGAAACCAAAAACCGCCCCAAACATTCGGTTTCTATAAAATTCAAAACCACCACCATCGGTTTGTCGAATGGGGCGGTTTTTTAGGTTCGGCATTTTCGGTTTTTTCGATTTCGATTCGGTTTTTTGGTTTTTGTGCTCACCCCTAATTTAACCGTACTTTTAATACGAAAGACAAAGTTGAAACAAGAAAAAAAAACAAAATAAAAAGATTGTAACAAAAGGAAAAAAAAAAAGAAAAAAAGAGTATAAAAAAAATAGACATTAAAAAGTGTTAAAATAGCCTCTCTTATTTAGTTCAATAAAAGATAGTTAGAGCAATCCCAACCATAACGGCATAACGCCGTTTTTTACCCTAATAACGCCGTTTGTGGCGTTAAGCCATTGGAGGCTGGGCGTTATTGCACGTTAAGTCCCTGTGCGTTATGGGCTTAACGCCCGTTAAAAGAGAATAAAAAAAAATCATGTTACCATTGTATTGGGATGTTATTGATGTGGGTGTTTTTTGGGGATGTTAAGGTGAAAATATGAAATGTTATTGATGTTATTGGGATGTTATTGATGTGGGTGTTTTTTGGGGATGTTAAGGTGAAATGTTAAAGCTGATGTGGCGCTGACGTGGACGGTGTTATTTTATAACTCATGTTACCATTGTACATGCTCTTATAATTGCAACTTAATGGTTATGATTAATGGTCATGTAACCATTATCTATACTATACTACTTTATAATATATTTGGGACTTGCTAAAAGAAGCAGTCTTAAAAATGTAAGATCAAAAACATTTCCTTATTAAGAAATAATAAGCCATTAGTCAATAACAATACATGAAATAACAAATGGTCAATACATTAAAATCCCTGCAATAAAGAAAGGCTTTATGACAAAAAATTAAACATTGAACATTTATAAAAATGCTAGAATTTGAAAAACAAAACAGCTATCTATTTACTATATCATTATTAATTTAAACGTTTTGCAAAAAGAAACCTTAACTCCGAACCTAATATTAGAATATTACAAACGTATGTTTGCACCATATAAAAGCCGAACCTTTACACATCTAAAAAACACACACCAAACAAAGAAACAAAAACCAACAAAAAATATGTTCTTTACAACCTAAAACATAAACTAACATCTCTCAATCTCTCTCTGTATACAACCATCGGCTGCCACCTATTTCCGCCACCACCACAAAACTCACTCACGCGAACAAGTAGACTCACATCAGATTCTTCCAGTGCCACAACCACCAGGAACACGACCAACATCAAATGATTACGCTGCCAACACCACCGAATCTTGTTTTAACCGATGGTGCTTCGAGCTTGGGTGGTTTCATTGTTGTTTTAGTGGTTCGGTGGTTACGTGTAGGTGTGAGAGTAAAATGAGGGTTGTATTGTTATAATTGTGTGTTTAATACCGAAAGATTTTTATTTTTCTGGCCTAATTGTTTTGTTGTAAAGTTTTGTCCTTGAGGCACAACTAACTTAGTTTACACACACATATTTTGGTTGTAAAAATACGTATTGTGTTGTGTTAGTTTACATTTACTTTTAGTTCTACGATATATAAATAAAATTATGATCTTCAGAGTTTGAGAGAGTATATAAAGATATTCAGATTTTACATTTACTTTTAGTTCTACACACACATAATTATAAGACCAAGCATATAAATAATACTGTGAGAGAGTATATAAGGATATTCAGAGTTTGCATGTCTTAATCCTGTAATAAAAAAATTCATACTAAGCTTTTCATTAGTGGATTAGTCTAGAAGAGCCGCACCAGTGAATTGTTATGTGTTGTTTTCATTTCCTTTTTTGTTTGTGATCCACTGTCTGTGTGTGGGTGTATGATCCCACCAACTATGACCTTATACATTATCACACAAAAACACTAATATTCCATTATGTTGTTCCTAAAGTATATACAGTAATCATATATTTCAGTTAAAATTCCCTTTTGTTCATCCTATAACCTTAACTTTCGGTAAAAATAAACTATCGAGTCAAATGAATACTAGTAATATATTATTCTGTTTATTTTGATATTGGAAGTAACTACATTGGTTTATTTAGAGTTTTAACATCATAAAATCATGAATCTACGTCGTATCTGGGTGCGTTTCTGCTTCAGAATCCGACCACATTCATGGCGTCTGCAATTACAAGTAACTGGCCAGTTTTTTGGAACGACATGTATTATATAAAGCAAAACAAGCAAGAATCCAGACAAAAAAACCGTAATTACATATTTTTTTGTACAAACAAGCTTTGGATCGAAGATCCAATCAAACCAGTTAGAAGTGAATTTCCTATTTTGATAAAGGATCCAAGTGTGCGAAGGATTTTTATCTCCTCACTTAATGTGTTATTCCTTTGTCTTTTTACATCAAAGCATAACCGGTTTCGGTACCTCCAAATGATCCAAAATGTTGTTTGAACAACCGCGTCAAAGCATATCTTCTGTATATGAAAACAAGTATCTAACATATGAAAGTTTTGTTGGAATAATGATTTGCTTGTCATACCATTAATTGATAATTACATTATATAATCATTTAAGGATTATTTAGAACCAAGTAAACATAGGATAAGCCCACAATCTAATACTAAAGCCCATAATACAAAATAACGTCTAATACTCCCCCACAATTTGAGCGGAGGTGACTGAACACTCAAGCTGGTATAGAAATCATCAAACAACGCAATTGGTAAGCCCTTAGTGAAGATATTCGCAAATTGATAACATGAAGGCACATGAAGAACCCGAACCTGACCAGTAGCAACCAAATCACGAACAAAGTGAATATCAATCTCAATATGCTTCGTATGTTGATACTCAACAGGGTTGGAGCACATGTAAACTGCACTAACATTATCACAATAGACTAATGTAGCCGAGAACAAATGTGTATGAAACTACCGTAACAAATTCCGTAACCAACAAGTCTCAACAACAACATTAACAACACCTTTATACTCAGCCTCGACACTAGATCGGGAGATAGTAACGTGCCGCTTGGAAGACCATGACAGTAAATTGTTGCTAAGAAACACACAACATCCTGAAGTAGAACGACGAGTCGTAGGGCAACCCGTCCAGTCCGCATCCGAGTATGCAACTAAAGATGTGGTCGACGAGGAGTATAATTGTAATCCATAATCTAAAGTACCCTGAACATACCGTAAAATCCTCTTGAGAGCAGAAAAATGAGGCTCCCACATGATGCATTTATAAAACCTGTTGCACATCATAAGATATATCAGAACGAGTAAAGTAATGTATTAAAGAGCCCCCGCAAGGCTACAATATAAATTTGGATTTAAAACCGTTCCCATCTTCCCCTAACTTAGATTCAGTATCAACATGTGTCAGACATGGATTGCAATGAACCATATGAGCCCGCTCAAGAATATTAGTTGCCTACTTACGCTGAGACAGAAACATCCCAGACGTGTTACGTGTCACATAAATGCCGATGAAATAATTAAGAGATCCATGGTTAGTCAACGAAGACTCCTGATGTAGAGAAGTAAAAATCCGATGTAATAAAATTGTAGAAGAAGCAGTCAAGACAATGCCATCAACATATAGAAGCAAATAATCGGTGTCAGTCCCCTGTCCGAATATAAATAAAGATGAGTCACAACAACTATGACAAAAAACCAACACATGTAATATGTTGGTGGTAATAGCCCAGAACAGGGTAAGATAATCAGTAGCAACTGCAATACCACTAGGTGGTTACCAGATATCACTTGGAATCGTGTGATCACTTTCAAAAGTAAACTATTCGACCCTATGCCTGGGTTACACGAATATCTACTTGGGATAAGACCAAATGTTGGTTATTGAATTAGGCACAATCAATAACCTTTGCGTATATAAGTGTTTAGCTTTATGTTTGTTTCTCCTGATTTCAGTATGTTTCTCAGTCTATACATGCTAATGAAGACCATCTCTATTTATAGTAGAGAATACTCACTCCTAGTTAATGGACATTATGGATGATTAACGGCCAATTAATCACTCATAATAAGCCTCCATTATCATAGGAATAGTGGTTACATGACCAATTAAACGTGGTCATAAAGCAGTCATAACAGTCAATTGAATGAGTCAAAGCTGTTACAAATTAATCACTGCAACACTACCAGTAGGAACCATTACACTAACAGCAGGAACCATACACTACCAGCAGAAACCATCAGCAGGAACTATTACACTAGCAGCAGGAACCATAACAATACCAGTAGGAACCATCAATTACTACACTAGCAGTAGTAACCAATACACTAGCAGTACAAACCACTATTGAGTCGAGTCAGGGTGTTCAGGGACCTCATGGGTGTACACTCCGTACCTCCTATACCAAAAGCAGGTGTGAACTAATCCCACAAGTGCACTAAAGTTACCAACAATCATCCCCAAATTTAGTTCACTTCCTTTTCAAGAAAAACAAACATCTAACAAAACATGTACATAAACGAAAATATCCTGAGGATTGAATTTCCATCTTAGTACATTACACGTTCAAATATTCGAGAATCAGGGTGTTCTAAGAATTGAACCCTTCAACCCATTTGAATACCTGAAGATAAAATACACACAAGTTTTCAAACACTTAAAAGCTCCTGGTACTATACAAGCCATGTGTCCATAATCAAATTCATAAATGTTGTAAGAGCCAAAAGTCCATAGCTCCTTGAAGCGGCAAAACTTCAACATTTACATAGGTGGTTCCTCTTTATTCATGCTCCTGCCAAGCACTTTGTCAAATAAAATTAACCATTAAGAAGTAAAGACTTCATCCTCCTTTCATCAGGTTCTGAGCACATCCTTGGGATGTAAATAAAACATGTGCTCCAGTCCACTGAATGTTCAGCTTTCCACATTGAACGCAACTCCTAAGTTTCCTCCGGAGGGAGTTGGGTGTCCTAGCATTCAGTGACTAAGTTGGACTTAAACCCATCCATTTAGCAGAATTTATAACCAAGTCTCTAGCCAGACCCTTCGTCAAGTGATCAGCTAAATTTTGTTGAGATCTTAGAAACTCTATAGATACCACCCCATTCATGATAAGCTCACGAATCATGCTATGCCTGACACCTAAGTGTCTAGACTTCCCATTGTACATCTGGCTATAAGCCTTTGCCAATGTAGCTGCACTATCACAACGGATAGAAATAGGTGCTATAGGTTTAGGCCACAATGGAATCTCAAGAAGCAAGTTTTTCAACCATTCAGCTTCTTTACCAGCAGCTGCTAAAGCCACAAATTCAGATTCCATTGTTGAACTGATGATGCAACTTTGCTTCTTGGATGCCCAAGAAATTGCACCTCCACCAAGTAGGAATACCCAGCCACTAGTAGACGAATTGTCTTCAGTGTTACTGATCCAACTTGAATCAGTGTATCCTTCCAACACTGATGGGTAACCAGTATATGAGAGACTATAATCCATAGTTCTCTTCAAATACTTCAGTACCCTCTGAACTGCTTGCCAGTGATGAGCACTAGGATTACTAGTATACCTGCTCAGCTTACCCACTGCAAAAGCAATATCAGGCCTTGTACAAGTCATGGCATACATCAGGCAGCCAATTACCCTAGAATACTTAAGTTGAGATACAGCCTTGCCTTTATTAGGCATTATCTTCTCACAAGTATCCATAGGTGTACTCACTAGAGTACAATCAAAGTAATTGAATTTCCTCAACACCTTCTCAATATAATGAGACTGAGAGATAGAAATTCTTTTACTTTCATGTTTAATCCTTATACCAAGGATAACATCAACCTCCCCATGTCCTTCATGGAGAACCTTGATGACAAAAATTCTTTTGTCAGGTCAACCTAATTTTGGTCAGTGCCAAAGATCAACATGTCATCAATATATAGACAAATGATGAATCCTTTACCAGATTCATCAAATTTGCTATATACACAATTGTCAGCTTGGTTAAGAACATAACCACTAGACAAAACCACTTCATCAAATTTTTGATGCCATTGCTTAGGTGCCTGCGTTAGTCCATAAAGAGACTTAATCAGTTTACACACCTTGTTTTCATTACCAGGCATGATGAAGCACTGAGGTTGGTTCATGTAAACCTCCTTATCCAATTCACCATTTAAGAAAGCTGTCTTCACATCCATCTAATGAATAATCAGATTGTGAATTGATGCCAAAGCAATCAGCAGTCTTATGGTAATGATACGAGCCACAGGGGCATAAGTATCAAAATAGTCTATCATTGACTTTTGTTTAAAGCCTTGAATGACTAGTCTAGCCTTGAACTTTTCAATAGTTCCATCTACCTTCATTTTCCTTTTGAAAATCCATTTGCAACCCAAAGGTTTGCAACCAGGTGGTAGATCAACCAACACCCAAGTGTTGTTGCCCATGATGGAATCCATCTCATTATTGATTGCTTCTTTCTAGAAAGCAATATCCTGGGACTTCATTGCTTCTTCAAATGTCTTGGGATCATCCTCAACAATGAAGCAATAGGAGCATTGGTCAGAGACCTCATCCCTTGTTCCTTCAACTAAGTATAGTTGAAACTCAGGTCTAAATGACTTTGGAGTCCTGACCCTTTTGTTCTTTCTAAGCATGGGTTCAGGTTGTTGAACCACAACCTCATCAGGGACCTCTGATGGCACTTCATCAGGGACCTCTGATACACCAGTTTTATGAGTTCCATTAGGAATCCCCATACTTGGTCTAGGGACTGATGAAAATCTATTCTCATAAAGTTTGCATCCCTTGATTCAATTATGGAGTTAATTGAAACATATTCATTAGGTTTAATAACATAGAACCTAAAAGCCTTGGAATGCTCAGCATATCCAACAAAGATGCAATCAATGCCTCTTTCACCCAAAGTTTTCAGCTTTGGATCAAGGAGTCTTACAACAACCCTACAACCCCAAACCCTGAGATACTTCAGGTTGGGTTTCCTTTTAGTCCAGAGTTCATAAGGGGTAACCTTGTTCCTTTTGTTGAGAACCCTATTTAATAAATAGCAAGCTGTTAACATAGCTTCACCCCAGAACCCTTGACTCAGTCCTGAATAGGACAACATGGAATTAACCATATCCTTCAGCACCCTGTTTTTCCTTTCAGGAATACCATTTTGCGGAGGAGTATGGGGAGCATTCGTTTCATTGATTATACCAACAGACTGAAAATACAGAGTATCCATGTACTCACCTCCCCTATCAGTCCTTAATCTTTTGATCAGGGACCCAAGTTGTAATTCAACTTCAGTTTTAAACACTTTGAATTTATCTAATGCTTCATCCTTGGTATGTAATAGATAGACATAACAAAACCTAGAAGCATCATCAATAAATGTCACAAAGTACTTCTTATTCCCCAAAGAGGGAGTGACATGCAAATCACACAGGTCACTGTGTATTAGCTCCAAGAGCTTAGTCTCACGATTAACACCCTGAAAAGGTTTCTTGGTTATCTTGGTTAGCATGCAAGTTTTACACTTTTCAGTGTCCATGTCAAATGCTGGGATTAACCCATCCTTTGACATATCTTGCATCTTTTTATAGTGTACATGGCCAAGTCTAGCATGCCATAGGGTAGAGTCAGTCAGGTCATTAGTGGTCATAAAGGCTGAATTAACACTATCAGTGGCAATATTAAGCCTGAACATTTGATTACATAAATAGCCAAAACCAATAAAAACACCACTTTTAGACAAGACAAACTTATCAGACTCAATAACTTGTTTATATCCATGATTATTGAAAACACTACTTGAAACCAAGTTTTTCCTTATATCAGGAACATGAATAACATTAAACAAAGTTACAATCTTTCCAGAACTAAACTTAAGATCTACACAACCACGACCATGCACCAAGGCTGTTGACTCATTTCCCATGTGAAGAATAGAACCATCATTCAGTGACTCATAAGTCTTGAACCAGCTTCTATCTTTACACACATGAATTGTTGCATCAGAGTCAACCCACCACGCAACATCATCATCCTGCACATAATAAGATTCAGATACATATGTAACATAATAAATCTGAAAAGACTTATTAAACATATTTTGACCTTTCAGTGAGTTGGTAGAACCACCACTCCCTGAACCATTAGTGCCTGATCCATTGGCTTTATCACCAACCTTAACACCTTTGCAATCCCTTTTAATGTGACCAGTTTTGCCACATTTCCAACAAGTAGGTGTTGCCTTCTTGTTAGGATCTGCCCTTGTGTTATCATAATGTTTATGTTTGCCTTTGTTGTCATTGTACCTGGTGGAGTTGTTACGCTCCACCATATTGATAACAGATGCACCAGTAGAATTGTTACTCTTTGGCTTGTCATTATCCTGCACCCTGAGAGATTCCTCAATGCGCAGATGACTGCCCAACTCAACCAGAGTTAACTCCTCCTTTTTATGTTTCAAGGTATGCTTGAAATCTTTCCAAGAAGGGGGAAGTTTATCTATGACACAAGAGACTGAAATAGCCTCATCCATGTTCATATTGTGTTGTGTAAACCTTCCAAGTATACCAAGAAGTTCATTGTATTGTTCCATGACTGGTCTTGAATAAGTCATTTTGTAATTTGTGAAATTACTTACAAGAAACTTCTTACTTGATGCATCCTCAGCCATATATTTGGCATCCAAGGAATCCCACAGTTCTTTGGAAGATTCAAAGTTCTGATAAATGTCAAATAAAGAATCAGACATACCATTGAGAATTAGACCTCTGCAAATGTAGTCATCATTCTCCCATTTTCTCCTCCTCCTGATCTGCTCCACAGTAGCATCATCCCCATCATCAGGAATTGGTGTAGTCAGAACATAGACCACACTCATGCTTGACAGCAAGAAGTGCATCTTCTTCTGCCACCTCCTAAAGTTCACCCCTTCAAACTTATCAAGCTTGGCAAAGTTTGAAGCCATGTGTTTCATTGCAGCAGCAACCATTGATTATCACAAATAGTTTACTTTGATTGTTGGTGGTAATAGCCCAGAACAGGGTAAGATAATCAGTAGCAACTGCAATACCACTAGGTGGTTACCGGATATCACTTGGAATCGTGTGATCACTTTCTGGGTTACACGAATATCTACTTGGGATAAGACCAAATGTCGGTTATTGAATTAGGCACAATCAATAACCCTTGCGCATATAATTGTTTAGCTTTATGTTTGTTTCTCCTGAGTTCAGTATGTTTCTCAGTCTATACATGCTGATGAAGACTATCTCTATTTATAGTAGAGAATACTCATTCTTAGTTAATGGACATTATGGATGATTAACGACCAATTAATCACTCATAATAAGCATCCATTATCATAGGAATAGTGGTTACATGACCAATTAAACGTGGTCATAAAGCAGTCATAACAACCAATTGAATGAGTCAAAGTTGTTACAAATTAATCACTGCAACACTACCAGTAGGAACCATTACACTAGCAGCAGGAACCATCAGCTACTAGCAGGAACCATCAGCAGGAACCATTACACTAGCAGCAGGAACCATAACACTACCAGTAGGAACCATCAGTTACTACACTAGCAGTAGTAACCAATACACTAGCAGTACAAACCACTATTGATTCGAGTCAGGGTGTTCAGGGACCTCATGGGTGTACACTCCGTACCTCCTAACCCAAAAGAAGGTGTGAACTAATCCCACAAGTATACTAAATTTACCAACATAATATAAGCAACAAAAAGTTTAAACAAAGCTTGAGGAGCCTACTTAAGACTATAAAGAGATCGTTGTAGTAAACAAACATGATTAGGACGTTGTGGGTCCCGAAATCCTCGAGTCTTATGCATATAAACCGTCTCTGATAAGTCTCTATATAAAAAGGCATTCTTAGCATCAAGCTGATGAACAGGCCGTTGTCGAGAAACGGCAAGGCTAAGAATAGTCTGAATGGTGACCGGTTTAACAACCTGACTAAAGGTCTCATCAACATCAATACAAGTAGCCTGTTTGCTTCCATTCTTCATAAGACGAGACTTATAGCTACTAAGAGTACCATCTGCCGAATACTTGTGCCAAAATAACCACATCAAATGAACAATGTTGGACTTCGTGGGTCGCGGCACAATTGTTCAAGTATTATTTTTAATAAGTGCATTATATTCATCACGCACAACAAGTTGTCAATTAGAGTCATGAAACGCTTCATTGTACGACTTAGGTAAAGGAGAACTAGTGGTAACATATAAATTAAGACGATTAGGAGGGCGACTAGACCCGACACGAAAGCGAGTAACCATAGGACTCAAATGCATTTGGTATTGGACCAGCAACTTGGGCCGGCCTAAATGCTAGTGGAGCGTGGACCACTGAAACAGGCCTAGCTGTGGACCTATGAACCGTGCCTAGTGTTGAAGAAATCCGAAGTTAAACTAATAAATCATTTTGGGCCTTTATTAAGTCCACTATATGCGTCTGTGTTAAGTGATAATAAGGATTTATCCCAAAAAAGGAGATGGAGTACTCGACTGTGAGGGAAACCATATGGATGAATATGATGTTGCTTTATCTCTTGATGTCTTATAAACATGCAAAAACTTGCATGAACTCCCAAACTGATAGACCCCTTAGCAAAGTTAAAACTGGCATTCGTTGTAGGTGTTGATATTGGATATGTCGTTGTTGATCGAATAGGAAAACAATAAGAGATGTGATTCAGTTGACTCAACAAAACAAAAGTAATAGTATTGCAAGTGATGTGATTCATTTTAATAAACAAAAGAAAAGTAATAATATTGAGTTGTGGGGATGACTAAAAGCATTTTCATTTTTGGCACTAAATGTGTTTTTTGCACTAATTTAGTGCCAAAAGGTACAAAAACCCTTCCCTAGTGTTGGCACTATCTTTAGCACTAATTTAGTGATGTGAATAGTAAAACACTAAATATAGTGCTACACTATATTTATCAGTAATACTATTTATCTTATTTAAACTCAACATATTTGTTAAACATTAATATGTAACTATAAAATTAAAAAATAACTTATATAAACTATATTGTTGTGGGGATGACTAAAAACATCTTCAATGTTGGCACTAAATGTGTTTTCTGTACTAATTTGGTGCCAAAAGGTACAAAAAAACATTCTTCAGTGTTGGCACTATCTTTAGCACTAATTCAGTGATGTGAATAGTAAAACACTAAATATAGTGCTACACTATATTTATCACTAATACTATTCATCTTATTTAAACTCAACATATTTGTTAAACATTAATATGTAACTATAAAATAAAAAAATGACTTATGTAAACTATATTGTTGCAAGTCTCTAATCAATACGTTTACAATGAGCCCAATATTGATATATGTTATTTTAACTATTTTATTTATTTATTGTATCGGCTTGTACTTTAGATTAATTAAAAATATTTAGTGCTAAAATTTAGTGTCATATATTGTAGGAACTTTTATTTAGTGCAAGAATATGTTATAAAGATGCTCATTTTACATTATTTTAGTGCAAAATTTTAATATTAACATTGGAGATGCTTAATAAAACAGTTAATAATGACTAATGGGAATATAATTCGGTTGAGGTGTTTTCCTTGTGGTGGGGACGATGAAAGATAAATTTAATAATTAAGGTTTGCGTTATGATAAAAGTTGTGATACCATGTCAAAATAATGATTTGTTTGTTATTTTTTTCAAAAGGTGAAGATCGGTGGGATCACCCTGGTCCCATGCCAACCGGACGATTTGTTTGTTATTCTATTAATTAATAGTTACATATATAATCATGTAAGTATTATTCTAAAACCAAGTAACCATGAGATAAGCCTACAAATTAATATTAAAGCCAATAATACAAAATAACGTTTAACAAGTTTAATGACTTATTCGTAAAACTTGAGAAAGAACGTTGGCTTTTTTGCACATTTGTTCTTTGTTCTTTGAAAGGCATGCTTGTAATCTTGTGTTCTAACTAAATTTACATCATAATAACAAAGAAAAGTTGCGCAAAAGGTGTTGCACAAAAGAAATGTTGGGATAACTAAATTTACATCATAATAACAAAGAAAAGTAGCAAATTAAATTTTGGGGGTTGCACATACCATAAAAACGACAGTTTTGAAATCCTTTTGCACTTCGTGAGCTAAAATCAGGTGTAGCCCGTGTCACACCCGGCATACATGTGGGTCCGTCCATGCTTGCAAATATATAAAATGAATATCATAAAAGGGTTTTGCTAAACACGACTTATTGGGCAATGCTTAAAGCACATTAAACGGTATGCTTTTTTTTCATATTTAAAGTAATTATGCATTTACTACACAATAAATGAACATAAAAATTAACTTAAATATATGTCATTTTTGATTTAACAAAGTCCAAGTTTACTCTTATATTCATATTAAACATTGACCAATAGTCATTGTTTAGCAAAACCCATTCTAAATGGTTACTCTAAATACACCAACATAATTATCTAATCATGTGACTAGGAATGGCAATGGGGCGGGTTTGGGGCGGGGCGGCCATCCCCATCCCCAAACCCGATAACAAAAACCATCCCCAAACCCGCCCAAATCCCCATTGGGGATCTTATCGGGGCGCCCCATTGGGGCGAGGTACTCCCCCAAACCCGCCCCATTCCCCATTGAGGCCTTATCGGGTTATCTTTTTTGAGCGCGATACTCCATCATACTCGTGTCGCTCCCTGTTTATTCTTAATTTTGTACTATTAACAATATGATTTTATGGAATAGCTTGAATAATCGAGAAACCATTAGTAATATATTAATCATTGGAATAAATCACAACTTTATAGAATAGTATGACACAAAACAAGCTTCTATGATCACAATTTAAAATATCACAAAGATAAAAACTAACAAAAATTAGAGAATTATATTTAGTACATAAATACTAACATAATATTTTATGTATACAGATATAAGTATATGTATATGTATATGTTTCGGGGCGGGGATGGTATGCCCCGTCCCCGCCCCAAACCCGATAAGAATCCCCGTTAAGGCCCCAAAACCCGCCCCGAAACCCGATAAGCATGCCCCGCCCCGCCCCGCCCCAATAAGTTCGGGTTTCGGGTTTCCCCGTCGGGTTCGGGTTTTTTTGCCATCCCTACATGTGACTATTGTGCATTTATTTAATATGTAGCAGATTTTGAGGAGTGTTAATATACCTAAATTGCCCTTTTAATTTATTTAATAATTTTAGTTTATCTTAAATAAAAAATTTCCACTTGGCATGCATTAGTTGGCTTCTCACACTTCTCACTTTAATCACTATCTTACATGAACCTCATTCTATATATATATATATATATATATATATATATATATATATATATATATATATATATATATATATTTGATACGTCAATTTAGTTTTGTTATGAAAACAAAATAACAAAGTTAAAACTTAAATAAACATTGTGATTAAAACAAGTTTAAAAGTAAAATAATAATCAAACATGAAGGTAAAATATGAAGTGCCTAGTCTTTGACTAGAGTAGACTTGGTCCCACTAATTAATATTCTACCGAAACCGAACATCACAAATTACAATGTGTTGTACTATTGGAACCCCCTATGATGTCAGTTTCTATTCTGTATTTCTGACAGTTTTAAGCGTTTGACTTATTAAACTTTATATTTACTGTTCCGCATTTTCAGGTTTATAGTTTTTTGATATAAACAAAATTATAAAAAAAAAAAAAAAAAAAAAAACAAAAAAAAACAAAAAAAATAGAAGAGGTGAATCTAAAATTATAGGGGGGTCAAAATAACCCGACCCATTACAATGCTGGTCAATATTTTCTCGGTGAGAATAGTAGGACCCATTCTAAAATAATCCTAGCACTTGTCCCTTTCGTATACTTCACATGATGTACATGCATGTGGGACCGGTAGGCCGGTGGGTCCCAGTTTTACCCTAAATTAATTGGTATTCTAAACCACAGGTTTGAAGATGAGAGCTAAAAACAATGCCGGATGTCATGAAGAAGGTAATGATAAGATAAAAATAGCACTTAAGCTCTTGAATCTCCGTGACATGTGCTATCTCATTCAGTTTTGGTCACTTTACAGTATTGGGAAGTATAAGTTCCTGAAAACAGTAAATCAACCTTTTGGCCTTGGTATGTATGAGGAAGGACTTTGTAGTTACAGGAAGGAATCTGAACGTAATTGGTTCCCTGTGGATGCCAAGTGCCAAGAACATGACCTCATTCCAGTTGTACGTGTATTCAAGAGAGGATTGCCAGAGTGGACTTCTGATGTAACAAAAGGCTATTCGAGAAACCATCCACTACAAGATTGTGCCATTCGTTCGAATCTTCATGGATACCTGGTTCTGCCGGTGTTTGATTCTTTTACCATGTCATGTGTTGGTGTACTTGAGTCCATCACGTCTTCAAAATATTTTGATTGTGCTTATGAGGTTCAACAAATTCATCGAGCTCTTAAGGTTTCAACCTAATCCCTCACTTTGATATCTTCTCTCATGCCGCCAACTCAGTGTGTGTATGTGCATGCATCATTTTAACTAGTATTCTTCTCATATACTCAGTAACTTATAAGTCATTTTCTATTCTATTTCTTTATTTTTTATTGGTTAGGTTTAGCTTAAGTAATTTCTTATCAACTGCCATACTGTTGTTATCTTGCAGGCAGCAAACTTGACATCACCTCAAGCATTTGATTTTTTCCCAACGTCATATGTGAGTTGAGGATGGTGAATATAAAATTAACAACATTTATTTTCTTTTCTATTCAGGCATTATTAATTTAAACATAATGCTTTTACATAGGTTGACTACAATAATACACAACATGAGCAAGATGAGATCTTCAAGACTTTGGAAGATATTTGTGTGGCTTACAAGTTACCACTTGCACAGACGTGGACAATATCCTCGAAGAGTAGCTTTGTGGCTACTGGAAGAAACATAGAAATGACATGTAGTAGCTTTAACTCTAATTGTATAGGGAAAGTATGCATGTCAACTACTGCCTTACCTTTTTACGTTCATGACTTGCGTTTTTGGCCTTTTCGGGAAGCCTGCAAAGAGCACCATTTGCTAAAATCCCATGGTGTTGTTGGGAGGGCATTGTCATCTCATGGATCATGTTTCTGTGCAGACGTAACCAAATTAGATGATGATGAGTATTCTTTGGTTCACAACGCACGTATGAACGGATTAGCTAGTTGCTTTGCCATCTACTTGCATGGCGTTGCACATGATAGTTACGTGCTGGAATTTTTTCTACCTGTTGACATGAAAGAAGTTGCAGACTTACAAAATTTGGTGCAAAAGGTGAAGTTGCACCTTAAGCTGTCTTCTTTTGTACTTGGAGATGTATCAACCACTGACTTGGATGTTAGTCAGCTGTCACTTCAAATGCAGCTAAATTCAAAAGATTCAGCGATAGTTGGGAAAACTAATGCTGAAACTCATTGCATAAATGCTAAAGATCAAAGTACTTTTAGCAACAATGACCTGAAGAGCTGGAACAATGGTACTAACACTGAGGAATTGTATGTAAATGGTGTCACAAAAAATAAATTTGATGTAGTTACTAAACAAAGGATAAAGCATAAACAGGATTCTGTTAGGCTTGAGGCCATCCAGCAAAATTTTGGAAAGCCGATTTGGGAAGCTTCTAAGAGGCTTGGTGGTAAGCCATTTATATTTCACTACAACATATATGTGAAATCTTCAAGGACTACCCTTAGTCCAAAGTCCAAACACTTAAAAAAGGAATATCTGTTGTTTTTTAAGTACTGTATAATTAAAATATATGAAGTTTGTGAAGAAAAGGTAGACAACCCTTTCGCGGTCCCTTCCTCATCAGTCCCACAACCATCGAGGTGGAAGGTTAGTTTACTTATTTATGTAAACCGCAGACAAGGGGCATGATGTCTAGATATTGACCCCATCCCAAAGCCATCACATATGGGAAGGTATAGTCTGGAGATTAGAAAACTACCAAAATTCTTGACATATAAAATGTGTAGAGATTTAAGATATTAGGCCACGCTTTAGCATGGAATTCTGGCATGGTTCTCCAATTTTTGGAGTACAAAGATTCAGAAAATAATTTAGCATGTTTGCAGTTTTATTAGTGTGTGGATATACGCATTAAACAGCTTATACTTGAGCTGCTTATCTTAGGCTTTTTTTGGCCATATGCATATTTAACTCTCATTTTGATTTTTGTTATTTATACTCATTTGATTTTTGTCATTAATAGTTAATAGGTCTACATTGAAGCGTGTTTGTCGTAAGCAAAATATAACCAGTTGGCCATTGCCACATCGCCACAAGAAACATGCTCATTTGAGCATATATGTTGTCGTGCTGCTGCTGGTAAGGATGAAGCGGTGGAGTTGTTCAAGTAATCGTCATGGGTTTTCAGCTAAATGGTGGATTTGTGGCAAGCATAATGCTTTTGACTCTAAATTAAAGGCGTCAATCGAAGCCCATGGTTCCTCAATAATCTCAAAACCATCAATTATTCCACCTAAAGACGAGAAAATTCTTGAGCCACTTCATTTATCACAGATATTCAACGAACCAGATGCCTCCATAGAGACTGCAAATACCAATCCTCCACAAGTACGTTTTGATATGTTTCCTGTATCCCCAAAGAAAAACATGGCCAAAGTCTCAGCCGATATAAGGATGTTGATAGTGAAGGCAACATATGAAAATGATATGATAAAATTTCAAGTTCCTCTTTCATCAGGACTGTCGGAACTGAAAAACCAAGTGGCTCGAAGGTTTAAGTTAAGAAATTCCAGACTTCATCTACAATACAGGGATGAAGACGATGATCTGATACTTATTGCTTGTGATACCGATTTAAGAACCCTTATACCATTCTCTGGTAATTCAGTTAGTAAGAACACAGTAAAACTAATTGTCCAGATGGCTAACGATTAACATATAAACGCTAGTAAATCGATATAAAAGAGAGTGGAATGTACTGTATTATTTCTGTTTTGTTTGTATTTTATTTTGAAATAATGATTTTGTACTATTTACTTTACCCACGTTAAGCAACTATAAGGCCCGTTTTGTTCGTTGTAATCAAGAGTAATTGGATGTAATTATAATCTGATTACATTATATAGGCTGTTTGGTTTGCATAATGAATGTAATTGTAATTCAAATTACATTACGTAGCGTATTTGGTTTACATTGTAATTGTAAGTTAATCATTCCAATTACATTAGTGAGGAAATTCAGTACATAGCAAGTTGAATGAAAAGTTTTGAATTATCTTGTAATTCAGTATTTTAAATTTTAAAGCATTAGTATATATAAACAGTTGCGGTTCCAGTTGCAGTTGCAGTTGTTGTTGCTATTACTATTATGAGTAGCAGCTAATCGTACTAAAGATATGAGTAGCAGCTATCAATAAAGTCACCGCACCCTTTTCAAGTTTCCAAAAGAAGAGAACGAGAAGGGGAGAATCCTATATCCAATATTCGCGCACTTAGCCTCAAATTTGACGCGTTTACGATGTGTGGCCTCAATCACCACATGACCAGGCACAAAATCAACCATACCAGTTGCGTCAAGAGCGATTACCCTACATCAAACTCTCTATCCCACGAGTAGAGCAACATATCAACTCGACGTAAGGGTTTGTCCCTTTCTCCACGAAGCGCAACATCAACTTCTTTACGAGCTAAAATCCCCGACCAAGAAAAAATGTCAACAAGGGTATCACGTGCCACGTTATACCGATGTTTAATACCAAAAAATACCAGCGCAAGATACAGCATGGTCCTCATAAATAGCTCCCGTAAAGACCCTGAAATTTCAACTCTATGAAATTTCAAAATTGGCAACCCAAGAAGTGGTTCTACAACAAACATGAACAACATAATCACAAGTATATAAACCTGCATTCTACCACAGGAACCCCAAACCTATGGTAACAAAAACCACAAACCAGTGGTAACATGAACAATAGCACAATCAGAAAGAACCAAATCTTTTACCAAAACCACATATCTGGTTCTACCACAACATGCATTATTGGCATTAGAACTCGCTTTTCCCAACAAAATCATCAAACCAAAAATACAAATTCCCCTAACCGGGGCGATAAGATTTCGGTTTAACAACCAAGCAACACAAACACAAACCACCAGATACACAAATCCAATCCCGATAGTGCCGGAGATGGCTCATTCAAATGATAGAGATGGCGACGTATTAACGGGGTTATGGCAGCGACAGTTTTGAAGAGATGGTGGGAGTGTGTTTTACAGTGGTTTATAGAGAGAGAGAAATCACAAAGAAGAAATGTGTGTGTGTGTGTATGTGTTTTTTAGTATTATGGAGATAGAGAGAGGACAATCTATACTATTTTATAATGCATTTTAGGCCTTCTAAAATTAGAAGACTTAAAAATTCAGACTTTTTTACTTGCTTATTATGGAAAGAATTGCTTAAGATAAGGAGCTCCAATCATTGAGTGACATGTGTCACTTCTCTAACTTAAAAATAACAAAAAGGGAGGAGCTCTAACAAACTAAAATAAAGAGCTCCAATAATGGGGTGACACATGTCACTTCCTAACTAATTAATCACCTTTATTTTTAAATTTAAATATCTTTTAATCCGTTTAATTTTTTTATGATCTAATTTCACCATATTTTTTAAAATTTTGTGCTCTTTAATTCAACATCCATTTTGATATATTTTTATGAGTTTTTAGTTTTTACATTTTTAGTAGGTTTATTTTATTTTGATTCAAATTTTTATAACTTTAACCTTTATTTCAATCAATACAAACTTTATTTATCAAAATCATTTACTTTTGGGAAAGTGTTTGACGGGAAAGAGATTGTGAAGGTCTTTTTATATGCGGGAATAATGATGTCACGGGAAATATACGGAAAACCCAAACAAACACATACAACTAACACATATACATTTGGAGTGTTGTGAAATGAATTCACTAAGCGGGTAGAGAATTGCGAGAAGAGTTGGGTTAGCAATTCATTTACTATATTTATCGCCACCGCTGTGCGCGGGTATCTAACTAGTAAATAAGAAATGTATGGGTGTGTTATGATGTGCGAGCCTTTTCTTATTTGTGTTTATTAGAGTGAAGGGTATCACGGCTAAGCTATGCTTTTCATTTGGGCTTCACATGTGACACATCATTTCAACACGCCCACTTAAAAATACCTCTCATTCACAACTAACCCAAACCTCTTCACTTGGGCCTCACCCACCTCATTTTATTTCTTTTCCATATTTTTCAAACACAATAACATTCATTTCATTTAAATAAAATTACAATACGGGAAAAAAACTACATTACATTAAAAAAAAAAAAAAAAAAAAAAAAAAAAAAAAAAAAAAAAAAAAAAGGTACATTAACTAAAATGAAAAAGCAAAAAGAGGACCCAAAGAGTAAATGACAAAGTAACTAAGCTACTGTATTTATAAAAGAATGCTAGAGTACATCTTCTTCCTTGGGTTCTCCGATCTCCATCGCTGCAACAAAGAAAAAAAAAAAAGAAAAAGCAAACGCAAGCATAAATTCATCACAAACACAAACACATCACAAACACAAACACAAACACAAAAGAAACAAATTAACAGAAAAAAGTGTTTGGTCGTTTTTCATGTCGTTGGGGTGGCGAGAAGGCAAACGGCGAGCCACCATGGTGTGGCGGCGAAGGGCGGCGAACTCCGGCGAAGGCTCCACATCAGGTTGGCGAGCCACTCTCGCCACGATACCCTTCACTCTTAGACCGTTACAAAATGGGTGTTATGATGCGTGAGCGGTTTTTTATTTTTGTTTATTGGATTGTTACAAAATGGGCTTATGAAATGGACTTAAATTTTCAGTTTTGACTTTTAATATGTGTATGTCTTGAGTTTATAGCAAAATTAAAACAAATCTTTTCATTTTAAGTAATTTGTTGAATCTGAAATTTTAAGCCTTCTATTAATAGCATGTCTCAAATATTTTATATAGTAATATACAATAGATATAAAGATAGGCTTGAAATGGATTCCCATTATGGTTTACAAGTTTTTAAACATCTATCATTATTTTAAAAAGCTTTGTCTAAGAATCAAATAAAAAATAAAAGTAAAATAAGAATGATGAGAAATAATCACAGCCGCACATTTCATATGCACCTATAAAAAAAGATGCATCTCTCATGAAATTCTTCTTCATTTGAAATGTGTGACTAAAAACATTTCTCATTCTTCTTATTTTTATTTTTTCTTCTTAGTGTATCATTCCAATAAACCTTTTCATAAACCGTCATAGTGGATGCCCTTATATTCATAAAGTAAATATCAAATAAAAAATAAGAGTAAAATAAGAAAGATGAGAAATAACCACATTTGCATATTTTAGATGCACCTACAAAAAAGATGCATTTCATTTATCTCATCTAAGTACACTGAGACAGCCTAAGTAGACTCCGCTACCTCATATAAGTACATACTGACATGAGATTTACCCGACAATTGAATTCACCAGTAAGATAATAGCCATTTGCATATACCACCTTAAACCAAACACCCTATATTCCTTAATTCAGCAAGACCAAATATCTTTTTTTTTTGAATAAAAGGTCAAAGATCCGGTAAATATATTACTTCAAAAAACGTTTAAGTACAAAGGATATGGGTGAATCCCATATCTCAGCTCATTACATAGGCGGAAAGCTTACATAACAAGAAACTTCCTATTCTCTAAACAAGAAAATAAACCACTACTCAAAAGATAACATTATACTCCTATAAAAACAAAATTTCTTCCTACTAAGGCCTTGGAGCTTGATACCATACGTGTCATAATAAGCATCCAAATTTCCTGAAATATCGTAGACCTGATCCGCATAGTCATCATAAGCATAGTCATCATAATCATCTTCACGATCATGACCATCACCAAATATATTCATTGACTCATCAAAAGTGTTCACAACCTCCTCTTCATCACTATCGGAATCAACAATCTCTCTCACCTTAGAGAATGGGTTAACCCTCTTAGTAGAAGAAGTAGACGGAAAATCATTTTTATTACCAGGATAATCAACCTTTTTAGTAAGATTAACATCATCACCAACAAGAGTAGCTTTCCCATTAATAAGAAGCTTTTCAAACTCCCCAATTTTCTCAACAATAGAGGTAGGACCAACCTCGTTAGCTTCTAATGAATCACTTACAAGCAGTTTTTGTGATACATTACCGGTCTTAAGAGACCCAACCTCCTTAGCTTCCATTGTACTACCAGAATCTACTACATCAGTAGGAATGCTACATTCATCAGTATCGATCATATTAAGTGCAGCAAAAGGATTAGATGTAGCAATCTTCGTCCCACTCGTACTAGCCACTTCAGTGGCTTTCTTCTTTGTATTATCCATCTTCTTGGGTTCAGGAGGAGGCACTTTAGGTTGATACCTAAACTTAGGACCCACACTAGGTTTAGTAAAACCTCCCTTACCTGGAACACTTTGACCACCATTCCTACCCTTATTCTTGTTATTGACGGTTTGAAAACCATCATTAACACTCTGTTTAGGCTGAGTAGGAGGTGGAGCAGATTTACGACAATCAAGTAGCGTATGACCAAAAAGCTTACACGTATCACACCGGGGCGGTTTCCATTCGTATTCAACCCGAATCTTTTCAATAGTAGAACATGTCCCATCAAGTAATGGTATCTCAACAGTGATGCTCTCCCCAAGAACCTGATCCGCCTTAACTTCAATCAAACACCTAGCAAAACTACTTCGACCCCATGATTCCAAGCACATTTGACTAGTGTAAAAATCTAACATTTTTGGCGTACCAATCAATGTGGCTAGGAGGCTGAGACCATCATCAGAAAACATAGCAAGGGGCACATCATGGAATTTAACCCATACCGGAATATTAGAAAAATCTCCTTTAAGTATGTTGGTGTTTAGGGTACAATGTTTAAGAATATAGGCACATTTCTAATCATCCACAGGCCGTTTTCAAGCACATCATCAACACCTTTCTTTGAATTAAACTTAAAGAAGAAGAAACACTTAGCATTCATCATGACCTTTTGAATGCCATACTTAGCCCACTTATTACGTACATAATAATCAACAACCAGGAAAGCAATACGTTTACCAAGAAAATAGCCATACAAAGTTATCTCAAATCTTGTATTCACCTCTTCAACCACTTTTATCGGGACAGAAAGATCAACCCCATTTGTTTTATTGCTACACTCCAACCTAAGGAAGTTAGACATTCGTTTCATAGGATCATTAGATGTAGCACCCGCATAGGAAACCGGCTTCCCACTAGCAGCCACATTGGGTTGAGGTTGTTTCATAAAATTTGTAGTGTTCACATCACTTGGAGGATTACTACGACCAAATATCTATATAGGCTTATGACAATGTTTTGGAGAAGTATAGCTAGGACCAAGTAGTCACATAGACATTTCCAAATTCCTCATTACATTCCATACTGCAAACACCTCCCCCCTCTATAGCATTGTCCTAAAAAGCGCGCTATGGCGGCACCAAGGCGTCGCTAAAGCGTGAGGCGCGACCTCTACGCTACGAAATAGATCAAGGCGTTGACTCTAGGCGTGGCGTGAGATGAAGCGAAAAACGCGCGATAAGACACGCTAAGGTGTGAGGTGCGGCGAGTTTTTTTTTTATTAAACTCTAATTATTTTTTTTTAAATGAAAAATATTACATGTAAGGATAGTTTCTTAACATTTTTCATTATGTACAACGCTTTTTGTAAACTCGATATATATGTGATATGATATAAATATATAAATATTTTCATATTTTATGCCGCCTTATGCAATGATTTAAAAATACAAAAGTTTCGCTTTAGCCTCTAAGGGATGAGGCTTGGCAATGCTACCGCGCCGCCACGCTACGCTTCGCGCTATTTATAACCTTGCTTTATAGACATCACCCTTTTCAATTTTGAATATTCATTTGTATCCCCCATTCCTCTGCCACATCTCTAACTTGGACATAATTCTTTACTTTAATGTTCATCAATTGTAACTTCGCACTGTCTTAAATAACCTTGATCATACCATTAGTATTCTTCTTTTCAGTAGTAAAAAGTCTTGCATTTCTTTCTCTCCAAATGAAGTATACATATGTAGACAAGACTACTTTCCTAACAACACTTAGATATTGTTTGTACACAGCATCTCAGTTAGTTTCTCCACAATATTTCTCCATCATTATCAGCATTTACCACTTTCATCTTACCTTTCATAACCATAGTATGGATCTAGTGAGAAGAAATATTTAAATGACAAGAGTGAGAAAAAATTAGAGCCACATATTTTAAATAAGGAAAAATAAATAATAGGGAGATGCATATATTTTATGGATGCATCTAATATTTGTGGTTGTGATTTGTTCTCATTCTTCTCATCTTAATTACATTTCTCATTTGATCCTACCTCTTCATAACCATCCATACTTCTTTAAAATAACCAGAGTTAAAGAAAAGGTGACTATGTGAGTCATTACACTTTGAAGATAAAGGACATACCATATTCACATTTGAGCTCCATAGCAGCATTCTATCTTGAGTTTGAAGTCTCTCTTTAATTGCAAGCCATAAAATAAATGAGTGTCTAGGAATGCCCTGAGAGTACCAAATCAGATTATTCCATTTCACATTTTGCCCTCTAGTTCTCATATCCTCCCAAGCAGTTTTAACACTAAACTTAGACAAAATACCATTGTCACTTTATCTGCCACCCTTTCTTGTAAGATTGGAACAGCTACATTTAATAATTCAGGGAATGGTTGATTCCAATCATTGGGCCATTGCCATCTTCCATTATGAATCATGTCTGCCACACAGAAGTTATTTTCCATTCTAGCTGCATTCCTGTAGATTTTAGGAATAATATTGCACAAAGGCTCATTATCACCCCACCTATCATACCACAAAGAAGTAGATTTACCATCCCCAGGCTTATGTATGACAGGTGGTCTGATTTTATCATTCAAATCTATCAGAACATTCCATATCCAACTATCTTTTTTTTCACCCTCCATTTCCCAAATACTTATATCCTTCAGTTTCACTACATTTAACACACAGGGAATCCTTTCTAGCAAATATGTTCCAAATTTGTTTCATTAATCAACAGCTTGATGGTTTAAGCCGCAAACCCCCTTCTTTTTTAGGAGTACAAACAATCTTCCAAGCAACTTTTGCTCTGCCATTAATACATTCACCTTGACACCATAAGAATGCTTTAAGAACCTTGTCAATCTCTCTAACAGTAGATTTTGAAATAAGAAGTACTGATGCCCCAATACACTTGCATAGAAGTTAACACACAAGCTATCAATTGCAATCTTCCAGCAAAGGATAAGTATTTGTTCTTCTAGTCATTTACTTTTGCTTTCACTTTCTCCCACCCTTTACAATCATTTATCCCAGGCACACCTAGGTACTTCATTGGGAGCTTACCAATTGGGTAAAAATCAAGGATTTGTTGCTTCTCTACATTGTTTAAGTTCCCAAAAAAGATGGTACTTTTGCTCATATTAGGAATAAGACCTGAAGTCTTACTGAACTCATTTAAAGCCTCCTTAATCACCCTCACAGAACTTGCACTACCATGACTGATCATCTGCATATTTGTACTTTGTACGGAGGGAAAAGAGTGAATTAGAGAAAGATTGGATATTCTGTATTATAACAGCTGAATATAAAAGGTTAAAGGCTGAAGTATTTACTAATACAAAAAAATTCACAACTGAAAGATGGAGAGAAAATATTCTATCACTGAGTTCTCGATAGTTAATGATTAGAAGGTTAACGTGCATACTAGCTCAAGATATGCACAAGTAAATAACGTCTCAACGTGCTGATCAGTGACCTGGAGACACACATGTACTCTATCATCATCCTTAAGTTGATTGGACATACTGATTTACAGCCTGAAATGAAACCACTGAAAGGGAAACACTGAAGTCTCTTAGTATGAACAATTATTATACTCAAATAATTAAGTAATGTGTGTGAAAATGAGCTCATACCTTGATTATCGTCCATTCAACTGTTTTCACAAAAGCTGCTCTTGTGGAGCTCTACAATATTGCTTCATAGCTCGTGCCTTGAATTCCAACTTTGAAGATTTAATCTGCTTCTAAGCTTTCATTTGATTTCAGTTGGCCTTTCACAGTTATGAGTCTGGGTGCTGTCATTTTTTTATTTTTTTTTGGAAAATGGGGAACTAACAGCCCCGGCAAAAATTATTAAAACAACAACAAAAAAACACAATCAACTTATATGGACAAACCCATATAAGCAAAAGCCCCTAAACATGCCCAAAACATGCTTTGGGAACATGACTAACAAAGAAATAAAACTACCTCTACTTAAGCAATACCAAACATGGTTACAACTTCCTCTCTTGCCAAATAAAGAAATAAAACACAATCTCCTTTTTTCTTGAAAAAACCTCAAGTTCCTCTCTTTGCCAAATAAAGTAAACCATAGCTCCCAAAACAAGTCTCTGCATAATGCTCCACACAGACCTATTAACAGGTCTATTCCCCATGAAAGATAGTAGCAGTTGTAAATTATTAGGGGCATGGTCCATTCTAACTAACTCCTTAAACATCTCCCAAATCCTCACAGAAAAATCACACTCAAAAAATAGGTGACAATGACTCTCTTGAACATCATTACATAAAGAACACTTCACATCGCCAATATCTTGCCACTTAGATATCCTATCTTGAGTTTTAAGCTTTTGATTAATAGCAAGCCAAAGAATGAAAGATTGTCTTGGTATATTTTGACTAAACCACACCAGATTATACCAAGGGACAACATTTCTAACTTCTGAAAGATCATTCCAAACACCCTTAACAGAAAAACTCCCCAACTTACCATTTTTAGATTTCCATAGAACCTTATCCTGCCTATCTCTAAAAAGAAGAGGAGGGGGGAGATGAGCAAGGAAAGGAAATTTAACGAACCAATTTGCAGGCCATTTCCATACACCGTTTTCAATCACATCAGCAACCTTGCAAGTCAAAGAAAAACCAGCTTCATATATGTCCCTCTTAGATATAAACTTGCACAGAGGACCAATGAAAATCCAATTATCAAACCATGCAGATGTCAAAGTTCCATCACCCAATCTATGAATAATATGGTCTCTCAACAAATCACGATACTGCGAAATTTTCCTCCCACTCCAGGAAACATCATTTAACTCAGGCACATCCCAAAAATTCCTGTTAGTTCTCCTATCTTTCAATCTATATGCGGATACCCATTTTACCCAAAGCGAATCTTTTCCAGAAACAATATTCCAAACATGCTTGGACATCAAAGCAATATTCCAAGTATGTAAGGGCTTTATACCAAGACCACCATAATTTTTTTGACAACAAACGTCAGCCCATTTAACCTTAGCACTGCCCTTTTTAAGATCACCATGAGACCAAAGGAACTCCCTCATCAGCTTTTCAATCTCTTGCGTCACAGATTTAGGCAAAATAAACACAGATGACCAATATACTTGGATTGAACTCACAACAGATTTAATCAACTGAAAGCCTACCGGCAAACGACAACACCTTGTTCTTCCAATTCAATAATCTCTTCTTAACCTTATCAACTAAACTAGAACAGTGCTTCTGATATAGCCTAGTAGACAATAACGGCACCCCTAGATATCTAACAGGGAGAGTTCCAGCTTCAAACGGCATAATACGATAAATAGCAGCTTTGACACTAGCTTTCACATTCCCAAAAAAAGTAGAACTTTTACTAAAGTTAGGAACTAAATTCATCTAAAGCTTTCTTGAGGACAGAAACAGAGTTATGATCAGCATGACAAAACAACATTAAATCGTCTGCAAAGCAGATATGAGTCAACTTAACCCTTTCACACCTCCAATGGTACTTAAATCTACCATCTTGCTCAATCTTCCTTCTTATCATTAACGTCAAAACTTCCATAACCAGAGTAAAAAGATACGGGGACAAGGGATCACCCTGTCTAAGCCCTCTTTGACCCTTAAAATAACCATGATGCTCCCCATTAACATTTATCATAAACGAAGGAGAAGTCAAACAGTTCATGATCCATGTAATCATACTATTATGAAATCCAAAGTGAACTAAACACTGCCTTACAAAACTCCACTCCAAAGAATCATATGCCTTCTGTATATCAATCTTAAACGCCACTTTAGCAACACCTCTACTCCTATGGTAGTTCCTCATAAGCTCTTGGGTTAGCAAAATATTATCGCTAATTTGTCTAGAAGGAATAAAAGCACTTTGGCATTCATCAACTAAACCACCCAAGACACCTTTAATTCTATTAGCAATAATTTTAGTGATGCTTTTATAAAGAACATTGCAACACGCTATGGGCCTAAAATCCGACTCTTTTTTAAGGGAAGCAAATTTAGGGACCAAAGCTATAATAGTTGCTTTAAGCTCCTTTAACAACATACCATTGCAAAAATAATCTTGAAAAGCAGAGCATACTTCATCACCAATGATAGACCAGGACTCTTTGAAAAATTTAGCAGAAAAACCATCTGGGCCAGGCGCCTTGTCATCATCCATTCCAAAGATAGCTTCTTTAACTTCCTCCTTTGAAACAATTCTAACCATATGATTAGCATCAAACTCGGACAACTTCTTGACAAAAAGATAATCAGGAGAATTAATAGGCTCAACCAAAGAACTTTTGCCGAAAACATTTTGGAAATGCTTAACAAACTCTTCCCCAACATACTGGCCAAAGAACAAATCACCATCTACATCTTCCACTCTTTCAATTCTACTTTTATTGGTTCATTCCTTAACAGCATTGTGAAAAAATTTGGTGTTAGAATCCCCTGCGCTCAACCATTCCACCTTGGATCTCTGATTCAAGAACTCCTCTTCATCTCTAATAGCTTTATTATAAGCATTAAGAAAAAACAACTCTTCCAACCTCAAATCAACATTATGAAAATCTTTTTCCATATTAGCCTGCACTTTCTCCAATTCAGCCTTCAAAATTCTAACTTTTTCCGATAAATTTCCATTTGCTAATCTAAGCTTTCTAAGCGGCTTCTTTAACATCTTCAACTTTGAAACCACTGAAAACATAGAGTAACCAGGAATGAAAGAACTCCAAACTTCTTTAACAATTGGCAAAAAATCACCATGAGACGCCAAATAGTTTGCAAACTTAAAAGGTCTTGGTTTGGCTCTAAGAATATCTGGAATAGCAATAACAGCTGGAGAATGGTCTGAAGCAACAAACGGAACAAACTGAGCATTTGCATTGGGAAACTTGTCGATAAAATGTACATTGCTCATAAACGGAAGATATGCACAAGTAAATAACGTCTCAACGTGCTGATCAGTGACCTGGAGACACACATGTACTTTTATCATCATCCTTAAGTTGATTGGAAATACTGATTTACAGCCTGAAATGAAATGACTGAAAGGGAAACACTGAAGTCTCTTAGTATGAACAATTATTATACTCAAATAATTAAGTAATGTGTGTGAAAATGAGCTCATACCTTGATTATCGTCCATTCAACTGTTTTCACAAAAGCTGCTCTTGTTGAGCTCTACAATATTGCTTCATAGCTCGTGCCTTGAATTCCAACTTTGAAGATTTAATCTGCTTCTAAGCTCTCATTTGATTTCAGTTCGCCTTTCACAGTTATGAGTCTGGGTGCTGTCATTTTTGGTAGCTGCTGTTCATGCTACCTTATAGAAGATTGTGCCACAGCTTAGAGTTACTGTCCAAGTATCACTTCCAAAAGAAGGCCTAATTATGCATCCGACCTCTGATGGCCAACCGGCTGAACGAATAATTTAATCACAGCTTTGGAGTCTGGTGGCTCAGAAGTGCTCAATATGGCATCTGATATGTCATTGTCACAAAGAATTAATATCATATCACCATCTGCATCCCTATATTTTAGCCTAAAACTTTCACGCTTAAGCTGCAACCTTGTTGCAATCAGCTCCTCCAGCTTTACTAATCCATCTAAAATGCAGAATGGAAACCTTATGGTATTATTTCCGTATGTTACCTTAATCACCACATTTTCCACTCTCTTTGCAACTATACTCTCATCAGGCAGATTTGTACGACTGGGACTTATAACATGCTTACCCTTTTCAGGATCACGAGTTATACCTAATGGTTCACTGGAAACCCTAGAAACTGGTGTTAGTGCTCCATTAGACGTATGGGACTTATATGGCCACCTTGGTATACCACGATTCCTGCATATGCGCTTCAATGTAGATCTGCTAACTGCATATATACAAAAAAAGGATGAGAATATTAAAAAGAAAGCACAAATACAAAAAAAACCTATAACCTACAAACTCACCATTAAGAATGGCCGCAGCTTCGTCCATTGTCTTCCCATAATGTTTCTCGATGTCCTCCAAAGTAATAGAGCTCTCAGATCTCTTCCTTTTTCTCCTTTTCCGTAATGTCCCGGGATTAGTATCAAAATTTTCGATCTCTTTCTCCAAATAAGGAGGAACAAGCTGACTTGTTCCCACATCAACAGAGTTTGATGGCTCATTTTCCATATTATCCTCTTCCATATCCTCAGAATCATGTGGGACCTCTCCTTTTTCAGTCAATAAGGTTATAGGCAAAGGTGGAAATTCAAGGTCCCAATTCAAAAAAGGAGGTCCTCCGATGACCTGGGGAGTAGACATGATATCTAATTGCATAGAAGCGCTTTTTATGTGCTGCTTCATTGTAATCATTAACTTTTGTAGGTTTGATTCGTCTGCGCTACAAGTTGGCAAAAAGAACTCTATAACGTATTCAACATCTAATTCAAGACTCTTCATATAGATAGCCAAACAACTAGTTAGCCCACTCATGCGGGCTATGGGAACCAAAGGAGAAACGTCTTCATCAAGTTTTGTTACATCGCTACAAAAGCATGTACCACGAGACGAGAACGATCTCCCAACAACTCCTTGGGATTTATCCAGGTGTCGTTCACTGCATGCTTCATGAAAATCCCACTTGCTTAAGTCTCGAACATAGAATGGTAGACCATATGTTGACATGCAGACTTTCCCTATACAGCTCCGGTTGAAGCTACTACAACTTTGATCTATTTTTCCAGAATTAGCCACAGAACTAGCATATCCAGACACAGACCACGTCTGAGCTAGAGGTAGATCCTGACTGTCACAAACCACTGTCAAAACCTTTAAGATTCCATCCAGTTCATTTTTCCTTCTTTCATCTGCGATCTGTCTCAAATTTTAGAAAAATCACCACGCCAATGCATGGGCAAACACATACATACTATAGGTGGCAAGATGACAGATATGTTAATGGGTCAAAACGGGTTTGGGTTGAAAAGGCAAGGTGGGTTGATCACTATTTTTCCATTAAAAAAAAAAAAAAAAATTACCTAGTGCACCAAGTATGTTCACAAAGAACAATATTATTAAAGTGATAATCTAAATGTTCAAGGAAGACTATCCGGGAGGTTGTATGCATTAAAATATACACCTCATTTACTTTCAGCCCGTTTGACCCCATTCCACTTTTAGCCAAGTTTTTTATTTGACCCATTTGAGATAAAATTCATAAGTACATGAGATGAAAGTGCCACCTATAATACACACACCCAAAAAGTAAGAGAAGGAGATGGGCTACTTGGAACACAACTCACAGAAAACCTAGGATCCTCAAACACGTTTGGAGACTTCAGATTCTGTTTCTGCAAATTAAAAAAAAAATTAACATGTGAATAAACTCATGGTGTGTATGCATGCACGCAACAAATACAAAAGGATATATGCTAGTACCAATGCATTTACCTTGAGTGCTTTTGAGACTTCTTGAACCTCAAAAGCATAATCAACATAGTTCGATGATGTTATGATTTCAAGTATACCTACACAAGAATCGCCGCTAGATTCAAATATAGGCAAATCAATATATCCATATTTATTTCCCCCACCTTCTACATCCAAACTCCATTCTGGCAATTTTCGGCTATAAACACGACCTGGTGGACGTAGTTCTTCTGTATCCTCTACGTCCACAACAATTGCATGTAGTTCAGACTTCAACCTAAATGAGTAAAGCTCTTCATCAGCCTCACCAACACCAAAAGGTTGGTCCCAAGTTGTTAGCAACCACCGGTTCCGGACAGCGACCGGTGACCAAAACTGAACAAGCACTCCCTTGCCACGAAATCTTAAATCCTTGAGTGCAGATGTGATTCTTTCCTTAATCATGTGTGGGTCTATAGTATTTAGTTCAACCATCATACTAGAAAAACCTACAAATCGAAAGTAGGTTGTTGTTATTAATAAAATAAAATTAGCAAGCAGGGTGCTATTTAACGCAATTAACTGATATGAAATAAAAAATCCAGATATAAAACGGTGGAAGAATGAGACCAAAAGAAGTGACGATGACTTGGTGGTGGGGCCTAACCTACTTGGAAACTTCATGGTTGACCAAATGTGCAACAAAACTAAATACGATGACACAAATCATATTAAGGTTTGTAGAAATAACAAGTTGCTGCAAGATGATTGATTTTTTCATAGAGAGTAAATTGCAAAAACTGTCCTTGTGGTTTTTGCAAAATGTATAGAAACACCTATCGAACCTTATATCAAATCAACTGATTTTAATATAATTTTCAAAGTCACTATAACGACCTAGAAAATACACATCGAGACACCCCTTCACATTGCTTTGGGTTGGTTTGAAATTTTCACCATTTTATCAATTAAGATTTGTGTACTACTGATAGGACAAAAAAAAAAAAAAAAGACCCACAAACCATAAGCCTATTGTGTGCATGTGACTTGTTGGGTGCAAACCCAATACCATAGCGGTATAATATAGATATAAAAGATAACATATATTCTTGGTGGAATACTCTCTCAAGCTTAAGTTCATCTAAACATGGAACACCATGTGGGATAATGCGGGTTCTAATTGGCTAAGAAAGATGCTATAAATTGGTATACAAGTCATCGTTTAAACCAATTGTGATGTGGATGGCTTTCTTCGGGGTTTGAACCTAATTCAACGAACATGTGGCTCAATTAGAGAATGTTGCTAGAGTAGATAGTGCAACTCACCCATGGACTATCATTGAATGAGAGCACCACTTTTGGTTTTTCGGATTTATTGTTAAATGCAAACCCAATCCAAATTTAGTATAGCCTATGCTTGTTGGGTCGCTTATGCTATCACCAATTGGTCCCAAAACGATTGTAACATGACTTCATTCAACTTCAATACACACATGGAAAGTCTATATACATATTTTTTATAAGAGCAAACTCACGTACACCCTACTTGCTTAACGGGGCAATTGCACTCACAGCCTACCTTACTGTAGAGGAGGGTGTGTATGGCATATTCTAAATTGAACTCACAACCACTTGGTTAATGAGCCGACTTGATACCGCTAGGCTATAGTCCTGTTGGTTGGAATATATCATATACTTCATCAGAAATAGGATCATATAAATTGTGTTTCGAAGCAATCAATCATTTAGTCATATAAAAAATACAAGGTAGTATATATGGTTGGATAGATTTGTGAGGTTTAAGTTAAGGTCTTACATATTTATTTGTTTTTGCCAATGAATTTTCAACAACTGATCTAATCCATCAAAAGATGGATCCAAGTATAGTAGTTAAACTATTTAAGATGAATTACCTACCTAATTTCCCATAACAAGACAGAGCACCATATACCACTTTTCATAAAGCAAGCTTCATATTGACTTTAGGAAAACACCATCAATTAGAAATCATGTTTATAAATACATAAGATGAAGAAAATAAAATCACATACTTGGTTCATATATATTTCGAACTCCGAAAACATAAAGAGATGTCATATATCTTCGATCTTCATTAATATATTCTTCTTCTTCTGGTAGAGTTCCAGCTGAAGGTTGATAAATACAAGGATATCTTGATTTCATAGTATCCAAAACATCTGAATGACTATCATGTCTTCTACTACTGTCTGGAGTCAAATCGAAAGTAACATGTCTCTCCATTTTCCTTATCTTCTTTTGCAGAACTCAAACTCAATTTGTTCAGGTTACGTTTTGGAGATGGACCGACAATCTATATTATATAAGAGTCATTTACTCCACCAATGAATCCGTTTTGGAGATGAACCGACAATCTATTACTAGGCCTCACCAACAATGAACCCCCGGTTCATGAACATTCTGACCAGGCCACTGCCAATTCTTTATCATTTACTCTTTATGTATTACTCCCTGTTTTATTCGTCTTATATTTTCCAGCTATTTTACTCTTTTTCTTGCTTTCTGCCTCGAGGCATTGTCGAATTTCATTATAATTTGGAAAGAAGACGAAAATAACAAACAGCTCATTTTTTCTTTAGGAAGGCAACATTTATAACAAACAGCTCATCTTATCTTTATACTCGTAATTGACTTTGAATTGTCTATGTTATATTGCCGTCAAGTTAAATCATAATTTGATGTCACGTCAACGTCATATCAGCTTTAACATTTCAATCTTAACTAAAAAAAAAAAAAAAATCGTTATCGTAACTCAACAATAACTCAATATTTTAGGCCCAACTTTTTCTTTTAAAAATAAAATTTACAAATTCAACCTCTAAACTAATAATTTATTTAATAAACAACATATGATTTTATTAAATGAGGAGAGTTATTTTACATATCAAACTTTTTTTACATACCAATGGACTCATCTCAACCATCCATCTAAAAATAAATCAATGGCTGAGATTAAAAGCATTTTATTATTTCGTCTACTTTTTATAATTTAAATATCTCTTAAACCGTTAATCGTTAAATTAAAATATTTACACCGTCGCGAAGAGCATTTAATTATCTTTCTATAGACGGGCACTTTGATATACTTTCGAAAAAAGAAAAAAATTTCGTTTTTTTCACGTTTTTTCGTCCTTTTTTACGTTACTTGAAATTTGCATGAAAAAAACATATATGATTAAACACTAATTTGAATATCACATGTGATATTAGTGTAAAATCACATATGATATACATATCATATGTGATTTTACACCACATATGATATACATATCATATGTGATTTTACACTAATATCACATGTGATATTACACTAATATCACATGTGATATTACATATCATATATGATATAACACTAATATCATATATGATATAACACTAATATCACATGTGATATTCAAATTAGTGTTTAATTATATATGATTTTTTAATGCAAATTTCAGTAACGTAAAAAAACGAAAAAACTTAAAAAAAAACGTGAAAATACGAAAAAAAAAAAAAAAAAAAAAATTGTCGAAAATATATTAAAGTGCCTATCTATAGAAAGATAGTTAAATGCTCGTCGCAATTATATTTTTCTTTTCGCTTAACGATTAACGGTTTGAAAGTTATTAATATTTGAAAAAAGATGATTAAAGTGGGTTTTTTAAATTGTTGGGATTAATCTCATCCATTAGATCAAATAAAAATGAATGGTGGAGATTGGTCCCTTGGTATGTAAATAATCTTTTGTCCTCAAATGATCTTTAATCTTATTAATAATCATAAAAACATTACATAAACATTAAATAAACGTTACATAAAATACAATACGAGATACGATACAGAAATACAACACTGGAAAAAATATATGGACTAAAATACGCTACGATGCGAAATACATAAACATAACTTAATCTGAGTACTCCCAGCATGCAGAATCATACGAAGGAGACCTATACACAGAAAATTCCTCAATGAACAATGCCCGTTCAGTTGCTGCCTTCCTGGCTTTCTCATCCTCCTCTTGTTGCTTCCTTGCTTGTTCTGCTTCAGCTTCTCGTAATTCATGTTCATCACACATCATTTGATAATGTTGGCTTGCAGTTAAGCCATGCTCATCAACTTCCTCGTCTGCATAACCTAGCCCAATTTGAGTCAGCTGAAGTTGATAATGGTGTTGCTTAACAAATCTAGGTGCAGCAGATGAACTTGATACACCCACATCAGCTTGATTCATTTGTTGTGATACAGAACCAACAATTTGGTATTCCTGATAGCTCCAACGGATTTTGTTGCTAATGTTGGCTTGCATTTGTTAAACACACCCCCACAACGTGTCACTAATGGTATAGTCTTTCCTGGCTTCATCACTCAAAAATTGGTCGATCACAGCTTGTCTTTCCAGCGAAATGTCTTTGCATTTCGTGTACCGTTGTCGCAAACATTCTTTCTTTGCCTTTGCGACGTCAAACAGCTTGATAACTTCAACAATAGCCTTTTGTCGAGCCGCATCATCTTGATCGCATTGATTTTGAAATATATACTTGCATTTCTTCGACGGAATAACGGAGATGACAAACCATAAAGGGTGTTTGTGTAATTTTTTTGATTAATAGTGTATCGAAAGTGTGTTAAACTACCAACGCACAACCTTAACTTGAAACCATGGTGTAATAATGTAACACCCCATCCCGACAAGGGTAAAGATATCACAAATATAGTTTCATATCAGAACTTTAAGTACTATACAAAAACGAAAGTCTTTACGAAATTCCAAAAGAAAACATAAATAACTAAATAACCAAAATAATTCTAAGATCTCTATGGTAAAGTCTTGCTCTCAGCTCTACTCTCAACCCAGATCAGCTATCCCATAAGCTCATCTTGAATGCTTAATAGCTGCCGCAGGAAAAGAAAAGTGCGGCTGAGCTTACAAAGCCCAGTGAACAGATATAACGAAACAAAAGCTAAACAAAACAAATATACGAATAACGAAATCAAAATAAAATGATGACGAAGGATCTTTTAGGATTCTGCGGAAGCACAAATATACAGAGATCCAAACAACCACATAACAGTTTAGACATCACATAGCACATTAATGACATAAACGCAAACACATCAGAATAACCAAACACTTAACATATCAAAATAACAGATTACGTATAAGCCAAACAGAAAGTCTAAAAGCTAACGGAAAACACTTTCTAGTAAATAAACATGGCATTCATACAAATCAATTAATCAACATTTAAATACTCTTAATGCAATATTGTAGCAGCGGAAACAGCAAACAATCATGGCAGACCAAATCATTAAACAGATAGATACCCTAACGTATAAGTAAAGTTTACCAGATTAACGGAACAATTATACTTACTAAACTTTCAGAACAATTGATTATCACTAACGTAGTCATCACTCAGATCAAAAGTTCACATAACAATAAGTTAACAGACAATCAGATGACAGCATGCGAATCATATTTAAACATATTAATCGTATCCTAGCATGGCAACTAGTAATCACTTGAACAAATACGTCATAAGCACATTCAGTAACATATCATATCAGAATACATAATATAAACACTCGAAATACCGAAACATACAGAATACTTAACACAGAAGTAACTGATAAAGATTTAGTCAACTACCACGAGCCCAGAAACATATCAGATCATAACATATCATAAGTAACCATTGTATTCGGAGGGGTGACCTCGGAATACCTTATATAATATGAGGGGAGACCTCAGGTAACCAATGGAGTAGCTAGCTCCCAGACTTTGTGAAGACGCGTATTGCACACGACATCATTCACCAGAAAACATATCAGATAACAGATAACAGATCTAGGATGCATCCATACGCCCCTTCCTACATATTCACAAATATGCTTCACCATCCAGAGACGTGGCAGAACATCACTCTACTGCCCTAGAGTCATATCAGAGGTGCATCACTGATACGGACATGGAACCCCCATGACTAGTTAAATATTTGGCTCGGGTGTCAAACTAACTTAGGTCAAATAGATTGTCATAAATGACAGAGATCATAATTCATCATAAAGGTCAAACAGATATGCAAATCAGAGGTTTCATAACATAAAGTCCAAATCAGATATTTCATGGTTCACTAAACAAAAGTTTCAGATAAACAACGGATCAACAAATCAGAAAGGGTTCATATCAAATGTTCAGAAATCATAGGTTCATATCACAGTCACATATCATACGTTCATAATCAGAAGTTCATAATCAGATGTTCATAATCAGAAGTTCATAATCAAAAATTCATACTCAAACATAGCAAGGTTCAACAAACAGAAGTTCAGACAAACAGAGATTCACATAAACAGAAGGGAATCATAGCAATGGCATAGGGAACCCTAATAAGCATAAGAGAAATGACGAAGAAAGGAAATCATGAGAAACCTTTACTGAAAAGGTCAGAATATCTGTACCTTATTCGAAGCAAGCATATAGGAAAAGAAAAGTCACAAGATGATCAATCCCGCTGCCCGAAACCTATATGAATTAAATAACGTTCATTACTTATACGTTCGTTAACGTCATAACTTCTTTTACATATTTATCATGAGTCGTATTAAATTTCTTAAAGTGATTAAGCGTATTCTCATTTTTAGTATTGGACCGAATTAAAATACTTTAGGGTAATAATCATTAATTAGCCAAACTTAGGGGTTATAAATAATAAACGGTAAACTTAAAGGTTTATTATGACAATTATCCTATTTTAGGGTTTATTAGATCATAATTTTTAGTATGAGGTTCATTTTGTAAATTAGCTTAAAGGCTAAGGTTTATAATAAAAGTAAGCAAAAGGTTTATTTTATTTCATTGTTTTTATTTTTGCGTGGACGTTTTCATGAAAGAAAGTAAAAGGATTCTTAACATCTTCATGCATAAGATTTGTCCAACTTCGAGCTTGCTCTCGGTTTTTATTATGCATATCTACGACTAAGTAAATGTACCAAATGACTAACTCCCGACTCATCATCCCGACGCCCCATCAAAATGTAAAATGGCTTGCCCATTTGCCCCGCGATCGCCCTTAAACATACCCTCAAAACCATATTAAAACTACATTCATTTGATGCCTTAAACTGAGTTTAATACCCAAGACTCATGCACATGCAATTTGTTACAAAACCTTTCACACACCTACATGATTAACAAGACATTATTTCCCAAGAACTCACATTCGACCAGCCATTTATAACCACAACCGACCCATTTATATATTGCATCCCCATGGTTTTATGTGACAATTATTTATTCGCGTACTTATGTTTAAACGAAACCATTATATATTGAACAAGAAACCACAAAGATGGTTATTAGAGGAGTACCTCATTGTCGACTGGGAACTAAAACAAAAGAAGGGTTTGTACATGTTAGGTCGATTTCTACATAGAAAAGCATGGTCGATATACACACGTTTAACATGGTTAATTTATGATTTCATGTGTGTTAATTCTTGTATGATTACATATTAACGAGGCAGTAATGATTCAAAGGAGATCAATATGTGTGCAAGCTTGATTCTTGATTAGTTTTGTTATTGTATGTGATGATTTTTTTGTAGTCAAATATGCATGCATGCAATGGAATAAACCACGACAGAAACAAAGAAACAAGAAGAGATTTAAAAAAAAAAGTTTTGAGGATACATTACCCTAGCGTATGAATTGAAAGAAAACAAGGACCAACGAATCGAGACTCGCGATCACCACCTCCTTCTGTTAGCTTTGGTCGAATGGAGAAGGAAGGAACAAAACTTTGCTGTCACTTTTAGTTTAGGGTTTGGGTTTGTGCTAATTTTTTTCTTGTGAAGCGTAGGGTACCGAAAAACAAAGAATGGGAAATATATATGGGAACTTGGTTTTTTTTTTTGCCGTGAAAAAAAATGGAGGCACATGGGCCAAGCCCAAATCCAAGTTAAGATGGGTCAAGGTTAAGTTATAAGATCAAATTAAATTTCGGCCCATGTACATTTATTAGCGTATGGTTTATATTTTAGACGTAAACGTAATTATTTTTTATGACCTCGTACATTAAGTTTGTCAATCATTTATAAGTTAGATTGAATTTCATTTAATGAGTGTTGATTTATTTTACGTATTTTATAAATGTTAATTGTGAGGGTAAAATAGTCTTTTAACATCTTTCGTATTTTTAGGGTTTTACAAATAACGTGGGGGTTAACACGAGCCACGTGGGCATAACGCGCAAACCTACGTTAACACATCGAGTGCTCTAACAGAGTAAAAGCTAGACCTATTGTTTCAAATATTTTTAAAGTATATTTGCAATTGGAGTTTATAAAAATGACAAATAAAACTAGAAAGATATTAAAAAATTTCATATACTCAAGCTTATTTCATAAGTTAACGCGAGAAATATGTTACATATTTCGAGAGCTTATAATTTGGTAAGGCATTATCGCTCAAAAATTGGTCGATCACAGCTTGTCTTTTCGGTGAAATGTCTTTGCATTTCGCGTACGGTTGTCGTAAACGTTCTTTCTTTGTCGCCAAGTGAAAGGTTAAGGTTTGCGTTTTTCTCCTTTGTCGCCAAGTGAGAGAGAGAATTACAGGGGTTTTTTTTTTACCGATAGTTAACGTTAGAGTTTATATACCCAAATTAAGGAAAGTGGGTAAATGGTGTTTTAAAGCTAATTAAAAGGTTATAATAATATGAGATGATTATATTGGGTTTAAGTTAATAAGTTAATCGGATTAATTATCATATAATCATCATATGATTATGTGATAGTTATAAATGGTTTGAAAAGAGCTATGGTTGTAGTAACCATGATATAGTTAATTAGTTATGTGTTTATGTTATAGAGATTTGGCTTAGATTGCAAGAATAGAGAATGATGAAGTAGATGATGATGTTCTTGATTTCATTAGCTTGAAATCAAGGTAAGTAAACCGATTATGATATGATTTTATTATAATTTCATACATTATGTGTTATGTGACTTGTAATGTTATGGTAATTGTATGACTTGGAATGGTTGTGCTTAAGTGGAAGTAAGTATATGACTAGTTTAGCATGACTAGCAAAGGAATGAATAACTTAGTATGGAAAAGGTTTAAGAGTACTAGGTGTTGATGAGAATGAATGATGATGTTAAAAGGTTAAGGTATGTGATAATGTTTAAAGATTGTAATGGATAATGAGTTATGATGTGTAACGTGTGAATGCTTATAATATTATGTGTTAATACAAATAAAGCCGTAAAAACGTTTATTTATATTTTACGATCTTCTAATGTTTTGTCGATAACAAACGTAAAATCATTTTAACGAAATAAATAGAGTACATAAATAGTTTGAGTTAATAGTTTCCTAACACACTTACGTTTTCACATAAAACACTAAAACAAGCTTAAGTGATTTTATGATTTAGATATATATGTACAACAACTAATGTTTACATATTGGGTTAGCACATACTTAAACTAAGTATACTAAAATGGGTAAAAACATGTATATACTAAAATGGGTAAAAACATGTAAATACTAAAATGGGTAAAAACTAGCAAATGGTATTGACCCATAACCCATGGTTTTATATATACCACTTAACCAAGTTCATTGTATCTAGAAAGAAAACCATGGATCAACCCATAACCCATGACCCATAACCAAAAATACCCATGGGCAAAGAGGAGCGTTCCACGGATCCCTGGCTTTGTGCTAGCCGGATCCCAAGTGGAAGGGATCCGTGGGATCCGGGGAACAGTAGAGAATTTTCTCTATAAATAGAGAGCCATTTCTTCCTTTCTATTCACCACTTCACATACTTACTTCCCCAAGTATTCTAACCCTCTAACCTCAGATCCAAGTGATCTATGTAGTTTGTCTTTTGTTTTTGTGTGATCTTCTAGGTTCCTCTTTAAAGAGAGATCACCACTACTTGAAGACGTGCAAGCTCAAGTCCATGAGTTGCCATGCTTCGTCATCATCAAGACAACGAAGGTTCTCTTGTTGATAGTTCTTCCTTTCTCCATAGATGTTGGGTTGAAGGCATTAGTGAAGAATGCCGAAAGTGTCAAGATGAAAGCATTAGTGAAAGGTGCTCATCATCCGTGTCAAAGCATTAGTGAAGAATGCTAAAGGTGTCAAGACGAAGGCATTAGTGAAGGGTACCAAGCGTTGTGTCTAAGGCATTAGTGAAGGATGCCGAAGAATCAAATCAAGTAGCATTTGGGAAGAATGCCTAGGTCGTATAATCGATGAGGTGCATCGTTATACATATAAGTATTTGTTTATTTACAAGGATGGTGATATCCTTGATGGTGTTGTAACAAGGAGTAGATCTCCTTGAGATTAGGTGTTGTGTCGTGAAGGGTAGTAGTTCCTCCATAGTAATGGAACTAGGTGCTTAGCCTAGTACCTAATAAAGGGTAGGCGACGTTGTGATAGGATTAGTTCTCCTTGGTGTGAAAGAACTCGGTGGTTAGCCTAGCACTGTATAAAGGATAGGCGACGTTGTGTTAGGTGTGGTTCGCCTTGGTGTGAAAGAACTCGGTATTTAGCTTTGTACCGGAAAAAGGTTAAGCGACGTTGTGAAGGCTTCTCCGCCATAAGGAGTTGGTGTAGTGCTTACGAACTCTCGAGTAGGTGACTCGGGGAGTGGAGTAGGGCAAGGAAGGTGTCCTTGTAGCCGAACCACTATAAATAACTCGTGTCGTGGTGATGTGCTTCTTACTCTTTATCTTTCATTACACGTTTATATATCTATCTATCAACGTCCAACATAAACAACCAAATAGATTGACATACGTCGATCTAAATATTTAAAAGGAAGTTTTAAATTGGTAAAACTATTCAACCCCCCCCCCCTTCTAGTTTTCCACATTATGTTATGATCGTTTTACTTACTAAGCGTCGTACTTAAGATTTAGATGGTTATCATGTTGTAGGTGCTCATGCTAAGCCGATAAAGCTTGGATTAAGGCTTATGGATTGCTAAGGTGGATAATACAAGGTTACGGTAATGTTTATTTGAAGCTTAGGTAGATACCGAGCTCAAGTCAATGTTGTACCCCCGTTGGTCTTTTAATGGTTTATAAACGTGTTGTCAAGTGTCAAAGCTTACGTCATGATTGTTATAGTAATTTGGTTGTCAAGTTGTATGTTATAGTAATGGGTTAAAGTTTAGTATGCAAATGGGTCCAAACGGGTGTTTAGCATAACACCAATTACTTTTTAAAGTACGTTTTCGTGTGTTGTTATGACCAAGTTAATGTATGAAAATGAGGTGTTAATGATTTCTGGAAGTTTTCATGTGATGTCGTGTTCGAGAAGTTAGTTTTCTGAAAATTGTGCAAAAGTTTTTCCTTGAGAATATATCTTAAGATCTATGCTCAACCCAAAAATTTTAGTTTAAAAGGTTCTTCCCTGAGCATAGATCTTAAGATCTATGCTCAAACCATAAATTTGGTCTTAAGGAGTTCTTCCATGAGCATAGATCGATCTATGCTCAGACCAAAAGTTTTATAAAGGGTTTTCAGATTTTTGTCATCTTTGAAAATTTATATCTTTTAAAACGTAAGTCGTCACGGGTCCTGCCACCTGTTATTTCGAAAGTAAATGAGTCTAGTTTCATTTAAAAATAGTCTTAAGGTATGAATGTTTATGAAATGTTAGTCAATGGTAAAAAGAGTAACAGAATGTCCGAGAAGGTTAAGTCATTTCCGCGCAAAAGTTTCAAATTTTGAATATTTAAAGTCGTGTCGTTTACGGGGTGTAACAACTTGGTATCAGAGCTCCAGTTTTAGTGAATTAGGTTTCCATTTTAGGTTGCCTAGACTTAAACTACTATTAGATATGTTGAATTTAAGAATAGGTAATGCGGAAAGTGAATGTTTAAGTTTTGAAGCGACATATGAGATAGGTTATATGAACCTAAGTTGATAAGAATGAATGATGGACGTATCTTATAATGTTAACATGTGTTTGATATAAGTCAATGGAGGACTTGAAGTGTTTAAGTGATTAAATCGCCATGCACCTCGGTTAGTGTCGATGAACGTATTGTGATTACATGAACCTGTATAAGAATAATGGTAATAGAACGTGAATAGAATTGTAAGTGGTATTAGAGATGGGCTAATAGTGAGTCAAAGTATTTGATGCTTAAAGTATAGAAGGTAATAATGATAAGTGTACTAAAGTATTATATGTGAAGGCAAGATGAGAATTGACATAGTAATTGTTAAGTGTCTGTTAATACGAGAAGTGTAGAATGGGATTAAGAAACGATGACAAGTAACGATGAGATGAAAATGGGATGGCTAATGTGTTAGTAACTAAAAAAGAGACGAGTTAAGAATGTAATGATATGTTACCTAGTTAAACACGAAGAGATCGTGTAAATATTTAAAATGAATATAAAGGATAAATGTGTGCTAATGAAGGTGTTAACAAACTAACCTATGTAAGGTTAGACGTCGAAAAAGAATCGAGAACCCTAAAAGAGGTAATAGTAAAGACGTGATGATGGTTAACGCGAACTAAAGAAATTAAGTTGTAATGAAAAATGTAAGAACATAGTAAATGTGTAAATATGGTAAGCAAGTTTCGTATATCAATGATGCTTTCTTACACTAAATAAAAAGAATGGAAAAGTATGCGTATTAAAATGTTAATGGCTTGGATCCATTGTTAAAATGTGAAAGGTTAAAGATGACTATCATATAACCAATGAATTAATGATGGCATCCTTCGGGGATGGCCGAGCTAATGATATTAATGAGGGTGTCCTTCGTGATGGCCGAACTAATGATGTTAATGATGGAATCCTTTTGGATGGCCGAGCTAATGATGTTAAAGATGGTATTCAGAATGACCAAGTTAACGATGATTAAAGATGGTATCCTTCGGGATGATCAAGTTAATTGTGGTATCTTTCGAGATTACCAAGTAAATGATGTTAATGATGGTATCCTTCGGGATAGCCAAATTAATGAATGATAACGAATCCTTCGGGATGAAAAGTATTTCCTTTACTGGCAAGGGGTTGCCTATATCCTTGACATATAAGAATATCCCTAAAGTGAATGTGTTGTATGGATCCAAGCCTAAAAAGTTAAAAATAACGTAAAGTGTAAAATTAATGAAGAAAGAGAAAGGAAAGTGAAAACGAGTAATAGGTACGAGTGTTACGTTAAAAGTGTATAAGTATAGCGATTTATGATTTCCTTAGTTACATGGATTGGGAGGCCTTTTCATTTAGTTAAAGAAATTGTGAATTGCCGAACAATGAATTTATGTTTCTTGATTTACATCGATCGGGACGCCTTTCCATGTAAATGAGGAAGCGTAAATGAGTGGGCCTATATGTTTCCAATATAGCATGAGTAGGATAAGGGTATAGAAGACGAGACCGTAAGATTTGTTTGAAGTCATAAGAACTAGGATAGGTGAGATATGACTTAGATCATGATTTAAATGGGGATGTTATACGAAATCTACCATTAGGTGTCCATAGCATAACTCGAAAAGATTAAGAAATTGTATTGATGTTATTATATGCCTTGAGGCGTGGTATAAAATGTGAGTAAAGAAAGTGATGGATGTTAATTATTATTGGCACCCTTATGAGTAAACGTGATGGTATAAGTTAAAGTTTGACTTTTGAAGTCAAAGCGTTGAAATATCCTATAAGACTTATAGTCTTGATGAGGAATTTATAAAAAGGAATAGAATAAACTAGGCGTTATAGTAAACATTGTTAATGAAATAATAGAATGACGATAGTAAAATGTGAAGTTATTAGTTAATGTTGATCCGTGAAAGTAAAGATAACTTAAAATTCTCGAGTGAACCTTAATACTTGTCGCAAATCATTAAAATAAAATAGAGAATATAAGGAGTTATATCAAATTGTATAAAAAGGATAGTAGAATGACTATTGTAAAAATGAGAATGTTAAGTTTTATTAGTTAATGTTGACTCATGTAAATTCAAAATGGTGTAAATTTTCTCAAGGGATCCATAGTCCTTGATTAAAAGTTAAAATAAAGCAAGTAAGAATGTGATGTAATAGTAATGAAGTTGGTTAAAAGATACGTTGGTTATAGTGAATGTGTCTTAATTGACATAATAACCTTAGTAGGAGTCGTACGCTCTTAGAAAATTAAACGAGAAATAACATGAATTAAGGATTTGAAATGTATTGTTTAATGTTGCAAGATCACTTATATCATTGCAACAGAATATATGAATGAAAATGTGCTTAATGCTAAGAATGGGGATGAGATGTGACAAAGTCAAGGTTAGTTTAGATGAGAGATTTAGAGGACAAAATCTAAATAAGTCGGTAGAATTATAACACCCTAAAAACTGGGCCTTACATATTTATTACGAGAATGCTATTTGAATAGTTGACTATGACTTTTATAAGTTCTAAGGACTTACAGGATTGGTTGGTTGAACCCAATAGTCAAACAATAAGTATTAAATATTATATAAATGATTATAGAAAATATGATGTGTTACAATTACAATAAAGATGGACTTAAATTACTAATGATATCAAGTAGTAAATAAGTAATAAAGTTATTGTTGCCAAAATAGAAGCAAATGGACTTGAGGGACCAAAGATGTCCATTGATGACATAACTTTAGTATAAAGTAACTTTGTTCTAGAAATATCCAATTTTTATTGGATATTTCATTATTATCAAGGGGTGTGTTTGTTCGGTTTAAAGAATAAGGAGGGAAAACAAGATAAATTGATGAAAGATTAGTGCTACAATTAAGAAATAAACTTGTATTGATCATCCATACTAATAAGCGGTCTTTAAGCTTAGTTGAATTGATGAGATTAAAAGTTAGGGTTTATATACCCAAATTGGGGAAAGTGGGTAAATGGTGTTTTAAAGCTAATTAAAAAGTTATAGTAATATGAGATGATTAAATTGGGTTTAAGTTAATAAGTAATGGGATTAATAATCATATAATCATCATATGATTATGTGATAGTTATAAATGGTTAGAAAAGAGCTATGGTTTTAGTAACCATGATATAGTTAATTAATTATGCGTTTATATTTTAGAGACTTGGTTTAGATTGCAATGGTGGAGAATGATGCAGTAGATAACGATGTTCTTGATTTCATTAGCTTGGAATCAAGGTAAATAAACCGATTATGATATGATGTTATCATGATTTCATACATTATGTGTTATGTGACTTGTAATTAGGGCTGTAAACGAACCGAACGTTCAGTGAATATTTCATGAATCGTTCGGTAAATAGTTCGTTTATGTTCTTTTATTTATTAAATGAACGAACATGAACAGTATTTTAAATTCGTTTAGTTAAATGAACGAACATGAACAAAGGCCGCGTCCGTTCATTTATGTTCGTGAATGTCCGTTTATGCGTTCGTTTATGTTCATTTATTTAGTTATATTCGTAAATCTTATCTTTGAATTGTATAACTTTAAAGTTAGTTTTAAAAACAAAACAACACATATAAAACAATATATTATGCATAATTTAATTATGTTTATATTTGTTTGTCTATGTTCATTTATGTTTGATCGTTTATGTTCATTTAGCGTTTGTTTATTATCTTAATGAACGAACGTAAATGAACATGAAAAACTTATTTTCTTAATAAACGTACATGAACAAGAAAAATTGTTTGTTTAAATACTCGTGTCCGTTTATTTGTCCGGTTAAAATTAAATGAACAAACATGAACAAGGTTTCGTTCGTGTTCGTATGGTTTGTTTACAGCCCTACTTGTAATGTTAAGGTAATTGTGTGACTTGGAATGGTTGTGCTTAAGTGGAAGTGAGTATAGGATTAGTTTAGCATGGCTAGCAAAGGAATGAATAGCTTAGTATGGAAAAGGTTTAAGAGTACTAGGTGTTGATGAGAATGAATGATGATGCTAAAAGGTTAAGGTATGTGCTAATGTTTAATGATTGTAATGGATAATGAGTTATGATGTGTAACGTGTGAATAATTATAATATTATGTTATGATCGTTTTACTACTAAGCCTCGTGCTTACGGTTTAGATATTTACCATGTTGTAGGTGCTCATGCTAAGTCGGTAAAGCTTGGAATAAGGCTTATGGATTGCTAAGGTGGATAATAGAAGGTTACAGTAATGTTTAGTTGGACCTTAGGTAGATACCGAGCTCAAGTCAATGTTGTACCCTCGTTGGTCTTTTAATGGTTTATAAACGTGTTGTCAAGTGTCAAAGCTTATGTAGTGATTGTTCTAGTATTTTGGTTGTCAAGTTGTATGTTATACTAATGGGTTAAAGTTTAGTATGCAAATGGGTCAAAGCGGGTACTTGGCATAACACCCGTTACTTTGTAAAGTACGTTTTCGCGGGTCATTATGACCAAGTTAATGTATGAAAATGAAGTTTATAATGTGGTAATGATTTCTGGAAGTTTTCATGTGGTGTCGTGTTCGAGAAGTTAGTTTTTTGGAAATTGTGCAAAAGTTTTTCCTTGAGCATAATCTATGCTCAACCCAGAAATTTTAGTTTAAAAGGTTCTTCCCTGAGCATAGATATTCCCCGAGCATAGATATTAAGATCTATGCTCAGACCAGAATTTTTATAAAGTGTTTACAAATTTTGGTCATCTTTGAAAATTTATGTCTTTTAAAACGTAAGTCGTCATGGGTCCTGCCATCCGTCATTTCGAAGGTTAATGATTCTAGTTTCACTTAAAAATAGTTTTAAGGTATGAATATTGAATGTTAGTCAATGGTCAGAAGAGTAACGGAATATCCGAGAAGGTTAAGTCGTTTCCGCACAAAAGTTTTAAATTTTGAGTATTTAAAGTCGTGTCGTTCAGGGGGTTTAACAATGATTTTCTATTTGTTAGCTAATAAGGCATAGGCCCCGCCTACTTATTTATGCCCGTTTAATAGTTAGCGTTTCGTCTATATCTTTTCTATTTAATGTATTGTAATATGTTACCCCCTCCGTCCCATAATTATAGTCCACTGTTAACTTTTGAAGTCTTTAGCTTTTAACTTTGACCTTAAATATTTTTATTTGTGTTATATATTACTTGATGCAAAATATATGAATGAATTGAGTTTTAAATTTATTTTCCATTGATATAATTTTTATCAACTATTATATAGCACAAATAAAAATATATAAGGTGAAAGTTACAAAATGAAGACTTAAAAAGTTAACAGTAAACTATAATTATGAGACGGGGGAGTAGCTATAGTTGAATTTGAATAATATATTTTTAGTTTTACTCTGATTTCTACACTATTAACTCAAAAACTAATGAAGAATTATCATTTGTCGAGAGGTATACCCTGGTGTGCTTTTTAGGTAGATATTGAGAAGGCTTATGATATGATGAATTGAAAATTCTTGTGTTGTGTTGTGAGTCATTTTTGTTATCATAATGTTATGATAAATTAGATAATGAAGTGTGTTTGATCAACATCTTTTTCCATTAATGTTAATGGAAATTTGCATTGTTATTTTAAAGGAAAGCGGGGGACTTATGTCTTCTTATTTTTTACATATGTAATGGAAGTTCTAACCTTAATGTTCAGGCGCAATTTGCAGCAAATTAGAAGGTTCTTATTTTTTTACACATGTAAATGACCAAAATACTATTTTTACATTTTTTTCCTTTTTATTTATGCTGTTTTGGTGTCGTTTTTGTTTTTTTATTTACGTAAATGCAAGACTTACTAAAAAAATTGCAATAACAAACATTAGGACATGTTTTAAAATACTATAAATTTATGTCAGCCAAACACGCGATGGTATTTTAAATTAAAAAATTCTAAATCCTAAGAGTTGAAATTTTTCAGAATTTCAAATTCACGAACCAAACGCCATCTCAGGGTTTTAGATTTGATTACAAAACAAAATGAAATGAAAGCATTAAAATAACAAAAGATAACAAGCAGGAGGATAGGCGCAAGCCGCGCAACTAGTTAGAGACAACTACTTAGGGACAATCTATATAGAGTTTGAAAAAACTAATAACAACTTAATTAATTCTAGTACAGGGACCTATTTCTTAAATTGAGGTGATCCTGACTAGAATAATCGAGGAACACCTCTTATGGACAAATTAAGGCAAGGGCTAGATAAGGTAACCTAGCCTAATCTACTCATGCATTAAACACAATTCCCAATTAAAAAAACTAAAACTCGGGTGTTAAAAGGGATGATATCTTCAAATAAACAAAGTAGAATTGATAATAAAAGACATGATAAATCAAACTGAAGATTGTATTGATTAACAAGTGTTATGATCACCTAATGTTCACTTGATTACAATGCACTAAAAAAGCAAGAAAAACCTTCTCCAATGACCGGAAATTTCGTCCATAAACCCTAACTGCCGAATACTGAATTTGGGTTCATTAGTAAACAGTTTTTTTAACGTACTTTGAACTACACCAAAAGAATTGTTTTATTTAAAAAAAATAAAAATAAAAAATAACACGTTTTTAGCTTACACGTTAGATCTTCAAATGATTGTCACGTCCTTTTCATACATTTCAACAGTTTTCATCTTCTTCAAATTTACTCAAAAAACTAACAGATCAAAATATATAAATAAACTACAGCAAAAACACTATAATAACATTAATTGAGCCATAATCAAGCCAACACAAAGACTGAATAACTAGGGATATTAACCCACCACTACAAAAAAATGTGTGTTTTGGTACGACAATCTCGTCCCAAAAATGCAAATAATGTCGACCCAAAGAAAAAAAGGTACGACATGTCGTGCCTTTTTGGTAGACCCTATTGTGTTGACCCAAAATTATTTGGCACGACATTCGCTTTAGACTTTGGGACGACAGATGTTGTGGGGCCCAAATAAAATTCAACCTGAAAATCAGCTTTGGCACGACATCATTTTGCAAAAAGGCACGACAATGTCGTACCTTTTTTTTTTTTTTTTTTTTTTTTTTTAAATCTTTTTAAATTAACCGAAAAAACGTTAATTAAATTGCAAAAAGGCACGACATTGTCGTGCCAAATTGTATACACACGTGGAAAAACAGATGGCCACTTTGTGCAGAATGGCACGACATGCTTTGTATATTAGGGACGACATGAAAAAAATTGCAGGAAACTGCAGATTTTCCAGATTTTTTCCGGAAAAAAATCCGGAAAAAATCTACCAAAACAAATGCAACCTGTAATCAATCACAATCCACAATACCAAATCGACAATATGATACAATACCAAATTACTAAACGGATCGAATAACATTCCACAATTCTACGATACCATTTAACAAATACGATACAAAGTAAACTACTCTTAAACTAACAAGTCTCAAACTAACATGTCTCAAACTAACAAGCGCAAATTTCCTAAATAACATGTCTCAAACTAACAAGTCACTAGCTTATAAAGCTAACATGTCCAAAAGTTATAAAGTTAACATAAATCCACGATAACATTCGACAAATACAATACTATTCCATAATATTAATAAGTCTAAAATTCACAAACTAACTTCCCGCCTACTCCTCAAAGAACTCGCCGCCCGAATCGCCGCCCGAAACAGATCAAACGAAACAACTCGGCAAGCAAACGAAACAACTCAAACGATATTATACACAACACGACATAAACCATATGCTACACACGACATACGAAACAACTCAAACGAAACAACTTGACAACAAAACGAAACAGATAAAGCAAAACAACTCGGCCATTCAATTATTTTCCCTGCAACTTCCCGCTCTGCTAGAACCTGCACCATCTTTTCCTTTCCTTTGCTTGACGAACTGTTCAAACAATGCTTCAAGATTTGTTACCCTATTTCCCGCATCATCAAATGTGTAATCGAACGGGCTATTTTCAGCTTCATCTTTTTCCTTCCTTTGCTTGATGAACTGCTCCCACATTGCTTCAGCTTCCAGTAGGTTTGCTCCTCCATTCCATAATGCAGAAGTAGCTTCACTGTCCAAATACACTCTGTAGAATCGCTCTTTCCTTAACCATTCCAGAATGCGGTCTCTCATCAACGGGTCTATGTTCTTATAAGAACCATATTCATCATAAATTTCTGACCCATACGTATCAAGAACTCGAGTAAAGAGATATATGGACGATAAAACCAGTGACCACTCTTTTTCCGACGCGTAATCAGCCATTTTATTGTTACGTGTGTTTTGTGGTTATTTATGTTTTGACGGGATATATAAGGAAAAAACTTTGCGGGAAAAATAATGGCGGGAAAAATAATGGGGGGGAAAAATAATGTTTTTAATTCTATAAATGTATTTAATTTTAAATTAAAGTATTTGATTATAAATATAAACTATTTAATTTTCATCCTATATTAAATAAAATTATTTAAATTAAATAAAAATAATTTTTTAAAATTAAATAAACTAATTAAAAATAATGGCGGAAAAACTAAAGGCGGGAAACTATTGGCGGTAAAAATAATGGCGGGAAACAATTGGCGGTAAATATTTTTTTAATTCTATAAATGTATTTAATTTTAAATTAAAGTATTTAATCATAAATATAAACTATTTAATTTTAATTCTATATTAAATAAAATTATTTAAATTAAATAAAAATAATTTTTTAAAATTAAATAATTTAATTAAAAACTGGTTTATAAAGTTTAAAAAAAAATAGATTTACAGTTGTGTTTGGCGGGTCCAAAAATACTGGCGGGATGTATTTAATTTTCGTGAAAAGTTATTTAAATACTAAAAAATGAAATAATTACAAAATGGGACGACATTGTCGTCCCAAACTGTGTGGGCCAAAAACTCTTTGCTGACTGCTGTATTTGTTGAAAAACGTGTAGGTCCTACTTGCAATTTGGGACGACAAAGTCGACCCAAATAATTTGGCCGTCCCCAAACTATGATTTTGGTGTAGTGCACTCCCGTACCAACCATCGTTTGTGAGTTCAAATCTAATTTGAAACGTGTGTAACTGAGTTTTCAGTTTTGGATTCTAGTTCCTAGGTTTGTTTCAGGTTGTTAGGGATTTTTGTTTCTTCTAAACTTCTAATGTTGGTCTGTCTGTTGTTTACTTTAATTTGTTTCTTCTGCTCCATGTGTTAAAGCCTTGGTCTCTTTGTTTGTTGCATATAATAAGTTTCTAAGAAGTTGTATATGCAAGAAATTCCCAAGAAAGTCTGTATACCATTAAGAAATTCCTAAGAAATATGCACGACATTTCTCAGAAATGTATTTGCATGGAGCTATTAGACGCGTAAAATCGATATATATATTCTCCATCTCTCTCTCTGGATTTTATCAAACCACCATTATATTCCTCTCATTCTGCTTCCGGCTTCTCTCTCATATCACATCAACCCGACCACCTTCCTTGCTTCTCTTCCTCGATAACAGGTCAATCAGTTGCCTGTTGTGGAGCAACAACACCGTTTAACCCTTACCAACAGGAACACACTAATGTTTATTCCACACAGCCACACAGGCCTTCTTGGCGGTAATGTTTAGTTTTTATTTATTGGTTGTCATCATAGTCTAGAAAATACCTTTTCATGAATCTGGAAAACCAAAACATGAAATATTTTATTGTTTGGTGGAACGAGCTTTAAGGTTTTATACAAAAGTATATCAACAAAATTAGGATTGTTGTTATTCCAATACTAAGTTTAGTTTTTTCAATGGATACGTATGCATGATATGTTGTGCTTGTTTAAGAAAAATTAAGTTAAATGAGAAGACAAGAAAAGTGTTCCCCATCCTTTTTAAAAGTGTATACAAAAAGATCGACCTCATTTTTTCAATGAAAAATAAAGAGAAGAAGATAAAATGAAATTAGTTTTTGATGTATTTTCAAACGAGTATTTATCTTAAACCCTTTCTTTCTTAATTGCCAATATGATCAACGTACATCTTTTTCTCAATATGATAAACTTTGCTAATTCAACATGGGTTTTTTATCCTTTTTTGTGCAAACATGTTAGCAAAGTTTATCATGCTGAAACCGAAATTTAAAGTACTTTTATCATATAGTCATTTATAATCTTTGTTCTAATCAATAATACATGACCTTTTACTCAGGAGAAATACGGTATTCACATAGATTTTCACAAAATGAGGTGTAACAAAATAATTAAAAAAAAAAAAAAAAAAAAAAAGAGTTGGTAAAAGAAAAAAGAAAATAAGTTTGCCAAGTGTGATGTCACATTATTATCTCAACGTTTGTTTGTGAATGTTATGTGGATGTAGCAAATCTTTTTACTTAAAAGATCTTAAAGGGTAAACTTTTTAAAAAGTTCGTAACATTTTCATGTAATGACATTATTTAATAAGCTTCTTCATACATAAACAGTTAAATGTCAGGTGCATTAAATAAGTTATATGCATTTCATTCTAATGAATAGGTTTATGATCATAGACCTATTTTAATCCATGTCATTATAAAGTTTTTGTCACTGTGGTGTCTCATTTTATAAACCATTTCAAGTTTTATAATGTTTTTAAAACCTCAGCTCCTATTGTGGGTGCCTTACACTCTTCATTTTTAAAACTTTAATTATATACCATCATTTGTTTAAATGGTAACCACGCTGAATTTCGATGAAAATTGTAGAAATCGTCTCGTTGGTACTATTGCATAGCTGAGACACAGTTTTCCCCAAAAAGCAATAGAAAAAATTATATGAGGTCAAAAAGAAAATGAAATCTAACAACACAATTAAAAAGCACTAATGCAAAACAATTATCCTAACTTTTACCAACTATAGGGACGCTTATTTATTCTTTGATTTTGTTAGATGATGTTTTAACCAATAAGTTCTAAGCCGTCAAAAAAAAAACCCAGTAAGATCCAAGGTTATATATTAACCGTAAATAACTCATGATTTTTTCTCAGTACTTTTCAAATTAACCCTAAATTTAGAGATCATCATATATATGCAGCATTGGCTTAAATTAATATAGGAATTAACAACACATATGACTTATCCTTCCATGCAGTTTTTAATTTGCAGCATATATATATAGTATACATGTCAATAATTAATTAAACTGAAATAAGATTGCTAGTGAGGTTGCATGCGTTTCTGTTTTACTTGCGTACATTACAATGGCGGACCAATATATGTTCAAATGGAAAAGAAAAAAAAAACGATTGGGTATATATAGGCCATGTTTAGAAGAAACTCGATCGTGATCCTGTTGAGAAGGTTTAAATGGTGGAGTTGTTCAAATAAAGGAGGATATGTGGCATGCTCAAGGTTCAGGATTAAAAGAATCAGATCACTACTACAAAAACTGTCTTTTCCCACCGAATTTTTCCCACAGGAGAAAAGTCGTGGGAAATTTCCCACCGATATGCGACACATTACACACCAATTGCTTGATTAAATTTTTGTGGGAAATCGGTAGCAATTTTCCCACAGATTAGTGACAAGCTACACACTAATTTGTTGACCAAGTTTTTGGTGGGAAATTTGTGACAAATTTCCCGCCGATTAGCTATTGTTTTACTTCTTAATATTGTTTACAAAATTTTCCAACGGATTACCCACCAATTTATAAATCCGTGTGAAATTCGTGGGTAGATTACCCACTGATTTCCCACAGATATATCTTTTTCGTGTTTCTTTTACCTTATAATTTCTCACATTACTATGTATGTCTTCATATACGTTTGTAACTTTATATTACATGTGTTTTTCCATTGATGTAATTATTTGTGTAGGTATTACAATTGTGTGTGTATATCGAATGCGTATTTGTGTAAACACGTGTCACGCGAACTATTGCATATACATGAACATTTGCATATATGTGGTGTAAGTTGATTCTCACTTCATTTGTGTTTGTAACTTCATATTATATGTGTGTGTTTATTAATGTAACTGTTTATGTGAGTATCATAAGTGTACGTGTAGGTTTAGGTATAACCTTTTAGTGGAGCAAACCATTGTATTTGTGTGGGAAAGTCGTCGGTAATTCATGTGAACGTGTACGTTCACGCATATACACTTCCATTTATGACCTTCATTGTTTCCATAGATGTTTTGTATGTAGGTATACGGACGTATATATGCGTAAACGTGTAACTATATCACAAAACTAAAAGAACACGATTATGTTCGTGGGAAAGTCGTCGGTAATTTCCCACATATTACCTACCAATCTGATAAAACCGTGGGAAATATGTGTGTAAATACCCACAACTTTCCCACAAAAAATATCGTCTTTATATTTCTGTATACTTACACATTTTCACATTACTTAATATGTCTTCGTATGTGTTTTTAGTTTCATATTATACGTGTTTGTTTATTAACGTAACCATTTTATGTAAATATCATAAGTGTATGTGTAGGTTTAGGTATAACCCATTTAGGTCAACCCCAAGCGAGGCTAACACGTTTCTTTCAACTGTGTTAGGTGCTCGAAGGATACTAACTCTAGCAAAAGTTCTTAACATGTATCAAAAAATATATAAAAAAATTTAGTGAAACTAAAAATAAAATATCACATCAATTATTAGATACTCACTAACAATACACGTTACTCGTAGCGTGAAACTTCTTAGTAGACAACATTTGAGGTGTAGACTCCTCCTTGACCGAACTCTTTGACCGGCGTCACTAATATCTTTGTAGTTCTACATGATATCTCTCAAGACAAAACAATTGTAGTTTTTTGTTGTTTATTTTGCTTTGACACATATATTTTGTCAGTTGTATAATGTTATTTTAAAAAATGTTGGACTTGCACTACTTAAAGAACTAGAGCATATATGAATCGTATTTTAAAAGTTGATATATATTGTATAACCCTCTATCCAATATACCAATAATGTTATGTAAGTTTATTATAATAACAAAATTAAATAGTATTGTTATCTTTAGCGATAATTATTTGTATCTCAAACAAATAGCTTTTAACAATGCTTAAATATATATATGCAAATTGATAGCACAAAATAAACTTATTGTGGTGATACGAATTTGTAAGGTTACAGGTTTAAAAGCCACAAACCAAATGATCAACGCTACGTATGCGAACAAAAAAAAATAATAATAATAGTTATCACTGCCTAAGTTATCGACAAAACAAGAAAAGAGGTCACGCACGTTGGCTATACCTCTAAACTATAATATAATATTATTAATTACACAATACCGTTGCTTTTTGTAATGCTTGAATCAATTATTACTAAAAATTTAATAACTCAAAACAATCCAAAAAATATACTCCCACACTTAGATCGACTCCACATAATTTTTTTAAAAACTGTATATTTCTGCTGCTATGCAACCATGCATCAGAATTATAGTTATTCGAAAATGATTCTCTAACACTATAAATACAGTTTGTTGAAAAAACTTATGAATCGTCGGGATTTTGCATAAAACTAAACACCACTACCGCTTGGCGCGGATACACGTCTAGGATAAATATAATTAGTGTAGTTTCAAATTTAATTTCAAAAATTCAACTAATTAATCTCATAAAACGACACATGTTTTTTTCAATAATATAAAAAAGACACATGTTTATCTTGGACTGATCTTGTCAAAATGGCAATGTGAATTTATGAATCAAAGCTTAGTCTAAGACATATCTAGAAATCCTATTCTCGACACTCGACACAAAACAAAAATATCAAGTAATAAACTCTTGATGACATCGTTAGGAGTATATCTTATGTACCAACTCAAAAAATATTGGGCAAAAAAACCATTTATCTCAATATCCCGCCATAATTTTTTCATCAAATTTCAAAAAATTTCCCCAAAAGTTTTTCCCCCCATTAGAAATTATTCAACCATTTCTTATCCACTTTTATTACAACCAAATCCTTTCAATTACCCTCTCTCCTCTACAATACAAAGCAAACACACTTTTTTACACAGGTGAAGTTGAAGATTTGGATGAAATAATTCTTCCTGGAGCCCTTTTCAACTTTTTGGCTTTACTTTTCTCTATATTGGTCTTATTAAACGACATCTATATGTTTTTCCTTTACTAACTTTTATTTACTTTTAGGATTTTTTTGTGTTTTGCAGATTGACTTCGATTTTGGGTTGCACCATCAGAAAGAAAAGTCCATCACTTGCTGTCTCAACTTCTTCTGCCACAAACCAAGACACTTGTCTATGTCTCTATCTATGCATCTACAATGAATATAGGTTTCTTGTATGAACAAAAATATAGATGTATAGATCTCTTTTTTGGAAGTTTTTGGATGTCTTAGTATAGTTATTACGTTTGAGAAAGTTGTACTTGTTGGTTTCTTTATTATGAAGTTATATTGTTTCTTAATAAAATGCACGAGTTATCTTAATTATGGCGTTTTTCTCATCTTGAAATTAATGTTCTTGGTTGAATGAATGAAAGAATCAATGCCTCGAATTGTTTGTTGAATTTTTTCTCCCTAAAATCAATATGAAAATATGGTCGGAAAATACAAAAATCATGCCGGAAATATATATTGGAAAAATCCAGTTTTTATGGGAAAATATGGTCGGAAAAATACAAAAATCATGCCGGAATATATATTGGAAAAATCCAGTTTTTATGAGAAATTGATGGAAATAGTTCAGTGGCAAATATGTGGGTAATACTTCTGTCACAAATTGGTGGGTAATTATAGCCACAGATTACCAACAAGTGTATTGGTGGGAAAAAAGTCAACATCCCGTGGGAAAAACAGTGGAAAAATATTTACCCACGAGGTTTTTACACACGGAACAATTCCGTGTGAAATCCGTGGAAAAGGGCCCTTTTCCACGGAATTTCCCACAGATTTTACCGTGGGAAGAACATGTTTGTGTAGTAGTGGATATGATGCCTAGCTAATTAATAAACAACATGATCTTAAGTGGTTTAGCCAATATGTGTTATCGACCTAGTCCACATACAAGTACATCAACAAGATAGACTATCTTGTTGATGTAGTTTCAATTTAAGATTACATATGAGGCATATTATGTATATATGTCGAATGAAGTTCAATTCTGTATACAGGTCATGATTATATATATTTTTTCCATAGAGTCGTTGTGATCATGCATACAAACTTTTGTAATCAACTATTCAACTTCTATGCATTTGTAGATGTTTGTATTCTCAATATTTACGTGTGACATATACTTATGTGATAAGAAATTAGTTGCTAATCTGCATTTGTTATTTAATTGCAGTTGTAAAAGTGTAGCTAATTGGTTCAAGGCAATTGTTTATACGTTTCTATATATATTAAACATATGATCAAGTGTTATCAGCTAAAAAAATACTTAATCGATTTGCTTTATATAAAAAGCCTAAAACGGGATTCAACTATAGATACAATCAACCGAAACCATAGTTAAATTAAAAAAAAATGTAAGTAACTTGTCCAAATTTATGATTGTATATACATACTAAAATTTCGACTTTTATGTGCATCATACTTTCTAATTATGGCCTTTCTATGTATTATTTAACTTTTTATGATGATTTTACCCCTTAATTATTGATAAATGAAGAGGTAAAATTGTCTCAAAATACACACAAATGTCGAAAGTAAAAAGTAAGGTACACACAAAGATCGAATTTGTAACGACCCAAGAATCAAATATAAGCTTATTATAAATAAATACTAAGGGTGAGCAAACGGACCGGCCGGACCGGACCGACCGAAGGACCGACCGGACCGACACGGACCGAGACCGGACCGACCACATTCGGTCCGGTCCGCGGTCTCGGCTTTTGGGCAAATCGGTCCTCGGTCCTGTCCGGACCAAAACCGACGAAAAACCGACGAATTGGGCCGTTTTGGACCGGACCGACCGAAGACCGAGACCGGACCGACCAAATTCAGTCCGGTCTCGGTCTTGGCTTTTGGCCGAACTCGGTTTTCGGTCCGGTCCGGTCCTGGCCGGTCCGGTCCGGTTTTCAGCCTATGCACACCCCTAATAAATACTATGTTATGTAGTTTCTTTAAATCAGTAGTGTAAAATTTGTATAAATTTCAACCCATGCGTATCGGCGGAGCATTTGTATTTCAGTTTAAAGGTGATGATGATGATGATGATGATGACGACAATGACCACGGTGACTGTGATCCAATGAAAATATCTTGCTAAGAAAGAAAAAAGTGTTTTAGATCAAATTAAAAGATGTGACAGCGATGATGATAATGGTCAATGTATTTCAATTTTGAAAACAAATGGAGCAAGTTCGTTTTTCTATAGCAGTTGAAATGCAAATTATGTAAAAAGCAATATCAGTGATGAAAATTTCAAAATAGAATGTGTTGAAAGAATTTACATCAAATTCTTTCCCTACAAACTCTTTTGTTACCCATCTTTTCTCTCCTCCTTGTCGAATGTGGCTAGTTCGAATACATGAAAGAACAAGGTTAGTGATGTGGTTAATGAGGATAGTGATAGTGAAGTGGATGGGGTTTTTGATGAAACAACGAGTTTCATGGCATCTAAGAGCGGAGGTGGAATCGGGAGGAAGAGCCTATACGAACGCTGGAAGGATAATTATGATAACACATATGATGATGACTGTGATGATTTTTTTTGGTAAAGGGGAGTAATCCTGCACCCTGGAAAATATATTAACAAAAAAACGTTTAAGTACAATGGATATGAGTGAAATCCCATATCTCAGCCCGTTACATAGGCATAAAGCTTACATAACAAGATACTACCTATTTTCTAAACAAGAAAACAAACCACTATTCTAATGATAACATAGGACATAACGAAAGAAAATTACTTCCTAGGTCCTTGAAGCTTGGTGCCATACATGGCATTAAAGGCATCCAAATTCCCTGGAAGATCAGAAACCTGCTTCGCATAGTCATCGTAGTCATAGTCATCATACTTATCTTCAAACTCTTGGCCACCACCGAATAGATTAGCAGACTCATCATTTTAGCAACCACCTCATCTTCAGAATCAGACACCACGATATCTCCCACTTTAGAAAAAGGGTTAACTCTCTTAGTAGAAGAGGTGGGCGGAATACAAGAATCACTAGTTATAGGAGACACACCCGACTCCATCTCTTTCAAATCACTCACAAGGGGTTCTTGTGATGCAGTACCTGTCTTATAAGGCTTCGTGATCATACTAGATGTTATTAGTTTTATAGAGTAATTTTTCATAAGTTTGGTTTGTCATTCTTATGATAGATTTGGTTTGAAGAACAAATGGTCCGTTTGTTCTCCCGCCTATGTAACGGTTTGAGATGTGGGATTTACTCACATCTTATGTATTTAAATATTTTTTGGAGTAATAAAATTTAACGTGTGTAAAAACCTCTTACTTAAAAAAAAGAAATATATAGAGTGGGTTTTGATGTTAACTACATGGTTAAGGACTTAGTTAATGAGAATGCATTGAGATAGATGGCCGGATGAATGGTATCAAATATATGATGTTTTGATCTCTTCAACTCCATTGCAATTAAGTGATAACGTGGATAAATTAGTATGGAAAGATGTCGAGGGTAATCAACATGACTTCTCTATTCGAGTGGCGTGACAATGTATAAGACCTAGAAGCGTTCATGTTGGATGGTCTATTATGGTTTGGTTATCGCATCGTATTCCACATCATGATTTTTTTAGTATGGCTTCTCATGGGCGAAAGACTAAAAACACAAGACAAATTAAAGACATGGGAGATGGCTCAAAATACAAGAATCGAAGATTTAAGATGCTCTCTATGTAATACTATACCAAAATCACATCATTATATTTTTCGAATGTATACACTCTTCGCAGGTGCGCATGAAAGTGTGATCTTATTCAAAACTAGCAGACAAGTGGTAATACTTGGAACGAACTGGTGTGGTTAACCCTTTGGCACACACATGTATTTTAAGAGTTGTGATTGCAAAAGTCTTATTTGCTGCTTTTGTTTACTATATTTGGCAAGAGAGGAATAATAGACTTTTTAAGAAGATACCGAGACGGGTGGATCAGGTGTATGATATTATTGTGTCCACCACAAGGATGAAGCTGATAGCTATCAAATTGAAGAGTTTGGCCCAGGTAAATTATTTGAGGACGATATGAAATATACATAGCATGATTGTAGAAAGGTTTATGTGAAGCTAGGTGCTTGGTTGTTTTCTTAGATTTTCTTTCAAATAACTTGTACGTTAAGCTGCATGTTTTTGATTCGCTTATGAATGTAGCTCGCTGGGTAAATACACCCTTTACCAGAAAAGAAATAGTGTGCCCATATTTTATTCAGCTAACGTTATCATTTGGCATAGCTGTATGTGAGTGGCTCATCTATCAACTTAGAGGTTGTAGGTTCAAGCCTCTTTAAATACATGTGAGATAAAAGGTGTAGGCTGTAAAAAAACAACTACAATCTAACATTCCGATAAAAAATACGAGTAGCACACAATACGATTGGAGAAAAATATATAATGATCATTAGCTTGAAGAAATTTAGAAAAGTATAATGTTTGGGTTCATTAGTAAACAGTTTTTTTTACGTACTTTGAACTACACCAAAAGAATTGTTTTATTTAAAAAAAAACACGTTTTTAGCTTACACGTTAGATCTTCAAATGATTGTCACGTCCTTTTCATACATTTCAACAGTTTTCATCTTCTTCAAATTTATTCAAAAAACTAACAGATCAAAATATAAATAAAAGACAGCAAAACACTAATAATAACATTAATTGAGCCATAATCAAGCCAATACAAAGACTGAATAACTAGGGATAACAACCCACGCACGTACCAACTATCGTCTGTGAGTTCAAATCTAAATTGAAACATGTGTAACTGAGTTTTCAGTTTTGGATTCTAGTTCCTAGGTTTGTTCCAGGTTGTTAGGGATTTTTGTTTCTTCTAAACTTCTAATGTTGGTCTGTCTCTTGTTTATTTTTGTTTCTTCTGCTCCATATGTTAAAGCCTTGATCTCTTTGTTTGTTGCATATAATAAGTTTCTAAGAAGTTGTATACGCAAGAAATTCCCAAGAAAGTCTGTATACCATTAAGAAATTCCTAAGAAGTATGCACGACATTTCTCAGAAATGTATTTGCATGGAGCTATTGACGCGTAAAATAGATAATTATATATTCACCATCTCTCTCTCTGGATTTTATCAAACCTCCATTCCTCTCCTTCTGTTTCCGGCTTCTCTCTCATATTCACTTCAACCCGGACACCTTCCTCACTTCTCTTCCTCGATCACATTTCGATTGGTCCTTTTGTGGAGAAACGGTCCTCGATCATATCAACCCGGCCACCTTCGTCAAATATTCAGCAACAACACCATTTAACCCTTACCAACAGGAACACACTAATTATTGGTTGTTCGACATACATAGGCCGTGCCGGTAATGTTTAGTTTTGTTTTTTTTTTTAGTTTTTATTGATTGGTTGTCGTCATAGGGTAGAAAAATCTTTTCATTAATCTGGAAAAAACCAAAACATGAAATATTTTATTATATATTTAGTGGAACGAGTTATAAGGTTTGATACAAAAGTATCCACAGATTTATGATTGTTGTTCATTTCAATACAAATTTTAGTTTTTTCAATACATACGTATACATGCTGTGTTTTGCTTGTTTAAGAGAAAGTTAAATAAGAAGAAAAAGTGTTCATGTCTTTTCTTTTTATATTTCTTCTCAAACATGATAAATTTTGGTAATACAACATGGGTTTTTAATAATTTTCAGTGCAAACATGTTAGTAAAGTTTATCATGTTGAAACCGAAATGTAAGTGTTTTATGTTTCAATTCACATTAATCAATCAATACTCTGAAAAAAAATAAGTGTATCATTTATAATCTTCCTTCTAATCAATAATACATGACATTTAACTTACACCCTCCATTACTTTCCTTTAATTACATATCATATTATATTGTTTAAAATGGTAACCGCGCTGAATATGGTCTATTCAGATAGAGACATATTTAGCAAATTTTGAAATCACAAAAATTGGATGAAAATTGTAGAAATTGTCTCTCGTTGGTACTATTGCCTAACTGAGACACAAAGTTTTCCCCGAAAAGCAAAAGAAATTTTTTTTGAGGTAAAAAACAAAATGAAATCTAACAACACAAATTAAAACCACTAATAGAAAATAATTATCGTGACTTTTACCAACTATAGGGACGCTTGATTTATGCTTTGATATGATTGTGTAAGATGCATGTTTTAACCAATAAGATCCGAGCCGTTGAATAAAAACCCCAATAAGGTGTAAGGCACATATTCAGCGTAAAACTCATAACTTATACTCCGTACAGTTCAGATTTATGCAGCATAGGCTTAAATAAGTATAGGAGTTTGCAACACTTATGGCCTACCCTTCCATGCAGTTTATAATTTGCAGCATATATGATCCTTAAAGTTAATACTAGTAATTAAGTATACTTGTCAATTGTTAATTAAACTGAAATAAGATTGCTAGTGTTGCGGACCAATATATCTTCAAACAGAAGAAAAAAAAATGTTTTAGTATATAGGCCAGGTTTGGAAGAAACTCAACGGTACCGTGTTCCTGTTGAGAAGGTTTAAATGGTGGAGTTGTTCAATTAAAGGAGGATCTGTGGCATGTTCAAGGTTCGGGATTAAAAGTAGTTTAGCCGATATGTGTTATCGACCTAGTCCATGTACAACTATATATATCAACAAGACTATCTTGTTAAGTATTTTCAATTTAAGATTATATATGAGGTATATTATGTATATATGTTGAATTAAGTTCAATTCTGTATACAAGGCACAATTGCATATTTTTCAATAGAGTCGCTGTGATCATGCATACAAGCATTTGTAATCAAATATTTAGGGGCCGTTTAGTTGGAGAGAAATACTCTACTTTTTCAGAAAATTTTTCGTATAAAAAGGGAAAAACTGAAAATCCGTTTAGTTGCACTTTTTTTTAAATAATTTCCAAAAACATGAAATTCTCATTTTCCAATTTCTAATAGAAAAAATAAAAATACCATTTCACCCTTCTCACTTTTTTCATTTCACAAATAATAACATCTTTTCCTTTCACCCTTCTCACTTTTTTCATTTCCCAAATATAAGTTCAACTAAATGGATTTTCAAATTTCTCAACTCTTCTCTAGAGGAGAAAAACCATTCCCTTCTCTAGGAATTTAGAAACGGAAAAACAAGAAAATTTTTCACCAACTAAACGGCCCCTTAACTTCTATGTGTTTGTAGATCTTTGAATTCTCATTGTTTTACGCGTGACATATATTCATGTGATAAGAAATGAGCTGATAATCTGCATTTGTAATTTAGTTAACTGAAGTTGCAAAAGTGTAGCTAATTTTTTTATTTTATTTTTGTGTAAAATGGTTACCCCCGGTAAAATATTATTATTTCAAAAAACAATTAAGTACAACGGGTGTGAGTGAGTCTCTCACACCTCAGCCCAAAAAAGGCAAACCAAACGCTACTACAATGGTTAAGACTTAAACTAGCATAAGAAATGAAAAAAAGTGTAGCTAATTGGTTCAAGGTAATATATATGTTTCTATAATTCTATTAAACATGATCAAGTGTTATTAGCTAAAAAAGTACTTAATCGGTTTGCTTCATATAAAAAGTCTAAAAAGGGATTCGACTATATAGATACAATAAACCTAAACCATATCAAATTTTAAATCACATTATACAGACCAAAAACAATTCCAACATGACAAGCAAGATACGTAAAATAGAAAAATACGAGACAAAACCTTAAATCAAATAACAATACTTAATTTGAAATAACAATAAAGAAATGGAACATATATAATTTATCATGCTACTTGCTGATAATCATTCTGATTGTCATCATTCCCATAGAACTCGAATTGGCAATGCAAGCTTGGAGGTCACCATCACTTACAACTGGAAGAATGTTTCCTTTGTGGTCGTCATACTTGATACGAAAAGTTCTTTGATCCACTGTATTAAATCTCTCCTTCACCTTCTCCCATAAATATGCAATTCCTGATGACAAGGGTAGTGGAAACTTGACAATATCATCCATGTATTTAACTTTTATCATCTTCGCCATAGGTTTTGTTGTCAATTTTTCATCCTGCAAGGATTAGAAAGTAGTTAACGGGTTGTTTGGGATGTCTTATTTCAAATTGCTTATGTGCTTGTAAAATAAGAAAGCACCATGCAGCAACCTGCTCATTTCAAATATATATATTTACTAAAATAAGTAGATTAACATTTTCACTCAGACAGTTAAAAATAAACTACATTTAAATTAGCATAGGCAAACACCCTCTAAGAGTCTAATTCACATATATACCAACTTAAATTTCAACCACAAAATATGTCAAAGAAAATAACGAAGTATATAGTTCCGGTTTAAGATACTCACCAACATGTTAACAAATCAAGTCAACCTATTTCTTCTATATATACAGGAAACAAATTTTGTGAGACAAAAGCTCCAATATTATAAGTTTATAACTATCAATATAACAAAGCTATAATATGAATATAATGAAATTATGTATAGTAAAGTACCAAAAGTAGCATGAATGGAGAATCTTTGAGCTAAAAAATATTGAATATAAAGAAATTATGTATAGTAAAGTATTCAAAATTTCCAATTTAATGTTGACTACGAGCAACGTAAGTAGAGATGAATAATAATCTTTTTCAGAGGTTTATAAAATAAACGTCTAGCAATATTGCTAAAAAGAAGTTTTTATCATTTTAATTGGGGTAACTCGCAATGTCAACCGGTCAACAAAAATTATATGACAATTCAACTAAGAAAAGACTAACCTTCAATAATTTGTAGATTTGCTTGTAATCTGTTTCATAGCTCCCCTTTCGGCGCATTGTGACAAGCTCGATCACCCCCAAAAATGTTTCGTTAGCATCCGCTTTACAAAAGACAGGCATGACTAGTTGCCCAAAAAATTGATCACGGTCATTCTTTGTCCTTGATCTGCGATCTTTGTTTGAGATGCCAGGCCAGCAAACCAGTCATGTTGAACCTTTGTTCCCAGTCCAATGAGAATATCATGGTGTCCAAGGCACCACTTTCTATAGTCTTCAAATGCTTTCTCATTTTGACTTGATCGAAGAGATTGATTGTTGATTGGTGCAAAACCGTCAAGTTTTCTCACGCAAGCTAGCCACTTGTGAATAGCTAACTGTAAGGAACTTAAAACAGCTCACACACCAAATGCAATTTAGATCAGGAGAATACAGTGGATTCCCGGGTCGTTAAGTCCCACGGAGGATGACTGGTGTTTAACACAATCAGATGTCGAATAACCACTAAGGATAGTGGTCAGTAAGGATTTTGAGTTTATTTATACCTAAAGAAAAGTTTTGTAAATTACAGGGGCTTAAATGCAAATTAAAGGAAATTAAAAAGATAAACTATCTTAAATAAACGCTATCACTAATTTTAAACTGATGTTTTTGATTTTTCTGTTTTTATAAAACTGAATTAAAGACTACGTGACGTACAAATAAAAACGTGAAACTTACACAATATTAATCCTAAAAATATGAAAATGATATTTTTACAAACCTAATGATATAAGAAAATTTTAAGAAAAAGAAAATTATTTTTATAACTATTTAATTAATTATTATTAATTAAAAACTATTTTTAACTATTTAAAAATAACATAAATTACAAGAAAATAGGAGATGAAGCTAGAAAAATAAAATTATGACTTGGAAAAATCTAAAATAACAAAAGAGAATTTTCAAAACAATTTTTATATTTTTCTGATTATTTTTCTATTTTTTTATGAATTTTAAAGTATTTAAAACAAACTAAATTACTAAAAATTACAAAATAAACTATGAAAAATCTGGAAAATTACTTTTTTTACTTTTTATATTTATCTAAACTTAAGAAAATTGAAAAATTATTTTTTTTTGAGCTTTTTCTGATTTAATTGTATTAAAAGCTATTTAAAATGGCTTAAAAACTGTTTTAAATTAAGAAAAATAGCAAACTGACTTGGAAAAATGTGAAAAATTCAGGAAAACTCTAAAATGATATTATGAATCTAGGAAAAATAGAAAAACAAGTGCTTGTGTGAAGGAAATGGGACTGCAGTGGAATGTGCTTATGAATAAGCACTTACAATAAGCAACTGGACACCAATAAGCACCAACTGAACACAGAAGCTTTAAAATGCTAAAAGAACTAAAATGCAACAAGTCTTAACTGTTTTTAACCACTGGAATGACAAATTACTCAGATTAGGTGTTTTAGCTAAATGAGCTTAAAACAGTTTAAGGTATCAAGTTTGCAACCAAAGAAAAAGCTACACAATAAGCTAGACTGAAAAACAGATATGAGGACCTGGACTAGACCTGGGTGGCTATGTCTAAACCCAAGACCAGGCTTTGACAAACTCTTATGAGCCCTGTGCAAACCTGCATAAAACTGAGAAAAACTCAGTTTATACTGAGTATTTGGAGCAGGGCAACTAGGACCATATTCACAAGCTGATTTGAAGCTTATAAAAATTTGACAAAAATCAACAAAAATGGTAATAATGAAATAGACCAGCTGAAGTTTATACAACACCAAGTTTCATAGAATTTGACCCAGAAATAAGCTCATGAAAATTCTTTTCAGATAGGCTCAAAACAGGTTTTTTCAAGTTTGACTTTTGAACAGTTTTGATGTACTTGACTTTTATGAACTTTGATTCCACATTGAGGACTGATTATGTTATATTATGATGAAATGACACTAATGCAAGCTTTATCTAAGAACTTTAAACACAAAACAAGAGTTTCACCTTGCAAAAACACAACAGTAAGCAAGTTAAGACAGATGAACCAATATTTTGACTATGAGAGTTTTGCAGGCACAAACTAAGACAGATAAGAGCTCAAATGAGCTAAACAAACATATAACTACAAAGCCTAACCACTGAATATACCTAAAAGACAGATAGATCAGCAGATCCAAACACACCTTATCTCAACTGTTGTGAAAGTAAAATGAGATAATCAATGCACCAACATGTTTTAATGATCAATCTAAGTTTAAATAACCCTAATACTACTGTTTAAACATGTTTTAGCTACTTGAGATTACAAACACAGATTATGCTATATAACTTGGAAAATCACTTACAACTGTCCCAGCCACTATGGCTTGCCAACAATGAAACCAGAACCTCTAACCTATCTAAACCAACCCAACTGCTTCTAAATCAACCCATTTCCATGTCTGCTTCAACCATTTCCATTTCAGACCCATTTATGCTCCATGTTGACTTTTGTTGACCAGTAACTAAAATTGTTTAAAACTGAGTTGTGAGCTTACAGACAGCTTTGATAAGCTTGTAGAAGCTTGTTTGAGCTTAGAAACAAGTTACTAGGAGCTTGTATATAAGATTTGGAAACTGATAATTTCAACAGTGGACAAAAACATGAAATTGTAACATAGGCTTGAATTGACACTTGAAATAAGTTGCAATACACTTCAACACAGTAATTTGATACAAGGAAACTTAAAATAACAACTATGAATCTATTTTAAGACTTAATGACTAAAAACGACATACATTTTAAGAAATAAACTAAGTACTCCTGGTCTTGCCTCTTTCTTGCCTCTTTTATGCTCCAAAAAGCATCCACGTGTCCTTCTGAGACAATCCCACCTCTTTGCTTGACCAATGGGTGAGTTTTGAGTGTTTTGGCTATTTTTATCATTTTGGCGGGAAATGCAATTTGACCTGTGGACTGTGATTTTAGCTACTAGGGGGGGGGTGGCATTTATTGTGGGGGGTTTGTGATGATGAGGGGGTGGTGGAAAGGTGAGGTAATGGGTGAGAGAGCAGGCAAGTGGTTGCAGAGGTAGCTTGGAGAAGACAGGTGTACAGGAAGGTGGGAAAGGTGGAGGTTTGACTTTGTTTGACCTGGGGGTCCAAAAAGGGAGGTCAAGGGGTAAGGCAGGGGTCAAAATGCAAATGGCAGGGTCAAAAGGTGTAAAGGGTCATGGTTTAAGGTTTAGTATTACAAGGATTATTTTGTAATTTCTGAAATTAGGAGGACCATTTCTGCCAATATACCAAAGTTAACACAAGGACTAAAACTGACAAACTTCAATAGTACAAGGACCAATTTTGACATTTTCAATTTTTCCAAGGACTATTTGTGACAATTTCAAAACTTGAGGGACCTTTTCTGCCAATTGACAAAAGATTTATTCAAGGACCATTTTTGACAATTTAGAATATTTCAGGGACCTTGAATAACATTTTTCTTTATTTAGATTTACCAGGGACTGTTTTTGACAACTTTTGAAACTTGGGGGACTAAAACTGCCAATTATGCAAACTTGATACGTTTTTCACCAGATTTTGATATTTTTGCATTTAAAACACATAAAACACTTATTTGTGATAGTTTTATCATTTTGATGCATTTCTGAGTGTTTTCAGATGTTTTTGCAGTTTAAATGGTACAAAAATGATGAGTATTTAGACACTCATCAATTGTCACACCCCCAAAATACATGTTTTGCAGCGGAATGGAATACCTGAAGGATGACTGCCATAACATCACAGCTACGATTATATTGAACGACATAAAGTGTCGTTTTGAAAATACATCGTTTGATTAAGTAAAATAATCAGAGTTTACAAAACATATGTCCCAAAAGATTTCCAATGTACCAAAATGAGTTTGTTACAATCAAACGATAGTTAAGTGCATAAAATATATGTGAGAGGCGTCGTCACCGCGACTCTATGATAAGTCCACATGCATGCCATGAAGTGAATGCCTTAGATACCTGAGATAAAACATGCTAAAAGTGTCAACACAAAGGTTGAGTGAGTTCATAGAGTTTATTTAACATGTAAAGCTTTTAAAGAATGTTCACACAACAAAGGCATTGTAAATCTACTCAGTTCCATGTTCCGCCCATACAAAACTTGCAACCTCTGTGTTTACAACCCACTGCTAAAAGTAGTATGTCTAGTAGTCAAATATACGTTGTCATAATAGTTCACAATATATCACCACGTATATAATAATTCAAGAATGCTCCGAACATGGGAGACTTTACACTGCTCCAACAAGGGAGACTCCTTTGTCACTCCACCACCTAGGCGAGATTTATTGAGAACGCTCCACCAATACGGCGAGACTTTAGAACGCTCCACCGATATGGCGAGACTTTAGATTGAGAACGCTCTGTAACATAGTGAGACGTTCTGCTCCATAACATGGGGAGACTTTAAGTCAATAACGCTCTATAACATGGGGAGACGTAATATAAAGTGAGTACGGTTCATTAATACAAATCATAAGTTCATAATTAAGTTCAAGTGTTCCATTCAAAAGTTCGTAATTAAGTTCAAGAGTTTAAGTCGAGTTCAAAAGTTTAAGTCGAGTTCAAAAGTTCAAATCATGCCAATCACTACTCAAAAATTATTGTCATTCAATGGATTATGAACTGATGATCATCATCAAGTGTCTGCTTGAATGAACATTAAAAAGTTTACTCGGATAATGCATATAAGTAAAGTGATCAACCATTTGTCCAACTTTATGGTATGAACATTTTACAATTATGGACTGGAACGATGGCTCATAAAGTAGGTACACAAGAGAGTTATATTGGGATAAACAAGCTCTAAATTCGACTACGACTCATATAGTAGGTATAAAAAGTTCAAACTCCGAGTAAGGTTAGTGATTATCGTCCCAATCTTGTTGTAGTGATATTTATAAATGCATTAGCAAGATCATCTTCAATTGAATTAAGGGTAGTCTGAATGATATTGTGAGTGAAAACCAATTTGCTTTAGTTCCCGGAAGAAGTATATCCGATAATTATAACACCCTGAAAACCGGGCCTTACATATTTATTACGAGTATGCCATTTGAATAGTTGACTACAACTTTTATAAGTTCTAAGGACTTACGGGATTGGTTGGTCAAACCCGATAGTCAAACTATAAGCATTAAATATTATGTAAATGGTTATAGAAAATATGATGTGTTACAATTAGAATAAAGATGGACTTAAAGGACTAATTTTGTCAAGTAGTAAATGAGTAGTAAAGTTATTGTTGCCAAAATAGAAGCATATGGACTTAAGGGACCAAAAATGTTAATTGATGACATAACTTTGGTATAAAGTAACTTTGGTTTAGAAATCTCCAAGTTTTCTTGGATATTTCATTATTATCAAAGGGTGTGTGTGTTCGGTTTAGAGAAAAAGGAAGGAAAACAAGATTTTCAGTAAAGGTCAAATTGATGAAGGATTAGTGCTCCAATCAAGAAATAAGCTTGTATTGATCATCTCTACTAGCAGTCTTTAATTTTAGTTGAATTGATGAGATTATTAGTTAGAGTTTTTTTTTGGGTAAAGGGTTTCCCCGGTAAATATATTACTCCAAAAAATATTTAAGTACAAAGGATATGAGTGAAGGCCCATATCTCAGCCCGCTACATAGGCGGTAAAGCTAACATAACAAGACACTTCCCATCCTTAAAACAGTAAAACAACCACTACTTACTAAATTACATTTGACACAAAACCAAGCATAACCTAAGGTCTAGATTGCTTACTACCGCGACCTTGGAGCTTGATATCAAAGCATCCAATTGCCCTCGTAAATCATAGACCCGATCCGCATAATCATCATAATAATCTTCAAGCTCATGACCGCCGCCTGTTGATGCGAGAAATGTTTCCATAGGATTATCCAGCTCAAGCATTTCCTCATCATCACTGTCAGAAACAATCACATCCCCCACTTTATAGAATAGGTTACCCATCATAGAATACGAAGAGGATGAAGAACTAGGCTTAGTAGCCGTATCATGCGCCTTTTCTTTCAAATCAACCTTTTTAAGAGGTTTACCATCATCATCCACAAGAGTAACTTTCCCCTCAATAATTAGCTTTTCAAGCTCCTCAATTTTTCCAACAATAGGAGTAGTACTAGTGCTACCATTCCACCTTTAGCAGAGCTAGCATCTTTTTTCAAGTCAACAATAACACTAGGAATATCGGCCTCATCAGTATCAACCCTATTAAGAGCATCAAACGGATTTGATGTAGCAACATTCGTCCCACTTGTACTAGCCACTTCAATAATCTTCTTCTTTGTAGCATCCGACTTCTTTGGCACAGGCTGATACACCTGCTTCTTATGTTAAGAAAGGCTAAATTTAGCCCCTTTTCCCACCTCAATACCACAAAACGCCTTTCGTTTAGGCATTTGGAACCCATCATTCTTTTGTGCTTGATGTTTAAGGTCAACAGGCACACATTTGGGACATTGGGTCTCATCATGGCCAAAAACCATAACAACACCACAACGAGGTGGTTTCCACTCATATTCCACTCTAACAGTATGCAATACCTCCCCTTTACCATCCCAACTTGGCACAACAATAACCATTGTCCCCTTAAGCTCCCGATCCACCTTGATGTCAATCAAAGCTTGAGCATAATCAAAACGGCCCCCATGACTGCAAACACATAGAGCTCGTGTATGCATCAAGCATAATAGGGGTACCGAGTTTGGTAGCCATGGCACTCAATCCATCTTCAGTAAAAGCAACAATAGGAATATCATGTAGTTTCACCCAGACAGGGATCGAACCCAAATCCTCTTTAATAAAACTCGTCCGGGGGTCCACATCTTCAAAATAATAGCAACGGATCGAATAAACCAATGTCCATTCTCTAACACTACATTTAATCCCTCAATAGAGGCAAATTTGAAGAAAAATAAACCCTTAGAATTCATCATAGAACGTACCACACCAAACTTCTTCCATGCATTCTTCACGTAGTTATCAACTACGGGAAATGCAACCCTCTTGCCAATAAAATACTCGAAAAGAGTATTATCAAACTTAGAATTAGCTTCTAAGACAGATGACAAAGGAATTTTTACCTCAGCCTTCTCATTAAGAGGCTTGCCCGTATCGAGAGTGCGGAAATTAACTTTGTAGGTAGCGGAAGTAGATCCCACCTTACTTGCAAATGTAGGAGCTTTCAATCCATCATTGACCTGCTCATCCCCTTCTTTAGTCACATTCGGATTACCAAACAAAGCCACCTTAGGCATAAAAGTTTTAAAGGATTTACTTCCAGCCATATCATCAAGATTACTAGCCAAAGTAGTACGATCATAGGTGCGATTAAGAGAACTAACAGTAGGGCTGTTAGTGTCCATGATAAGACTCTCAACTCCAGGAGTAACGACACCTGGAGCCTTTTCCGAAGTAGTCTTATTCAATGATGAGTAGTTATCAGCACCACCAAATTCATGTTCCAACGTCCCCTACCTTTATCCCTCTCTCTCGTAACCCCCATCATGAATAAATCACAGCAATAAGACCCTGAAAACCGCATACAGACCAACGCCAAGATCACAAACAAAAAAACCCTAATCGCTTAAGGTTACTAGTGTTTTAATAATCCCCACCAGAATTGATCCACAACTAAATGTTACGCACAGAATCACGTAGGGTGGATCAGAACGATTAAATACTAAGTAACCCAAGCATCAACAACCAACCGACAATCAATTAAATAAGATACTAACACAAACAATTAATTCATAGTTCTATGAGCACGTGTAGTAGTCGTAGAAAATAATAAATTAATCAAAGATAGTTAATAGCATTTTAAAAGAATATTCAGGTAGAAAAGCGATCGAAGTAGGACAGATTAAGGTTTGCGTTTTTCTCCTTTGACGCCAAGTAAGAGAGAGAATTCTAGGGGTTTTTTTTTACCGATAGTTAACGTTAGAGTTTATATACCCAAATTAGAGAAAAATGAGGGAAAACAAGATAAATTGATGAAGGATTAGTGCTCCAATCAAGAAATAAATTTGTATTGATCATCCCTACTAATAAGCGGTCTTTAATCTTAGTTGAATTGATGAGATTATAAGTTAGGGTTTATATACCCAAATTGGGGAATGTGGGTAAATGGTGTTTTAAAGCTAATTAAAAGGTTATAGTAATATGAGATGATTATATTGGGTTTAAGTTAATAAGTAATGGGATTAATAATCATATAATCATCATATGATTATGTGATAGTAATGAATGGTTAGAAAAGAGCTATGGTTTTAGTAACCATGATATAGTTAATTAATTATGTGTTTATGTTTTAGAGATTTGGCTTAGATTGCAATGGTGGAGAATGATGCAGTAGATGACGATGTTCTTGATTTCATTAGCTTGGAATCAAGGTAAGTAAACCGATTATGATATGATGTTATCATGATTTCAACATTATGTGTTATGTGACTTGTAATTAGGGCTGTAAACGAACTGAACGTTCAGTGAATATTTAATGAATCGTTTGGTAAATAGTTCGTTTATGTTCGTTTATTTATTAAATGAACGAACACGAACAATATTTTAAATTCGTTTAGTTAAATGAACGAACATGAACAAAGGCCGCTTCCGTTCATTTATGTTCGTGAACGTCTGTTTATGCGTTCGTTTATGTTCATTTATTTAGTTATATTCGTAAATCATATCTTTGAATTGTATAACTTTAAAGTTAGTTTTTTTAAACAAAACAACACATATAAAATAATATATTGTGCATAATTTAATTATGTTTATATTTGTTTGTCTATGTTCATTTATGTTTGATCGTTTATTTTCATTTAGCATTTGTTTATTGTCTTAATGAATGAATGTAAACGAACATGAAAAACTCATTTTCTTAATAAACCTACATGAACAAGAAAAATTGTTTGTTTAAATACTCGTGTCCATTTATTTATCCGGTTAAAATTAAACGAACAAACATGAACAAGGTTTCGTTCGGGTTCGTTTGGTTTGTTTACAACCCTACTTGTAATGTTAAGGTAATTGTATGACTTGGAATGGTTGTGCTTAAGTGGAAGTGAGTATAGGATTAGTTTAGCATGACTAGCAAAGGAATGAATAGCTTACTATGGAAAAGGTTTAAGAGTACTAGGTGTGGATGAGAATGAATGATGATGCTAAAAGGTTAAGGTATGTGCTAATGTTTAATGATTGTAATGGATAATGAGTTATGATGTGTAACGTGTGAATAATTATAATATTATGTTATGATCGTTTTACTTACTAAGCCTCGTGCTTACGGTTTAGATATTTACCATGTTGTAGGTGCTCATGCTAAGCCGGTAAAGCTTGGAATAAGGCTTATGCATTGCTAAGGTGGATAATAGAAGGTTACAGAAATGTTTAGTTGGAGCTTAGGTAGATACCGAGCTCAAGTCAATGTTGTACCCTCGTTGGCCTTTTAATGGTTTATAAACGTGTTGTCAAGTGTCAAAGCTTATGTAGTGATTGTTCTAGTATTTTGGTTGTCAAGTTGTATGTTATACTAATGGGTTAAAGTTTAGTATGCAAATGGGTCAAAGCGAGTGCTTGGCATAACACCCGTTACTTTGTAAAGTACGTTTTCGCGGGTCATTATGACCAAGTTAATGTATGAAAATGAAGTTTATAATGTGGTAATGATTTCTGGAAGTGTTCATGTGGTGTCGTGTTCGAGAAGTTAGTTTTTTGGAAATTGTGCAAAAGTTTTTCCTTGAGCATAATCTATGCTCAACCTAGAAATTTTAGTTTAAAAGGTTCTTCCCTGAGCATAGATATTCCCCGAGCGTAGATATTAAGATTTATGCTCAGACCAGAATTTTTATAAAGTGTTTACAAATTTTGGTCATCTTTGAAAATTTATGTCTTTTAAAACGTAAGTCGTCATGGGTCCTGCCACCCGTCATTTCGAAGGTTAATGAGTCTAGTTTCACTTAAAAATAGTTTTAAGGTATGAATATTGAATGTTAGTCAATGGTCAAAAGAGTAACGGAATATCCGAGAACGTTAAGTCGTTTCCGCATAAAAGTTTTAACTTTTGAGTATTTAAAGTCGTGTCGTTCAGAGGGGTTAACAATGATTTTCTATTTGTTAGCTAATAAGGCATAGGCCCCGCCTACTTATTTATGCCCGTTTAATAGTTAGCGTTTCGTCTATATCTTTTCTATTTAATGTATTGTAATATGTTACCCCCTCCGTCCCATAATTATAGTCCACTGTTAATTTTTGAAGTCTTTAGCTTTAAACTTTGACCTTAAATATTTTTATTTGTGTTATATATTACTTGATGCAAAATATATGAATGAATTGAGTTTTAAATTTATTTTCCATTGATATAATTTTTATCAACTATTATAGCACAAATAAAAATATATAAGGTCAAAGCTGCAAAATGAAGACTTAAAAAGTTAACAGTAGACTATAATTATAAGACGGGGGAGTAGCTATAGTTGAATTTGAATAATATATTTTTAGTTTTCCTCTGATTTCTATACTATTAACTCAAAAACTAATGAAGAATTATCATTTGTCGAGAGGTATAACCTGGTGTGCTTTTTAGGTAGACGAAGGCTTATGATATGATGAATTGAAAATTCTTGTGTTGGTGTTCTGAGTCATTTTTGTTATCATAATGTTATGATAAACTAGATAATGAAGTTTGTTTGATCAACATCTTTTTCCATTAATGTTAATGGAAATTTGCATTGTTATTTTAAAGGAAAGCGGGGGACTTATATCTTCTTATTTTTTACACATGTAATGGAAGTTCTAACTTTAATGTTCAAGCGCAATTTGCAGCAAATTAGAGGGTTCTTATTTTTTACACATGTAAATGACCAAAATACTATTTTTACATTTTTTTTCCTTTTTATTTATGCTGTTTTGGCGTCGTTTTTGTTTTTTTATTTACGTAAATGCAAGACTTACAAAAAAAATTGCAATAACAAACATTAGGACATGTTTTAAAATACTATAAATTTATGTCAGCCAAACACGCGATGGTATTTTAAATTCCAAAATTCTAAATCCTAAGAATTGAAATTTTCCAGAATTTCAAATTCACGAACCAAACGCCATCTCAGGGTTTTGGATTTGATTACAAAACAAAATGAAATGAAAGCATTAAAATAACATAAGATAACAAGCATGAGAATAGGCGCAACTACTTAGAGACAACTACTTAGGGACAATCTATATAGAGTTTGAAAAAACTAATAACAACTTAATTAATTCTAGTACATGGACCTATTTCTTAAATTGAGGTGATCCTAACGTGAGTAATCGAGTAACACCTCTTATGGGCAAATTAAGACAAGGGCTAGATAAGGTAACCTAGCCTAATCTACTCATGCATTAAACACAATTCCCAATTAAAAAAAAAACTAAAACTCGGGTGTTAAAGGGATGATATCTTCAAATAAACAAAGTAGAATTGATAATAAAAGACATGATAAATCAAACTGAAGATTGTATTGATTAACAAGTGTTATGATCACCTAATGTTCACTTGATTACAATGCACTAAAAAAGCAAGAAAAACCATCTCCAATGACCGGAAAATTCGTCCATAAACCCTAACCGCCGAATATGAATTTGGGTTCATTAGTAAACAGTTTTTTTTAACGTACTTTGAACTACACCAAAAGAATTGTTTTATTTAAAAAAGAAAAAAAAATAACACGTTTTTAGCTTACACGTTAGATCTTCAAATGATTGTCACGTCCTTTTCATACATTTCAACAGTTTTCATCTTCTTCAAATTTACTCAAAAAACTAACAGATCAAAATATAAATAAACTACAGCAAAAACACTATAATAACATTAATTGAGCCATAATCAAGCCAACACAAAGACTGAATAACTAGGGATAATAACCCATGCACGTGCCAACCATCGTTTGTGAGTTCAAATCTAATTTGAAACATGTGTAACTGAGTTTTCAGTTTTGGATTCTAGTTCCTAGGTTTGTTTCAGGTTGTTAGGGATTTTTGTTTCTTCTAAACTTCTAATGTTGGTCTGTCTCTTGTTTACTTTTGTTTCTGCTCCATGTGTTAAAGCCTTGGTCTCTTTGTTTGTTGCATATACTACGTAATAAGCTAAGTTGCACGGGGACGGAAACGGGGACGGGGACGGGGACAGGTACGGATACTGCGAAACGGCAACATCTTAAAATTCAAGAAACGGGTACGGCGAGGAAACGTCTGTGTTTTATAATATTTTAGTATATGATAAATTGTCTTCCAAAAAAATATTACACAACATTTAAAATCCAAACAAATATTACTCATGATCATCAATTAAAAACTCTTAACCATCAAATTATCTTTTCAAAAAATATTTAAGTAAAAAAAAATCAATTAGTTGTGATATCCTCGGAGGAAAAACACTCTCCAATTTTGGCTCATCAAGTGAGAGGCTCGCAAACAATTGCATTTTCCAACTTTTGAGAATCGGAGATGAAGAATCACGATTATAAATTTTGGATGGTTTGAAGTTTGATGAGCCGTGAGTTATGAATCACTTTATAGACGATTTTATCTTCTACCGACTTAAAAATCAGATAAATTAATTAACCAAACACATGATAAAAAGCAAAACACACTAAATGTCGCTCGAATTGTATTAAATCGCTTATAAATAAATAATAAGATAGCCAAATGATGATTGTCAAGAAAACAGTTTAAAAATCCTTAATTATATATTGAGATAACCGTGTGTAAGATATATAGCAACGTACTCTAGAGCCTAAACATACGAAAGAAAATAAATATTTCAATGTATTATTATATTCTAAAACAATTAAATAATAATATACATAATCCACAAGTCAATAAGTCAATAGGATAGTACGGTGTCTTTTTCTCCCACTTTATCTATTCCCAAAGTCCCACTTCTATCCCATTAGATCTATATTTCTCTTACCGGAAAAACCAGTCAACCGGCGTGATTTTTTGGCCATTGAAGCGTGATTTTTTGGCCATTGAAACGTGAATTTTTGGCAAGAAACGTTTCATCCAACGTTTCTTAAATAAGGATCGGCGTACCCCAATTGAAGAAACGTTTTCACTTTACCGGGGACGTTTTCCGGGCGTTTCCTCGCGTTTCCCGGCGTTTCCCGTTTCCGAAACGTTTCGGGTACGTGATACGGCATCCCGGCGGCGTTTCCGTGTATCCTAGGTAATAAGTTTCTAAGAAGTTGTATATGCAAGAAATTCCCAAGAAAGTCTGTATACCATTAAGAAATTCCTAAGAAATATGCACGACATTTCTCAGAAATGTATTTGCATGGAGCTATTAGACGCGTAAAATCGATATATATATTCTCCATCTCTCTCTCTGGATTTTATCAAACCACCATTATATTCCTCTCATTCTGCTTCCGGCTTCTCTCTCATATCACATCAACCCGACCACCTTCCTTGCTTCTCTTCCTCGATAACAGGTCAATTAGTTGCCTGTTGTGGAGCAACAACACCGTTTAACCCTTACCAACAGGAACACACTAATGTTTATTCCACACAGCCACACAGGCCTTCTTGGCGGTAATGTTTAGTTTTTATTTATTGGTTGTCATCATAGTCTAGAAAATACCTTTTCATGAATCTGGAAAACCAAAACATGAAATATTTTATTGTTTGGTGGAACGAGCTTTAAGGTTTTATACAAAAGTATATCAACAAAATTAGGATTGTTGTTATTCCAATACTAAGTTTAGTTTTTTCAATTGATACGTATGCATGATATCTTGTGCTTGTTTAAGAAAAATTAAGTTAAATGCATGAGAAGACAAGAAAAGTGTTCCCCATCCTTTTTAAAAGTGTATACAAAAGGATCGACCTCATTTTTTCAATGAAAAATAAAGAGAAGAAGATAAAATGAAATGAGTTTTTGATGTATTTTCAAACGAGTATTTATCTTAAACCCTTTCTTTCCTAATTGCCAATATGATCAACGTACATCTTTTCTCAATATGATAAACTTTGCTAATTCAACATGGGCTTTTTATCCTTTTTTGTGCAAACATGTTAGCAAAGTTTATCATGCTGAAACCGAAATTTAAAGTAGTTTTATCATATTGATATTTAAGAATATAGATGTTTCAGTTCACATTAATCAATCATTACTCTGAAAAAAGTTAAGTTAGTCGTTTATAATCTTTGTTCTAATCAATAATACATGACCTTTTACTCAGGAGAAATACGGTATTCACATAGATTTTCACAAAATGAGGTGTAACAAAATAAATAAAAAAAAAAAAAAAAAAAAAAAAAAAGTTGGTAAAATTAAAGAAAAAAGAAAATAAGTTTGCCAAGTGTGATGTCACATTATTTGATTATTATCTCAACGTTTGTTTGTGAATGTTATGTGGATTTTTTACTTAAAGGATCTTAAATGGTAAACTTTTTAAAAAGTTCATAACATTTTCATGTAATGACATTATTTAATAAGCTTGTTCATACATAAACAGTTAAATGTCAGGTGCATTAAATAAGTTATATGCATTTCATTCTAATGAAAAGGTTTATGATCATAGACCTATTTTAATCCATGTCATTATAAAGTTTTTGTCACTGTGGTGTCTCCTTTTATAAACCATTTCAAGTTTTATAATGTTTTTAAAACCTCAGCTCCTATTGTGGGTGCCTTACACTCTTCATTTTTAAAACTTTAATTATGTACTGTCATTTGTTTAAATGGTAACCACGCTGAATATTATCTCTTTAGATATAGAGTATTTAGTAAATTTTGAAATCACAGAAATTTCGATGAAAATTGTAGAAATCGTCTCGTTGGTACTATTGCATAGCTGAGACACAGTTTTCCCCAAAAAGCAATAGAAAAAATTATATGAGGTCGAAAAGAAAATGAAATCTAACAACACAATTAAAAACCACTAATGCAAAACAATTATCCTAACTTTTACCAACTATAGGGACGCTTATTTATTCTTTGATTTTGTTAGATGGATGTTTTAACCAATAAGTTCTAAGCCGTAAAAAAAAAACCCCAGTAAGATCCAAGGTTATATATTAACCGTAAATAACTCATGATTTTTTCTCCGTACTTTTCAAATTAACCCTAAATTTAGAGATCATCATATATATGCAGCGAACAACATATGTCATATATGCAGCATTGGCTTAAATTAATATAGGAGTTAACAACACATATGACCTATCCTTCCATGCAGTTTTTAATTTGCAGCATATATATTGTATACATGTCAATAACTAATTAAACTGAAATAAGATTGCTAGTGAGGTTGCATGCGTTTCTGTTTTACTTGCGTACATTACAATGGCGGACCAATATATGTTCAAATGGAAAAGGAAAAAAAAAAACGATTGGGGTATATAGGCTTAGAAGAAACTTGATCGTGATCCTGTTGAGAAGGTTTAAATGGTGGTGTTGTTCAAATAAAGGAGGATGTATGCCATGCTCAAGGTTCGGGATTAAAAGAATTAGATATGATGCCTAGCTAATTAATAAACAACATGATCTTAAGTGGTTTAGCCGATATGTCTTATCGACCTAGTCCACGTACAACTACATACACAAGACTATCTTGCTGTTGATTTAGTTTCAATTTAAGATTACATATGAGGTATACTATGTATATATGTCGAATGAAAGTTCAATTCTGTATACAGGTCATCATTATAAATTTTTTTCCATAGAGTCGTTTTGATCATGCATACAAACTTTTGTAATCAACGTTAACTATTCAACTTCAATTCTATGTATTTGTAGATGCTTGTATTCTCATTTTTTACGTGTGACATATATTTATGTGATAAGAAATTAGTTGCTAATCTGCATTTGTTATTTAATTGCAGTTGTAAAAGTGTAGCTAATTGGTTCAAGGCAATTATAAACATACGATCAAGTGTTATCAGCTAAAAAAAAATACTTAATCGATCTGCTTTATATAAAAAGCCTAAAACGGGGTTCAACTATAGATACAATCAACCGAAACCATAGTTAAGTTATAGGGATAATGATAAAAAAAAGGGCAAATAGCTAAAAAAATACTAAACTTGCCACAATTTCTTCTTCAGGGTAGCGAACAAAATTTTTTATTTTTGAAGGTAATATACTTTCAAATCATCTTCTTTAGGGTATTTTCATGAACAGTTGGACATTTTTGCCCCTATTACCCAGAAGAGGAAATGGCAAGTATGATATTTTTTTTTTAAATAATAAATAATGTACTAGCCGTACGGAAAACGTGTTTTGGCTAAGAAAACGGAATAAGAATTAACAAGGGTAACGTATTTGTGATAGGGAAACGAATGTATTTTGGCCAGAATTTGATCGGCGACGATCAAACTCAATAGGTTTATGGGATAAGATGCCGGAATTGACTGCTTTGATACCAGTTGATACACTCTTACAGGAATCAAGGAGATTCAAATAAGAATTGAGCTCAAGAATTAGTTAATGGGATTTGTTATGGCTTACTGACTTGTAGAAGTTTATTACAAGAGAGAATTACAAAATCAAAACCGCTTACAAATGTGAAATGAATTGTGTTATATACAAATGAAATGATGAAATGGCTGTAACGGCTTTTCCCGCCTAAATGGTAAGGGTTAAAAGTGCTTATTTGAACCCCACACGTGCCATGCACGCGTATACTTATTTAAACTCATGTCCTTTGCAAATGGAAGTGGCTGGTGGAACTAAATTATCTTAATAAGTAAATAGTGTAAACTTAAAACAAAACATTTTTATCATAGATTTAACACAATTATAAATCATTAAATAATTTATCTTAATACATATCCAAAATTTAACATAATTAAAAACTAAGGCAAATTATAAAAAAAAGTATCATACTTGCCATTTCCTCTTCTAGGTAATAGGGGCAAAAATATCCAACTGTTCATGAAAATACCCTAAAGAAGATGAATTTGAAAGTATATTACCTTCAGAAATAAAAAAATTTGTTCGCTACCCTGAAGAAGAAAGAGTGGCAAGTTTAGTACTTTTTTTAGCTATTTGCCCTAAAAAAAAATGTAACTAACTTGTCCAAATTTATGATTGTATATACATACTAAAATTTCGACTTTCATGTGTATCCTACTTTCTAATTATAGCCTTTCTATGTATTATTTAACTTTTTTCTGAATTATTGACAAACGAAGGGGTACAATTGTCTCAAAATACAAAAATACACACAAATTTCGAAATTAAAAAGTAATGTACATCCAAAGATCGAATTGTAACGACCCGAGAATCAAATATAAGCTTATTATAAATAAAGACTGTTATGTACTTTCTTTAAATCAATAACTGTAAGATTTGTATAAAACAAGGTTTTCAACCTGTGCGTCGCGGCGAAACGTTTGTATACGATGGTATTGTATGAGTTGGAAGATTTTTTTTTTCTAAATTAAGACCAGCTTCGTTGTGGCTCAAGTCACAACTCATCACTGATTCCTTTTTTTTTTTAGAATTTTCTCATTAAAAGCCAACTTATTTTAGCCAACTTAGGAACAGTGACGGCTGAACAACCCAATCTGAATAATATAAATAGAATATGTAAAATCACAAAAGATGATATTGAGGCTAGTTGCTACATCTTGGACAATTTGAAGAATATAAACACAAAATCTAAGCTATCATGGATCGTAGTTCTCAAAACCTTTAAAGACAATCAAAAAGTTACATCGAGGAAAGTTATTAGCTACATCTTGAACAATATTAAAATCTACAAGGGTAAATGTAATTACAAAATATAAGCAATCATTGACCGAATATCTGAAAGTATAATGTTGCATATATATTGGCAAAATCATAGACGCTAAAAAATGCCTCATAAGATGCAGCTTAAATCTGAAGAAAAAAAAACTAAAAAAGTGGTTGAATCCGTCTTACTCGTAAACATAATAAGCTACTCTGCCAAAGTAGTTCACCTTTAATTTCATGAATTCTTATATGTGACTGAAAGCAGTAGACCTCCTAATAACTCAAGGTTCAAGAGATCATTGAGATAAATTGATGATGATGATGACTGCGACAATGACCACGGTAACTGTGATCCAATGAAAATATCTTGCTAAAAAAGAAAAAAAAAGTGTTTTAGATCAAATTAAAAGATGTGACAGCGAGGATGATAATGGTCAATGTATTTCAATTTAAAAAAAAGGTTAATTGCTTGAAAATGTATCAAACTTGTTACTTTTTGTTATTGTATGTACTGAACTTTTTATTTTCTTATTATGTGTACTGAACTTTTAAATTTTGATTATTGTGTGTACTTTGTGACCATTTTACCTTTACTTTTTTCAAAGAGTAAATTGAAAAAATCGTCCTTAAAGTTTGGCCAAATTGCAAGTTTCGTCCCAAACGTTTGAAAAGTGCAAGGATCGTCCATGTGAGAAACTTTTGGGGCAAAAATCGTCCCTGACCAAGAACAAATGACTAAAATGCCCTTGTAGTTTTCTTTGTCTATATTATTTTCAGTTTTTACATAAATTATCCCCGTGTTGTACAAAGCTTTAGAATGTTAGTCCCCATTATTTTTTAACCATCACCACCCCACCACCGCAACCCACTACCACCGCCACCCGCCACCACCACCATCTCCACCCCACCACCGTCACCCACTACCACCACCCTCATCCACCACTACTCATAGCCACCACCGTCACCTACTACAACAACACCATCCACCACCACTCACAACCACCACTGCCACCCACTGCCACTGACCACCACCACCATCGCCACCGCCACTCATAGCCACCACCGTCACCCACTACCACAGCCCCATCCACCACCACTCACAACCACCACCGCCACCCACCGCCACTGACCACCACCACCATCGCCACCCCACCACCGCCACTCATAGCCACCATCATCATCCACTACCACAACCCCATCCACCACCACTCACAACCACCACCGCCACCCACCGCAACTGACCACCACCACCATCGCCACCCAACCATTGCCACCCACTACCACAACCGCATCCGCCACCACGCACAACCACTACCGCCAACCACCGCCACTCACCACCACCTCCGTCGCCACCCACTACCACCACCACTCACAGCCACCACCACCACCCACCAACGCGTTGGTGAGTGGCGGTGGGTGGGTGACGGTGATGGGGTGGAGATGGCGGTGGTGGCGGGTGGCGGTGGTAGTGGGTGGCGGTGGTGGGGTGACGATGGTGGTGATGGTCAGTGGTGGTGGTGGTGGTGGTTGTGAGTGGTGGTTGATGGGGTTGTGGTAGTGGGTGACGGTGGTGGCTATGAGTGGTGGTGGATGGGGGTGGTGGTAGTGGGTAACGGTGGTAGTGGGTCGCGGTGGGTGGCGATGGTTA